>CAUJNA010003205.1:1661803-1881803 GCA_963377175.1 Effrenium voratum
GGAGAGAGAGGCTTGGGGGGATGGGGAGGATGGGAGCAGAGGGAGGGAGAGAGGACGACAGAACACACAAGGGAGACAAGGAAGAGAGGAAGAAAGAAGGAGAAAAGGGAGAGGACAATGTCGGCGGACTGAGCCGGAGGCTCTAAAGTTGCTGGAAGTTTCCCTGGAAGGAATGATTCTCCGCAAAACAGGAAACACCCGTGAATAAACTTGCCGGACGTATTCAACAGGGGTCGGCAACAATGACCCCGATTGTGCAAAAGGGAGACTTCACGTACTCACAAGATTGGGACCCCCAAATTGCTCTTGTAGGTTCCATACCCCCCTCTTGGGCAATACGGGATTCCCCCCCCAACACGGGGGCTGCTAAAGTCCGATACATTCCATTTGACACCAACAGCGGACAACACTAGGAACAAATGTTCATTTCAGCAAATGGAAGAAAACCCATGTTCAGGGTTTTTTTTCTCCGTTTGTTTCAATCTAGGTGGCTAACCACTTCAGCCGATTTGTCCCAACCACCCTTCAACCAGCCCCCAACAACCAACCCCCGCACCACCAACCAACCCCAACACCCCAAACAACCCCAACGCCCCAACCAACCCCAACACCCCAAACAACCCCAACGCCCGAAACAACCCCAACGCCCCAACCAACCCCAACCAAACCCAACCAATCCACCCCAACCACCCACCCCCCCCCCCCAAAAAAAAAAGAAAGCCTACCCCACTAAACGGAGCCCCCTCCCTCCCTCCCTCCGGCCTCTCCGTGTTCTTCAGCGCCTCCGCCCGCGCCTCATCCTCCCCGGCGTCGATGGCCACGCAGCGCATGAAGAAGTCCGGGGGGCTCCTCAGACGTGCCCGAGGGGTGCAGTCCTTTTCCATTATTTTCCCGTGGACTGACCCAAATACTTCGCATCCGTTGGTAGGTGGTTTATCCCAATATTCCAGGGGTTGATTCCTTTTGGCTCTTTTCCAACATCGTACTCTTCAAACACCTGCTGTTTTTTGAGGGGTTCTGGTATATTATTCTTCAAAACCTGCTGTTTTTTGGGGGTTCTGATGGTTTTCTGGAATGAAGGATCCCTGGAAAGAATGGGGAAGTGTTCCCTAGACTGGTGCCCGGCCAAGGGGCCAACAAGTTCTCTTTTTGTTTTTTTTGCGGGGAGCCGGTAACTCACTTCAGCACCAAAAAGGGCAAGGCGATAGCTCATAGAGAAGATCACCACCCCGTTTTTTTTTTGGGGGGGGGGGGGTGTTCTTTTTTTTCTTTCTCTGATTTGTGTCTTCTTCTTTTTCTGGTAACACACCTTTTATCTGGTCTGGTCAAGGAGTTGTTATTAAAGCTGCTCACTTCCGATTGAGTAGATCGGCCTAAGCAAGTCTGAACCTTGTATTTACCAACAAAATGGCCTTCAAATAGAGTGACAAAAGTCCAGGAACTCGGGGAGTGAGGCAAAACGGTACAGCCTGGTTTTTACCTGAATTTATGACTCGTTACTCATCAAAACCGGGCAATCAAGTGGTCTAGCAAGAGCCATGTAAAGAGTTAAGAGGGCAGCGGCATCTAATTCCTTAATTACTTACCTTCACGGGTTTTGACTGCGGCTCACATGATTGCCCGTTACCGTAGACGAAAATAAAATACGTCCGGCACCTGCCGTGATAAATTCCAGTCCTACCAATTGGTGCGACCAATTTGTCCATCCACAGTATGTCGACTCGTAACAGGGGCGTTTCAAACAAGTAAAGCCTGCCTTTTCAACAGGTTCACTATCCACTCTGTTCAACCATCAGTTTCTACTGCATGTTTGGTTTGGGTTTGAGGTTACCCTTAGGGTGTACAGGGGCTTGGGGCCTTGGTTTCCAACTCGCCGGTTTTCCAGCGGAAACCGAGGAGTTGTTTGGTCGCAACTTCTTGGGAATGGCCGCAAGGAGGGGATGGGCTATGGCAGGAGTACAGTGCTCCCAGACTTCCCCTAAGCACTCCGAAAGGAAACGCACTTAGAATTGGCTCAGGTGATAGAACCAAAAGGGGTAAAGAAATAAAAGGACAGTTGCCAGACTGACCAAGGTCATCAACTATTGAACAGATTTGCCATACTCACTCTCTGATAGATGTTTAAAGGGGTGTCCAGTTTGAGTTTGGGACGGAGGGTACCTTTTTTCTGGTTTGAAAGGAGCACTCAAAGAAAAAACATTGAGGGTCCAATAAAGGACACACCCATTCCAGGTCTCAAAACTGTGCCCCAAATTTGGCGTGTTCCTTTTGCTGCCCCTTAAAACACCGCAACCGTTAAAAGGCAAACGAACCAACCGAATCTGTTTGCCATGCCTACCTCCCACGGATACGTCCCCGGGGAGCAAACAAAACAACAACAAAAACAACATACTGTGGATGGTTGTGAAATTGCTATCACGAAATGAAACCATGGCTGAAACCATTACGTTTGTTGGCATTTGGATGGGAATCGATCCATTCCAAGGTTTCTTGGTGACACCATTGTATGTTTCGCTTCCCAAGATGGCTTGGCCTGGCGGTTTGGTGGTAGCTCATGTGCTATCCCCAACAACTCCGAGCTGCAGAGCTGCCAGTGGATGCCAGTTATAGGGTTAGCCGTAGGGAACCCATGACCACAGCTTAGCTTGGAACATCACAGGTTACCCTGTTCTGTACCTGTGTAGTGCTCACCTGTCCAGGAAAGCCAGTAGGCAACCAACCCTTCGCTATGTTATACTCTTTTTTTTCAGCGGGTGGTTCCCGCCCTTGGTTACTTACAAAACAAATCCTTGGGGTTCCCTTGGGATTCCCTAGGGTTCCCGGGTACAGGACCACCTTCATTTTGCGAATGGGACTCCCACTCCATCAGTAGGTATCCTTAGGCTTCCTTAGATTTCCTTCAAGGTTCCTCAGGTCGGGTTCCTCCAAACGCCTCACCCCCGCAAAAAAAAACTCAAAAACAAAAAACTACTTTCACACCCCCCTCGCTCTCTCGCGCCAGACCCACTCACGCGCCAGACTCTCGCTCTGTACTCGAGGCGCTCGTCGCGAGGGCACTCCATGCCCAAAGAGCTGAAGTGCTGCAGCGCCGCGCTCGGCGGGCCGAAGTACACGGAGCGGCCCTCCACGATGATCAGCACCTCACGACGCTCGCCGAGTCGCCAAGGAGCTAGTGGTTTCGGGGGCGTCGGGGGCAACCCCCTGGCCCACCCAGGTGGCGCTTTTAAAGGAAAAAAACCACCACCACCGGCTTTGTGTTTTTAATCTAAGGAATATGTACGGTTAACTATGTTAAGGCTTATGACTATATAAGGTTTATGATTACTTGATGTTTGATCCTACCAACATGGTTATAACCCGTCGGGACAATGTGTTGACTGTTTCTGGGGGGTCAAAGTCAGAAGATGATAGGCTGTGTTCCCTCAACCCTTCTTCGAGGGTGACTTTGATCAGGGTTTCAAAAGAGCAGCGGGGCCCCATTTCACTGGAGATGATTGTTGGTCCTGCCAGCATGGGTTGTAAAGGCATATCTGGGACTGAGAAGGCAAATCCTATGAAACCAGCAAAACAACTGGCTAAGATGGCCAATGGGGTCTGATTTGCCTTGGGGGGCTCAACGCTCGACCCTCACCGCCACAGACTTGGGTAAATCGTGGTAGGTTCAAAGTCGCAGGGCCAAGAAGAGCTCCAGAGTTGACATCTGTATCTGTTTGCTGCAGTTCAACCTTCGACCCGCACCAACATGTGAAAGAACATCCATTGGAGGGCTTGGAGGGATCTCCATTGAGGTTCCAAGCCAAGATTCTCGCCAATCATTTGAGACATGGTCAAAACTCTTTCTATGGCCTATGGTCACAGTTCCAGCAGGAATCCTTAGAATGGTTAAGGATCCCTACTGCCAGGTGGATAACCATCCCAACGTTAACCCCAAGTAAAGGAACTGGTCTTTTCACCGTGGCACATTTGGGCGGAGTTGCCATTTTTGCTTCCGCTTTCCTCACCAGTTTGCAACAAATCCTTGGCCATGGAGCAGCGAAAATTGTGGCTCAGAATTGGCTCAGATTTCCCGTGGGAAACCCAAATCCCCAGCGAATTGGGACAAGGGCACCCCCTTTTTGGTGGTCGGAACGGAAAAAAAGTGCACCACTTCCAGTGCTGTTGGGTCAGCCCCCACAAGCAGAAAGCCAACGACGCTTGGGCACCGATTTGTTTTTGTTTAAAGCTTTGGCATCTGCAGGACCCTAAACTTGTTGGTGCTCAGCAGGGAATGAGGGAACAAATTCCCCAAAAAACCATCCCCTACGGTTTCCATTCAGGGAATGCCCAGGTTCATTCCCTCGTTCCCTGCTGAGGAGCAAGTAAAGCATGATGTCAAATCGAAAAGAGATTCCTCCCCCATTTTGAGGAACTTGGTGCATATCACAAACACCCACGACCCAAATGGGTCGAGAGTATCACCAGAAAAAGAAAAAAACAGAAAAAACACAAAAAACAAAAGAACAAAACATAAAATAAAATACAAAAAAAAACAATAAAACACACAGCCACTCTCAGATGCACCGCAGGTGTGGACCCTTATGGCCAGTTTCGAAGTGGATCCCAGTAGTAGGTAACCAGCCTATGTTCCTCTTGGTAATTGAAGGATGGTTCCCTTTTTTTACTATAGGGGTCCCCCCTTTTTGTGGCTTCAAAGGGAAGCCAAAAGGAAAACCAAGGTTTTGGAGGTGCCCTCGGGGGAAAAAAACAAACAAACACCCATATTACGGGAATGGAACCAATGGGTATGGCATAAGTAGCGCACCTTGTCGAACAAGTTGAAGACTTCTTCGCTGGGCTGGTGGATTGTTGCCAGCACCGTCTTCTTGGTGGTGTTTTCCCCGCGCGCGAAGTCGTGCAAGAGCTTTGTCACGTTGTACCTTGGCTGCAAGTTCAAAAGGGAGTCACCTAAACCATGGGCGTCCTTGGCTACACAGAAAACGGCAGCCTACCCCCTACTCCAAATACCTCACTCTATTTTAGGGTAGTTTGACGTTTTCTGAGTAAATACCTCCGTTGTTCGTTAGGGACTGACCGGATACCTAAAGCATGGCGTATTTGGAGATTGCGAGGGTTCCATCTATCGACAACCATGCCTTGTCCAAACGGGGGAACCACCGGAACTGTCGAACAACTTTCTCCCCGAATCAAAGGTTCTGGCCCAGCGAATCTTGACTGGGCTGTCCGTTTTCCGATCCCCTGCTGAAAGTGACGAACGCTTGGTGGGTCAAATGGAACCCAAACATAAAAACTAAAAACCAAAAACCTAAAAACCAAAAAAGAACCCAAACCGAACTCTTCGTGGATTAAAAAAACTAAAAACCTAAAAAACAGATGAACCAAATGGCTGGGATCGGAACCACCAAGTTGAAAAGTAACATAGATTGAAACATATCCGAAGAGACATTGATACGCAAAACAGATACAGCTGGTCAAAATAGGGCCCCCCCCCCAAAAAAAAAAAAGATGAAAAAGACGAGTTTCCTTGTGGTTTCCTTTTAAACACCAGAAAAAATACACCATGGTTTAGAAACTCTCACATCCCAAAAAATGATTCACCCAGCATCAAGGAATTACTGAGTCTGGAACCTTGGGTATGGTTTGTTCCGGATCGGCAAGCTCGCTCATAAGCCCAGGTGGTATTCTCACGAAGACAAAGAAAACACGGTGGCAGAGAACTCGCTTTGCCCAGCCGAGGCCCTAGGCATGATCAAAGGTCACGAAATCTGCCAACCAAGCGTCCTCAACCCTGAAAAACGGGAAATCACCCCAATCATTTCGGGGGTACTTCGGTGGGTGCCCAAAATATTGAGCGTAAACCAACCACACCCACCCACAAAACCATGGGAAATTGCAGCAAATTAGGGAGCTCCATGGTGCCCCTACGTACTTGCAATATTTAGGGCCTCCAGCATAGCCCAAGGGTGGTTTGAGGGTGGCAGTTTTTGAGGAGCTATCGCTGGCTGAAAGTCCGATTTTGGTTCTCTCAGGCATCCAGGGCTGACCACCTGGACTTCTTGACTCTTTGTTGAAGAAAAAACAGACACCAGAAACAGCAGCAATAAAAAAATAAAAATAAAAAAATGACAAAATAAACAAACACAAGGACACCTCATTTTTTGCGGATCCTTGCCGCGTTTCTTTGGAGCACCCTTTTTTCCTATTTCGGCCGAGGAGCGCCATAGCAGAGTCCAGTCCACTGGTGGCCTGGAGAAGGGTTTCTGGTCCCGTCCGTTTTGGGTCGGTGGGTCCAGTGGTATAAAGCCAAAAAGGTCCAAAAAGGAGTGGGCCCATTTTGATGGGTCCATTTTTGGGGGATCTGAAAAGGGGATACCTTAACTCAAAAACCAAAAAAAACGAGTCCCCTGGAAACAAACCGATTTCTCCGTTGCTTTTGTTTGAGACTAATGTTGGGTCGGGGCAAATGGGAAGCGGGTCCCATCCGTTTCGGAAAACCCGTCAAAATTCTGGTTCGCGGCTCGGTGCCCGTTTGGGGTTGGTGTTTTTTTGAGAAACCAAAGCAACCAAAGGCCCCCAAAATGGCGGGGGTCCGAGTCCTATTTTGACACATGTGGGTGTGAATCTTAGTTTGGGACCCGAAATGTGAACACCCGGATTCAATCGACACATGTCCACTTTTCAGGTTCCGCATTGCATTCATAGCCATTTGAGCCATCAGAACCTGCTATTAAAATGGTCTCTGGGTCTCTGGTAACCCCCCCCACGCCCACAATTTCATGCTTTGCACGCTTCATCGGGTTTCCCTTATTATTTGGTGCGCCTTTGCGCTTTCATCTGGAATTTGTTGAACAGTCTTCCCAAACAAAGGAATCTCAATTGCCCCAAACCGGACCCAATATCTCCGGTGCTCATCTTTCGGTGATTTCCCAACTAGTTTAAACTCAAAAGGCCATCAAAAGGTCGATTCGCTTTCTCACTTGAGAGGATTGGCCACAAAAAGGTTCAAACCTTTTGCCACTAACATATATGGTCCAGGCCCAAGAATGAACTAAAGTCCTTCCAGAACTCAGGTTCAGTGAGCTTTGGACTGAATCCAGAAGACAGAGCTTGCACAACATTCCTCAGAAACCAACCCCGAAATCTGGGCCTTCGTGGCCTTGCTTCGTTTCTCACTGACCTGCAACTTGAGCTTTTGTTTATCATGTTTCATTGGGTTGAAGGGGCATCCGGCACACTGTCTTGCGCGTCGCACATGGAACATTACGCACATTTCTCTCATTTGGCCCCTCCAAATTTGCTGTTGGTGGTGTGCTTTGTCAACTAACCACATAGAGAAAAGAACAAAACAACACAAACAAAATACACAACAAACACAACAATAAGTTCAGGTGATATCCCCAACAGCATGCGGTGCTCTTCTTAGTACTCGCACCACCCCGTAGCCCTCGCAGAACCTCGTGGAACCGTCGTGGAACCCTGGTGGAACCCTGGTGGAACCCTGGTGGAACCCTCGTCTCAGGGCCGCCCCGGACCACCCCGGAGCCTATCTGGGCTGAGACCCCAAAGCTTCCAGCTATTGGGGAAAAAACAACAGGAAGCATGATATTCCCCGTCTCGGTCTTTGGAGGGGTCTATCCTACGCCCAGGATGCTTTTGTCACGTCCTTGTTATATTTCTGGCAACTTGCCCAACATGCTGTTCAAAAACCCAACACAACATAACACAATATTTTGATGCAGTCAATGTGTGGCTGTGATAATCCATAATCCAGCCAAACACACTTGCCAATCTTTAGAAACCTAGGTCCTCCAGTAGAGAGGATAGAATAAGGGTACCCGATTTTTGTTCTGTAGTCTATTTTAATAGGGGAACCCTCACAACCAAAAACGGCTACTGGGGACCTACTGTGGATGGACGAAATCCATTTCGCACCACTTTGAAACCATGGTTGAAATAATTATTGGTATTTACAGGGGAATCATGAGAACTCAGGGTTTCTGAACGGTGGTGCGAAATGGATTTCGCAACCATCCACAGTAGCACCGGCTTTGGCAAGCTCGACTTGTCAGGTCCCTGAGGGACTCCGAAGCATCCCCAAACTTCGAGGGCCAGGAACCGTTGTTGTGAGACCCTTCCGTTCGGGACCTGGAGTCCACAAAAATGGGAAGTCGAGCCCTTCCCAACGGTAGGTGACTCTTTAGGTTTTCCATGGTTTTCCCTGAAACATGGGTCCCGAAGCCCAACTTTGGAGACTCGGGCCCAGGAAACGCGATCCACTCGCCTCGTCGGCGAAGAGCAGCGTGGGCTCGGTGAGGAGCTCCGTGGCGAAGGCGAGGCGCCGGCGCTCGCCCCCGGAGATGCCGGAGCCGATGGAGCCGATCAAAGTGTTTTGGCCTGGGCTCGAAGGAGCGGAGGGGTGGGGTGGGGGGGGGGAGGGAGGGGTGGGGAGGGCAGCGGAGGGGATGCAAAAAAGAATGCAATTAATTTCTTTTTTTGGGGGGGTAGCCCTTGAAATATTTCAATTGTGGACCCCAACCCCGAAGAAAAATGCAACCCTTTTCTGGGACAAGCGTTCGGCTTGGTGGCCGCTCAAAGCCCGCAAGCCGCAGTTTCTTGGAAGCGTTGTGATTATTCTGGTGGTTTTCGAGCCAATTTGTTTTAGAGGCACCAGTTTTTGGAGGGGCCCCAGGACCAGTAATGTCCTCCCAGGCGCAAGCGGGAGAACCGTTTGGGTCGGGGTCCCCCCCCCTTCGAACATTTTTATTTTGGGCCCCTCCGTGTTTCACAACCCCACCCCCCTCAAAAGTGCAACAAAAAAATGAAATTTCACTGGGGTACTCCCCCCCTCAAATTACAATTGTTAGGGGGGGAGATTGGAGCGGAGGGGTGGGGTGGGGGGGGGGAGGGAGGGGTGGGGTGGGGTGGGGTGGGGTGGGGAGGGAGGGGTGGGGAGGGAGGGGTGGGGTGGGGGGGGGAGGGAGGGGTGGGGAGGGGTGCGGTGGGGGTGGGAGGGAGGGGTGGGGTGAGGGGGGGGGAGGGAGAGGGCAGCGGAGGGGATGCAAAAAAAAATGCCTGGGCAGTGGAAAACGTAGGAAAACCCATAAAAACACAAAAAATAGAAAACGGAACTAATTCTCGGGAAGTGGTGGGGAGGGGAAGGGGGTTGATTTTCCATTTGCCGAAAAGCTTGGGGATTGAAATGCCAAAGTAAAGCTTGGGTAAACAAAGGTGGATGTATAAATACGTGTGCTTATACGATTGTCTCCCATTGCCACGGATAGGGTCTCTTGGGTTTCAGCCGGAGATCAAGCAGGGCACCCGTTAGCGTGCTAACGGGAGGGTTGCACCCATGAATCAACGAACACTTCACAAAAAAACAACAACAGGTGGCCGGCTTGACCCCAAAGTTGTGGGAGGAGGTGGGGGTGGTAGGTGGTTGACCAGGGCAAATGAAACTTGGTTCTAGATGCACCAAAAAGGGGGATGTGGATGTGGTGGGGTGGCTCTGGCTCTCCCACTCAAATGGCCCCAACAAGTAACAAAAATGACACTTTGTTGCTAGGTCTAACTGTGCCCATTTGTTTTCCGTGATCAAAGTCACCCAAGGAATGAAGCGACGCAACACCAGTGATTGATTTTGACCGCCAGAAGCAGGAAAACGGTCGAACATCCAAGAGCACGCACACACACAAACCCACACACACACTGACACACTGACACACTGAACACACTGACACACACACACACGCACACACACTGACACACTGACACACACACACACACACACACGCACGCACGCACGCACGCACGCACGCACGCACGCACGCACGCACGCACGCGCGCGCACACACACACTGACACACACACACACACACACACACACACACACACACACACACACACACACACACACACACACACACACACACACACACACACACACACACACACACACACACACACACACACACACACACACACACACACACACACACACACACACTGCACACACTCACACACAGTGACACACACACAATGACACACACACACACTGACACACTGACACACTGACACACTGACACACTGATACACACACACACACAATGACACACACACACACAATGACACACACACACACACACACAATGACACACACACACACAATGACACACACACACACACACCCACCGACCCACCGACCCACCGACCCACCGACCCACCGACCCACCGACCCACCGACCACCACCGACCCACCCACCCACCCACCCACCCACCCACCCACCCACCCACCCACCCACCCACCCACCCACCCACCCACCCACCCACCCACCCACCCACCCACCCACCCACCCACCCACCCACCCACCCACCCACCCACCCACCCACCCACCCACCCACCCACCCACCCACCCACCCACCCACCCACCCACCCACCCACCCACCCACCCACCCACCCACCCACCCACCCACCCACCCACCACACCCACCCACCCACCCACCTACCCACCCACCCACCCACCTACCCACCCACCCACCCACCCACCCAACACACCCACACCCACACCCACCCACACACACACACCCACAGCCCACCCACCTACACACACACACACCCACCCACCCACCCACCCACCCACCCACCCACCCACCCATGCACAGAGCACGTTTTCCCATCGGTGTGACCCCCTCCGGCCCCAAGCCACGCATCCCGACGAGCGGCACTTGCTGAGGCCCAGTTCCAACAACAACGCGTCCGCGCGCTTTCCGCGCTCCGCCTGCGTTTCTGCGTGATATCGGTCCCTGCAAGAAAGCGGCGCCTCAAAATAAACCAGGCGCAAACCGCAGGTTTTGGTCCATGTTTCCACTGATCCGAATCTTCTGATTTTGTCAACAAGAAAATATCCGATTCACCGATTGATATATGCCTAAGATGGTTTCAAAGGGGTGATGGCATACACAGCATCAGGGGCAAACCGCAGGTTTTGGTCCATGTTTCCACTTACCGGGCAAGCCATTTTGGAATTCCGGTTTATTGAGCCACAGTCAAATTGTTTCAACCATAAGGTTCAAGGTGCTGCGAAATGGGTTTCGTCCATCCACAGGTCTTCCAAAAGTGGTGTTCCTTGCTTGTTTCCGCCCCTTAGCAAAACAACAACACGGTGCTTTTTCACCGGGGGTCGGATTTTGAGACCAGAGCAAAAATCGGAGATTCCGAGGATCACCAAGCAAGATCAGAGAACTGTAGTGGTACCTGGAAGAACATAAATCAGCGGCCAAGGTAGGTGACAAAAGGAACCACCAGCTTAAAAAAAAGGATGTGTCTCGAAATAACTCTCCAAACATTTATTTCGGTGTGTCCCTTTACAAGCAGCCCAAAAAGGGTATAAACAGCCTCGGACAGGATGCATACCCAAGCAAAAACAAAAATGCTTGAAAGGACACCGGCCCACCAAACTCGCTCCCCAGCCCCTAAAATGTGTTCATTCGACCCCCCCCCCCGCCGTCACACAAACCAGTCAAATTCCCCCTGGAAACCTGACAAGTCTACCCTAGTAACCGGCCAAATTTACCAAGAAACCGGTCTAGAAGTCGGTCAAACTCCAAAAAAGAAATCGGTCAAATTGCCCCAACCACATTGCCCCTAGAAAGCCTAGCCACCAATCTCACACTCAAACACAGCACCTCAAGGCAAACCCAAACACAGTACACAGCCAGCCAAAAGCATAGCCGAGGCCGATCAAGGCGAAGAGTTTACAATGAGCTTGAAACCCAAGTGAGTTGATGCAAAGCGTGGGTTACATCTCTCAAAGCTCATTCCACCCACCGGAAAAATATGGAACACCTGGCCTAGCGGCCACCTTGCAGTAAAAAGTCCTTTAACGTGGAACCGGACCTTCGGGACCTAGTCCCTTAGGTCCTCCAGTAGAGAGGTTAGAATGAGGGTACCCGGTGTTTGTTTTGTTTTGCTTTTTTTTTTTTATTTGTTTTCTTTCTTTTTTCTGTAGTCTATTTTAGTAGGGGAACCCTCCCCCCAAAAAGGGCAAAAAGGGCACCTAGCTGGGGCACCTAGTTATGCTCCAGACCAGGACCCGAACGGCGCCCAGGTTTCCAAGTGTAACACCCCAAGCTCCTGCATCCCGGTTTTTCGCATACCTGGAGTCTCGACTCAGTTGTTCAGTGACCCTGGAAAAAAAGGGAACCCTTTTTGGGGAAGACATTTTTTTGTGTGGCAGCCACAAAAAAAGGGGAAAAACGGTGCCACTGAACAACTGAGTCCATGACCCTTAAAAAATGTTTGGTCATTACCCAAAATAACGGGGGTCATTGACCCATTGTAAATTCGGGTTAGAAGGAGACTGCAGCTACGAACACCTCCCCCGCATTTTTTCCCCCAGACACGGGCGACGTCGAAGCGTCGAAGAGGATGCTCGGAGGCGCCTTGGACATGCGCCCCATGCGGAAGCCGCTCTGGAAGAGCAGGTGCTCCCGCACCGTGAGCCCTGCGAAGAGCTGTTCGTCCTCCGAGGCAAGTCGACAAGTCTCAAGGCTTTGTACCGCGAATGGCTCCGGGTTTTTACGTGCCAAAAAAAGGGGCGCGAAAAACAACAAAATTGGGACCTCAGCCAGCCGGGAACCAACCACCGCGTTTTTCTTTGAGCACTTGGGATTTGGGGCATGGGAAAAAGCAGGTAGAAAGGAAGCATATGTTTAACCAGTGTCTCGCTTTTCTTGGCGGAACGGCGCACGCTGCCAGGGCAAGCCTTGACTATTTATCGTTGCCTTTGTCTGAGAAGCCTGTGATTTGTCTTTCATGTTCGATGTCCATTTGATCTTTGTGGTTTGTTGATCATATGTTTCATCTACTCCCAACAGGAACTCCACAAATAACAGAATAGGATTTGTTATTTCATTATATTAGAAGTTTGTCCAGGTAATACATTAGAAGCATGTGGATTGCTAGCTGCTTTACATAGAGTACCCGAATAGAATCATTATGCCAATATGCCATGTTCAAGCTGTGCCAAACCACACATGCAACAATATTATCTTGTTTGTGTCTATCATCATTTATCCTACTCTACGAGCTTCTCTCACCTTCACTCTATTCTATGATGGTTACATCCAGTAGAACCAAGGTCTTGTGTTTATCTGTGTTGACAGTTTCTCAATCGGTGTTATTTTCTTTGGATAGGGGGTCAACTTCCTGTAGACAATTTTCGATCTTATGGTCGTATCTTGACATGATGCAAGTATTAATATGTTCTAACCTGCATTTTACCTTTTTTTGTTTTTAATCTGTTTACGTTTCGTTTGTCCTCTTGTCCACTAGCATGGAACCTGACTGAGGGGTCCGGGAAGACTATTTCCTCGAAAAAGGTTCCATGTTAGTGGAGAAGAGGGTATGTTGTTTTTACTTTTGTTGTCGGGCCAAGCCTTGTCCCTCTGCACAACCAAGCTGAAAAGGAGATTCAGATTCCTTAAAAAAATGGAGAACTCATCCAAGGACCAAGGGGATTCCTCCCAAAACCATGCAAAAGGGGCCTCCTCTAAAAGTGGAATGCTCCAGGGGGAATGCTCCAAAAAGACACAGAAATTGGGCTGTTCAAGTGGCGATGTCTCATGAGAAAGAATAGGGTTGCAGCCCCATGAAACATCATGAAAGTATGATTCACACTTATCACTCATCGTTCTGATCACCTAAGAGTGGGCTGGCCCGAAAAAGGTAGACACACTTCTTGGCTTACCACTGAACTGGTTCACACCCCAGTGCAAAGTCTGAGTTCCAGAACTGGGAGGGAGCGGAACCTCCGATCCATTTCTCACGTCCTGAAACAAGAAGGCGCTGTGCTCGCGGATCTCAGGCGTCCAAGCTGTGCCGTTGATGCTGATCCTGCCGGGTGCTTCGGATCGGAGCCGAATCGATCTGGTGGCTTGGTGGTGTCCCTGAGGGCGTCCCATCTCCACAAGAACCACAGGTTCCCCAAACTACTGACCTCGGTTGCTTTCTGCTCCGCTGCTAAAAGTTTAACTCCTAGTGGTTTAATGCAAAGCCCATTAGTTGGCAAAAAGTTATAAGTCCTAACATCCAAGCAAAATGCACCAAAGTTACCTTTGGGTTAGCTTCCAGATAGCGGGAAGCTGGAAATTCATGGGCCCAATTGGTTTATCGGAAGTGAGGGACTCAGCCGATGAGAGGAGAATACTTCGTGAGTGGATATTTGGCCCCTTACCCCACCCGTTTGGTTTCCTATTGGGGAAAGCATTTGGACGTCTGGAAGATCGGATTATATCGGATTGATTCAAGGAATCCCCAAAAGACGATGAGACGCATGTTGAGAGGACCCTCAATGAATTCCTCGTTTCGGAGCTTGTGCAGAAGAATGGCAGGCAAGTGAGCATGGATATGAAAATCACACATAGGGCATCCCATAAACAGGACGTTTGCGTCAGGCGTTCGCTTGTTTTATCCCGGATTGGCAAGCACCAGCAAGGAGGTCTGATAGCAGTTTTGCGACAGCAATCAGCCTCAAAAACGACCAACTCCAAAAACGGCCCCGGCATAGGTGTCTTTTGGAGAAAAAGATCGGGTTTCTCTGGCAAAACGGGGCATAAAATAAACCAGTCTAAAGCAGTGGTTTCTAATCAAACCACCTGGACCTTAACAAAGGGAAGTCACCATCATTTTGAGCAAACCCTCCTTTTTTCTTAAGGGTTGCTCCTTAAGGGTTGCTCATTTTGAGGGTCCATCTGCTCCTCAAACTAAACAGGACAGATCTCCCTCGAGGGTCCTGGACCCACCTTGCAGCGGCACCTCCCCGATGCCCGCCAGGCTCCTCAGGGCGAAGTCGTCACCCAAAACCGCCCCCAGACTTCTTCCGTGGACTTCCGTACTGTGGATTCCTGGAGTCTCCATGACCCTTTAAAAATGGTTGGTCATTAGCCAAAATCATGGGGTCATGGACCCATTTTTAAAGGGTCACGGCGACGCCAGGTGGACGAAATCCATTTCGCACCACCTAGAACATTCTGGGTTCCCATGATTCTTCCCTGTAAATACCAACAAACAATGATTTCAACCATGGTTGCTAAGAGGTGCGAAATGGATTTCGTGCATCCACAGTAGGCTTTTTTCGGTAGCCGTCTTGAGAGTTGTTGGTGAATGAGTTGGTTGCCGGGTGGGTTTGAGGTGGGGGCTTGAGGTGTGTAGAGGGTTGGGGTGGGGTTGGGTAAGACATGTCCCCCTTTCCCCCAAAGAGGCAAAAGCAAGGCACTGGGTTTGGGACCAGCCCCTTTGGGTACCTGTGGTTTATGACTTCAGGTTTTGGGCAATTTCAACTTCTGGCCCGACTATATGCAGATGAAGAAAAAACAAATGGTGTCGTCCAAGCTAGGATTTAAACACTTAACCTCGACCAAAACCAGGGGGGTAGGGGGGTCTTTGACCCCCAAACCAGCAATCCAAATCACCAATTAAAAGAAACCTATTTTTTGAACGAGAGCCCAGAAGATATTTCCATGACTAGCTGCAGCCGCGGTGGAGAACCCTTGTTGGGTTGACCATTGCTCAACAACAAACTAGGAGATCAAACTCTAACATAAACATCAAAATAACAGAAAGAAGCAACAAGGGGAACACAATGAGCAACGCAACATTTACAGTCGTCGCCCATCCGTCTAATGGACACTTAGTGTGTGTGTGTGTGTTCTTCCTCCATCCTCAAGCTGGCCCCCAAGGCCAACCTTGGCATGGGACCCTCCAAACCTCTCCCTCAAACCCCCGAAACCCCTCCGAACTCCCTACACCGGTGAATCCCTCCCTCTCCCCCACTAGGTCCTCCAGTAGAGAGGTTAGAATAAAGATAACCTTTTATTCTGTAGTCTATTTTAGTAGAGGACCCCTCCCAACCAAAAAAGGGGGTAGAGAAAGGCACTACTGGAAAACCTGGCCAACGACTCCCCCCAAAACCACCAGGTACACCAGGGCCCTCTATTTTTCGACCAAACCAACCAGGACACCAACTCCCCCCAAACCCCCCCGCCCCTCCCCAAACCGGGCGCCCAGGCTTCAAGAGCGTGCTCTTGCCGCTGCCGCTGGGGCCCATGACCGCCAGCAGCTGCCCAGGCTCCACGCAGCCCTGAGCGTTCTCCAGGATCTGGGTCTGCCTCACCGCGCGCACTCCACTGACCCGGTTGGTGATCAACCAGGTTCTGAAGTGGAAAAGACGTGGGCGGAAGTGCGCATCCGAAAATCGTGAGAAAGTTTGCTTCAACTGGACACTAGGACCTACCTGGAGTCTCCCTAAGGACCCTTTAAACATGGGTCCAATGGCCCTATTTTTTTTGGCGAATGACCCCATTTTAAACGGGCCATGGAGACTCCAGGTGGTGATCAACCAGGTTGCCTAAAAGACCCTGCAAACCTGCAAAACAGCTGGTCAACTAGGATGCCCAGGTTCTCATGTGGACCCAGAATTGGCGCTGCACATCAGATGGTCAGCTAGAAACGCACAATGTGATACGGTGGTTGCGAAATCCGTTCAGCCACACCACGAAATGACACCATGATGTTGAAACCATTCGTTTTGTTACGGTAGTCACAGGGGAATCGAATCTGAAACCGGGGCTTCTGAAAGCTGGTGCGAGATTTCGTCCATCCACAGGACGACTTTGGTCGAAACTGGCTCGTCTTCTAGATTGATGGGGTTTCCCGTGAAAACCCACCAAAAGAGCGGCACTCAAAAGGATGGTCAGTCTCGACTTGACCACTAAACCAACTAAAAAGAAAAAAAGCCGAGGAACCGGATGGCTGGGAACCCGTTTTTTTGTGGCTTTAAAGGGAAACCAAAAGGACAACCACAATTTGTCGAGGGGCAACTTTTTGAAAACACTCCCATTTGGGTGGCTCGTCTTTGGGATGACCAATGGTGTGGATTTCCCCTGAAAACCCAGCAAGGGGTACTCAACAAAAAGGCGCCCCCCACCCCCACCCCCCCCCATTTTTGTAACATTGGACGCTCAACGGCGGGCCTGATCTCCATTCCGGAAGGCCTTTTGAAGATTCCAAGAGTTAGGCACAACTCATCCTCCAATTCACCGCCTTTTTCCACGGAGACTGGGATCCAAAAGATAAATTTGAGCCCCCTCACAGTGTTGGGACTTTCGGGGACCCGCAAAGCTTGGCAACCCCTGCGAACAGTTCCCATCGGGTGACCAGTGGCTTCACAAGCCTCAAAACTGAACGCTCCATCGGAGCGGATATATGTTACGGTGAAACTTTTGCGGGGTTCTCTTTTCAGGTCGACAAAGGGAAACCAAAGGAAAAACACACCATCTGGGTGGGGGCCTCCTATTTTGTCCAAATACCATCAGGAAGGAGAAAAGCTAATAGGAATGTCACGTTTCAATTAGATCAGTTGATGAATGCCTGCCCAATCTCAGCTGTGCCAACCACCTTCCCATGTACTCGTGTGACTCCATAGCTTTACAACGTTGCTATCATGCAACCAGCTTTCTCTCAAGGATTTACTAAGCCTCATGTGAGTCACAATCAAAACCCGGTATTAGAATGGTCGACCCAGAACCATGTAAAGAATTAAGAAGCCGGCCGTTATGGTTGGGATTGTCCCTTACTAGCCTTCATCTACCCGGGTTTTGATTGTGGCTCATGTGCGCTTCCCAGGTTCCTTCCCAGGTTCTTTGCCGCACTTGTCTCATCCCCTCTTTCTCACCAGCATCACGCCGACCAATCAAGTGTCGTTTGAGACGGCACCTCCTTAACAGGGTGCCAACCAAATCTAGCCCTGTGATTTACCACTATCAAAGTCCCCCACCCCCTAAGCGGCAGGCTAAAGGGAAACAGCCCCAGTGTCTGACTTTGACAGCCTTCAGAACAAGTCAAAATAGTGACCCCATCAAACTTGGATACTTGCAAATGCATTTGTGACACCACAGCCTCCATGCACTCAATGCGTTCCACTCCCTAAAGTCTGATTCTGATCCTCAAAGGCTGTAATTACCCCATGTTGGGTCCATCAGATCTTGTTGACTCTACTTTGACTTTGAACCGAATTAGGTCCTAACCAGGGTTGTCAATGACTGTGGATCCACTTAGCCTTGCAATGGATGTTGACCCCGGAGTAATCAACGCAGGCCCGTTGGGGGTCAAAATCCCAGCGATCCGGATGTGGAACAGTCCCGGATACAAACTTGCCACTTCGTCCCTGGATGGCCTGGGAGCAAGAGAACCCCTGAAAGTCACCATGTTTTGCAGTTGTTTGGTTGATTTGCTTGGTGGTTCCGGTCAAAACAACTCGTGAGAGACTCCCATAGTCAGCTCTTCCTTCCTGTTCCACTACTTTTCTTTCGCCATCTTTGTAGCCCGTGGCATTTGAGCATAAGACACCGTTTTGTTTCTTGCACCCACTAAACTTGAAGAGAACCAACCTAACTATAAGACACGCCAAGAACAGTGGAGTTGAACACAAAAAAACAGGGGCATGGTGCCATCTAATTGCTTTCACCCTGGAGCGCACGTTTCACCCACCCATTGACTTTCGGTTCTACCACCATGGTCATAAAGGTTTAAACCCGGCAATAACGCATACACCAGGTAGAACCTAGTAAAAATAATAATAATGCCATCCATCGTCTTGTTTCCCCAGAGATCTTCGGGGCGAAGGGGAAGGCCAAAGACTTGGACCTTCCTGGAGTCTCCATGACCCTTGAAAAATGGTTGGCCGTTCGGCAAAATAAAGTGGTCATGGATCCCCCCTTTTATTTCGGGTCATGGAGACTCCAGGTTGGGGCACTGGGGATTTTTTGTCAAGGTGCTTTCTGGCGCCGGTCATGTCGGTCCTCATGACCTCCACCGTCAAGTCCTGGAACCGCGAGCCGCGACGCGAAGCGCGGCTGGCGTGAAGGCGGGCGCGTGAGACTTGGGCGTGGAGGGGTGGGTCCAGGATCCAATTCCATCGAGTCTCTCGGAGAAATCGTCCCCACATGGAAAATACGGGTGGCCATAAATTCCGAGATCTCCCGTCGTTTCCTCCCCCCTCCCCCAAGTCCCATTTCTTGAGGGGGTGCTCTGGTCGCACCTGGGAAGCCGAAAGGAAGCGATTGGAATCTTCGTTATGCCACGGATTCTAAGACACGAACAGATTTTCATGACCAATGATGGGGAATTCTTCGTGGGTGAGTCTGTTGGGGTCCCCTTAAGACACACCTAGAAAAAGGGTTTGTCTCAAAAGGGGACCTGCAAATTGATGGTTTTACTTTTAAGTTCCCTTCACCGCCACTCCAACAGTACCCTCAAAAGAAAACACTTGGTTGACGTTGGAAGGGGAGCAAGCAATTACTTGTTTGCAGTTAAGTGGTTGGATTTCAACCACTTAACCACACCAAGCAAAAATGGGAAACATGTTTCCCGCCGCGCCTCCCACTGCACCAGGATCTCGGGGCGTTGGATGCTGGTGAGCTGCGTCTGCTCTTCCCCGTCGCGCCTCGTCTTCTCCGTGGGGCCGAAAAAACGGGGCCCCTCGATGCCGAACAACGGCACGGCCCAAGTGCTAAGTGTGGGTGGGTGGATGGGTGGATGGGTGGATGGGTGGATGGGTGGATGGGTGGGTGGGTGGGTGGGTGGGTGGGTGGGTGGGCGGGTGGGCGGGTGGGCGGGTGGGTCTGCTTGTTAATGTTGTTTGTAAGCTTCTTGGTGTTCAAGGGAAGCAACAGGAAACCAAAGACTTTTTGTTCCTCCTATTTTGACACATACCCATGTTGCAATACTTTCTAGACTGTGCTGCAAAAACGCCTGCGCTCCTCTTTTGACTTTCAGGGGGAACCCTTCCCCAAAAAAAAGGCAAAAGAAGGCATCACTGGGCAACTGGGTGGTAAAGTGGCAAAGGCAAACCGAGCTTTGCTCACCGAAGGACTCATTGCGCAAGGAGCAGTTGGTTCCAGACTGCCGGCCTGAAAGTGATTCAGCCAAAACCCCGCCCTTTTAAGCCGGAAAAGTCAGCAGGCTTTCTTTCCAACCCGAACGGTATGGCAGGAAGAATTGAAAAAAACGCTGCTTTTTGCACCCCCCGGCTAGGAGGAGTAGAACTGACGCCCAAAAGCCATAGAGGAAAGCCCCTTGTGGGGGCCTCAAAGCCCCGTTTTTTGGTGCTTTTTCTCGGGGGGGGGGGCGCATTGTCTCAAACCAGGAGGCCCCCCGGCATGTTGGTGATTTTGAAGGAAAATCGAAAGGATGACCACCGTTTGGGGGAGTCCAAATCCTAAACAGAGACACACCCATGAAGACAAGGAATAACTATATATATATATATGTCAATTATGTATGTTGATAGACAAGTATTTGATTATCTTAACAATATATGATATATGATATATATATATATATATATACATATATGGCCTGAAACATACATATATATATGGTGGTTGATCTAAATTCCTTTGTCTCGAAACGGCCATTCTTTGCGAATATAAAAGTTACTTTCGCGAATCTTTCGCGGATTCATCGCCGTGCTCTTTTCAGTTCTCGAGTCGGAGAATCGCAGCTTTTAAGTGCCAGCGTTGTAAGCGACATGACGATTTCCCAACTCCAGCTGTAAAGTCGCAACTTTTCATCACAGGGGTAGTACATGACATGCGCCGGCTGGAAAGTCGCAGCTTTTCGTTCGCCGTGCAGCTCCAGCTTGAAGTCGCAGATTTCCAGTACCAAGCTAGTATACTGACTAGATCGGCGCTCAGACTTTACCTCCCCTTGCAATCGAAGCCTGTGCTTTCGCGCGGGCTTTCGCGGATCTTTCGCGGAACTTTCGCGAAAAATCACCCACGTTTCAGAGCGGAAAGCCACCGACTAACACCCACAGACACACATACACAGGCTTGGAGCACTAACCAGCCAAGCAGGGTATCAAACTGTAGCCTCACCAGGCTTAATCAGCGCAACATCAACAAAGTGTTTTAATCAGAATAGAAGGAAGGCTCAGCAGAAAAGATGAACGGTTCCACATATCATTGATTAACCAGATACAGTTACGCAAAACTTTCGCGAGAAAAAAAGTTACTTTCGCAACTCCATCGCGAATCTTTCGCGGAGCTACCTCAACCAACACCGATGGTCACCGAATACTAAACTCCTTACAAGGACCTTTAGAACGACTCCCATATATATATATACAATATACACAGGCTCATTTGTCGGCTTCGATGTTCCAGACCTTCCATCACCCAACCGCGGCCCCTTCGCCTGAGCTCCCCCTTGGTGTCGTCCTCCGGCGCCGCGGACTCGAACTGCCGGGGCCGCGCGCGGCGCCACAAGGCGAGGAAGGCCAAGAGATGGTAGATCCCCAAGGGCAGCAGCAGCCTCGGCTCACTTGCGCAGCAGCCCCCCGTTTTTTCGGGATATGGAAATGGGTCAGAATTCAAATCGGTTAGCCCCCAACATCCCAATCCAACCACAAAAATAGGTTCTAAAATGATTGGTGAATTCACCTACCCCAAAATGATACCATTGGTTTTGACCCACAGCCAAATCAAAGGTGAAGGGGGAACCGAAGGTCATTTCAGGTCGATTGGGCAAGTGAGTCAAGCACATCCATGCATGACCCCTTGGGCCCCTTGGTATGAACAAGTTTACCACTCTCGGCTTACTTGCCCCGTTTTTCGGGATATGGACATGGCCTGGTGAAGTCAAACCCAAAGAAATTAGTCCAAGAGAGTCGTGCCCAAAGGCAGCAGCCTCGGAACCGTCCAGCCATTCGGCAGCGCTGCAAAAGGAAACCAACGGGAAACTCAGAAACCCACCATTTTGGCGGGGCGCCGAAAAAAGACACTCGGTACCCGGCGACTTTCTTCCTGGAGTCTCCTTCCTCCGCCATCTCAGTTGTTCAGTGACCCAGGAAAAAAGAGGGAACCCTTTTTGGGGAAGACCATTTTTAGTGTGGCAGCCAAAAGGGTGCCACTGAACCACTGAGCCATTCTTCAGCTTGCTTGCCCCCCGTTTTTCGGGATATGGAATTGGCCTTGGGTCTGAACATCCCAATCCCCACTACAATAGACTAAAAGGTCGATTGGTCAAGTGAGTCAAGTACATCCATGACCCCTTGGTATGAATTTGTTTACCATGGTGAGTTCAAACCCAATGCAATTAGTCCAAGAGCATCGGGCCCAAAAGCAGCAGCCTCGGAATCGTTTCGGAATCGGAGGGCGTTTCGGCAGGTAACCCCAAGCCTAATCCCAAACGCCCAAACCCCAAGTCCTAAGTACCGTAAGTCCAAGAGCCCAATCTCCAAACCTGGGTAACCCTTGGTATTTCTTAGTAGGAGACCCTGAAAAGTTCTGCACTTTGACTTAGTTCATGGGCGGTTCAAACCCATAAAGACATTCGTCCAAGAGAAGGATCAAGGCAGCAGCCTCGCTACCGGGCGAAATTCTTCAGCTGGTGCGATATCTAGGGAATGGAAATCAAGTCCGGTTTTTGGAGGCGAACCTGATTTGTGGGGATTTGTGCTCAGTAGGAATGCACCTAGCGATTTCCTGAAAACCAGAGGTGATGGATTTTGGATCATTCCCTCATACCCGGCTGAGCACCAGCAAGTTCTGGTACACCCATGAACCCTTGGTATGAACTAGTTTACCACTATGGTGAATTCAAACCCAAACTGTTTTGTCCAAGAGAATCGCGCCCAAAGGCAGCAGCAGCCTCGGTACCGTCCAGCCCTTGCTGTGACTCACTGTTGATCGAGGTTGGTTAATTTCAAGCAACCTGGAACTTGTTCGTCACCGCGAAACGTGTCCAGACCCGAAAAGTTCAGGAACTCAGGTAGTGGGATGAACTAGTTTACAACTATATGGCCATGGGGCATAACCTATGGCTCCATTTTGGGGTGGATGAACATCCATTTGCCACCTATTTTGATGTTCACCAGGGGTACAGGGTTTTGACCCACAGCCCTATGCTGCATACCAAAACAAGCAGTCCAAGAGAATCTATTCAGCTGAAGGTACGTCCATGAACCCTTGGTATGAACCTCTAGTTTATTGGGCAACTAGTTGCTAAAGGTTATCCTCGGACAATCCAGATCTCGCGTGTCTACAGCTTTGAGTTCCGACGGTTGGTTGAATGGAAAACCACATTATTTCGGGCCTACACTGTTTGGCCCTTGGCTATGACGAAATTCGGCCAAAAGTTCAGAGTTGGTCCATTCACTTTGGAAGTCACACCGTGAGATGATGAACAAGTCACTGGCAAAGTGCACCTTACTTGTCCAAAGGACCTGGAATAAGAGGTTGACCTTTTGAGTTACTAAACGGACGACAAAAAGGGGAAACAAAAGGGTCGGGAAAAGAGCACCCCATCTACAGCGCTGATCGTTTGACCACTTGAGAGATGGTTGGGGCGGGAAGACTCTTTGGGCCCCCCTTGACTGCCAAGGACCCAGAAACAACGGGACAGAAAAAAGAATGACCACCGTTAATAGGGCGAAACATGATTGCCCAAAAGAATCAGGTTGTACTACGTCAAGGTGAGAGGTCGATGCGTGTTGCTTCCATTTGCTTCCTGTAGTGATAGGTTCCATTTAAAACAAACAGGGGAAACAATAATAATAGCCAAAACAAACACATTTCAGCAAACGGAAGGTAAGTGAGTATGTTCAGATCATGGAATATCACACGCAGGAAGCCGGCTGGCTCGTCGCTTTCCCAGGCCCGTGACAAAAATCGTGACTTGTCCAGGCGAGCAGCCACAGTATAATGCCTGAATAGCTGGCGTCCTAACAAAAGACCAGGTGACAACAAATCGGCGGGTTGAAAAGGCGGTTCCCTTCTTATGAGTTCTCTAGCCAACGGGTGGAGCCAAAAAACAACACCCATGTGCAGGATCGGAATCTGCTTTTGGGAAAGTAAGGGACCCCGTGTTTGGGCTCCAGGTTGATTTGTACCTTTGAAACATGTTTCGTGATATATTTCATTGATTTCCTTTTTCTCCCTTTGATGTCTTTTTGTTTTCGTTTGGTTCCCTTTCCATCAATACAAATGGGTGTGTCTCTAAGTAGGATTGCCTGAATATGACAGCTGTTTGCGTTTGTTTAACTCAAACATGTTCCAGAGGTTCCCCTCCCAAACAAGCTCAAGATCTCCAATGAACAAACTCACGTATCATTCTGTCCACAACCCCAACCTCCGAAATACTAATCATGTTTCGTCAATCCTGAAAGGGCACCACAAGGAAAACAAACACATGTAGTGAACTACGGTCAATTACAGCCTCCCAATTGCAATACACCGCCTGATCCTTCGCACGTGGTTGGACATGGACATTGAGGTGCGACGCTAACACTCGGCCCCTAGGACTCTTAGTTTGCTAAGTGGTTTGTTGATGGTTTGCTCACGTCCAACTTTTGGTGGGAAAATTGAGTGGACATCCACCGCAAGCAGCAAGCGCTGGCAAACCCAAAGCTCCAAAAGGGAGAAACCAGGAGGGCTCTCCGGTCCTTCTCCAGGGCCCCTTGCAGCAAAGGACACACGTTGGCCAAACCAAAAACTGCACGAAAGAGTTTCTACATGTAGCAGCTGATTCTGTTGTGTGGCCTTTCAGGCAACTTATTCATTCCGGTCCATTAGTGAACCTTACTCGAAAGAGAACCCATTCCCTGCCAGTGAGTAACATCCCATAGTATCTACAGTTTAACGCGGAACTCCAAACAAATCATGGACCCTTTTCTTGGTTTCGATATGAACGTTATTGGGGGATTCTCCTGTAAGTTTCACGGCAATTGGGGCACGTGCTAAATAAGCAGACACTGAACCACGACGAAACCGACCTGACGTCGGATGCTCCTGGGAGATGCCATTGTTCTCCAGGACCTGTCGTGTTCCCTGATTGACGGGGTGCATGACAAACGGGTGAGTCTGACCCCACACAAGGGAAGTCCTTTGAGACTGCTTCTGCTTAGCAAAAAGTGGCAACAGGCAAGAGTACTATCAAAGTACCCCGATAGGTTAAATTGAAATAAGGCCTTGTGGTATCCCCAACAGCCCCAGAAACCCAATGGAACCCGCCAGAATCCTACCTGAAACTCGCCCTGGAACACATCTGGGCTCTGGGCAGAGCTTCCAGCTGTTGAGGAAAACACGCATAAGCCCCAAACACCTCCAACTGCACTATACAATTTCCAGCTCTAGATATAACATAAAAATATAATTTCATGTGATATCCCCAACAGCATGCGGCGCTCTTTTCGACCCTCGCGGTTTCACCTCAAACTAGTCGTGGAACCCTGCGGAACCTTACCTCAGCTCCACAGTCCTCGCAGAACCCTGCGCCGAACCCTCGCGGAACCCTGCGGCACCCCTTGCGCGTCCGCGGAACCTTACCTTAGAGCCGCCCCGAACCAGCCCGAAGCCGATCTAGGGGAAGACCCCCAAGCCTTCAGGCGTTGGGGAACCATTTCTTGAACTTTACACCTGGCCTGCACCACCCTCGGAACTTTCCTGCACCACACCACCCATTCCTTGAACCTTACACCTGGGCGCAACCTCCGAAACCTTGGCTTGATTCTAAATGTGGCCTGACCTCCCCGGAACCTCCGAAGCTGAGACCCTTTAGCTTTCAGCTGTTGGGGAAATAACCTAAACCCCAAAACCTTCCTAGCCCCAGAGAAAATGAAGTTAACACATAGCATGTCTCACAAAACCTGCCACGGGAAAAGACAACACATAGCCCCCACAAAGCCCAACTTTATTATATACCCCCCCAGAAAAGAGAACACACATCCTGCCTCCTTGACTTTATACTTTTTGGGAAGACCATTTGGTTGCTGAATTCAAAGTCTGTAGCCAAACATTTGTTGGTTGCCATCCACTTGGGAAGTGAGAGAAATAATTCAAACAACGTGTCCCAGAAAGTTGTCAGAGTCAAGACCTTCACTTGGATCTCAAAACGAGCTCCTGCCTGCACACCGAATTGGATGCCCGACAAATCTGAAGTAATGGTTGGCCAAGAAACAAATGCTTCTTTGGGGAAAAAACCTTGGCCCCATCTAATGTTGACCTCGGATAACTAAACCCAATTAAATCACTAAACCAGGCAAACCCCTTATTCATAATCAGGGTATATTCATCCGGGGTCAACAACACCGCCCAGGCAAAGAGGCCCCACCATTTGCAGATACGTCCCCTGGAAAACATGAGAAACATATAGTGAAATATCAATTCCTTTTCAATCCAACAGCTTTTGCTTTTTGCAAGTATGTTTTCCGTCTTCAGCAACCAGCTTTGGTGAAACAACATAAAGCCAACCGAGGAAAAATGGAATTAGACATGTGCTCAACCCAAATGGCTGGGGGTCAAACATAGGTACCCAAAATGGAACCGTGGAAAATGAAACCAAGGACTAAAACCTGCGGTTCTCTGGTTGTTGGCCTGCAGCCCACTTGACGCCACACACGGCGCCCCAGGCGGGCACGGCAGGTCCCCGTAGTCCTGCGGTTTTCGAGGGTTCGGCGAACAAACTCCCCCAGAACCACGAGTCAGCTTTTCTCTAATGTTGACCCCATATCAATAAATAAACCCCCGTCTCTTAATATGGGGGTGGATTCTGGGTTTAGTGGGGAATCAGGCCAATTTTGGAGGGGGACGCCCCCATACTAATAAACCGGGTTTGACTGATATGGGGTCAACAATAATCACTTGGAAGTTCGGTTCTCAGGGATAGTAAGTGGGGATCGCCACCTGGGGTTCGTATATAACTTGGGTAAGTTGTTGGTAAACCCACTTAGAAGTCCCGAACGTTTATACAAAGTGGCCAACCGCTTACTAACTTGACCAAAACGACCCATCCTTCCATATTTGGCCCCCCTTTTTTGGCCCGAGAATGAAGACTCATTCTTTAAGGTGTTTTGGGGGTTGATGGGCCTCATATGTAGGGTATTGAGCTCCTAGGGAAAGAAAGACACACCCATTTGAAGAGGGTTTCCCTTCATGGGGAACTTTGTTTTGCCGTTGACTCTCTACCAGGCCGAAAGGGCCAGTTCAGGCCAAAAAAGTCGAAGCCCCCCCTCCTGCTAACCGCTGTTCTTACTACCTAATAATTTTTGGACATGCTCGAAGAAGCAGCTTGCTGTGGTGCCTGGAGTCTCCATGACCCTTTAAAAATGGGTCCATGACACCAGTATTTTGGTAATGACCCAATTTCTAAAAAGTCATGGAGACTCCAGGTGGCCTTTAATGAATTCCGCCCTGGCACATGGGTAAAACCAATCTAAACCTCCGGTGCCCATCGATTTCCATCCAAACTACCTGGAGTCTCAAACTAGATGCCCCTAAAAAAGGAAAATCATTTCAGAAGTTCGGGGCAGTACCCTATGTTTAAGGGTTGTTTAAGTTTGCTTCCGATGAACACATATGGACAAGCTTTGACTCCAGCCCCCCAGATTTCTTTGTTGGCCGCTGTGGTGTTGGCCGCGAAGCCACGCGCTTGCCGCGCAGTTTAGGCGTTTTTGCGTTTTTGCTTCCGCGCATTCGCGCGTTCCGCGGGTTGCACGAGACTCAGTTGTTCAGTGACCCTTGAAAAAAAAGAACCCTCTTTTTCCCCAACAGCTGAAAGCTTTGGGGTCTCAGCCCAGATAGGCTCCGGGGTGATCCGGGGCGGCCCTGAGGCAAGGTTCCACGAGGGTTCCACGAGGGTTCCACGAGGGTTCCACGAGGGTTCCACCAGCATTCCACGAGGGTTCCACGGGGTTCTGCGAGGGCTGCGGGGTGGTGCGAGCACTAAAAAGCGCTGCTGTTGGGGATATCGCCTGAGCTTCTTGGGGAAGACCATGTTTGGTGGGACAGCCACCAAAAAAAAGGAGAAAGAGAAAGGGTGCCACTGAAGAACTGAGTAAACTCGAAGTTTGGTCAAGGATGCAAAACCTCCGAAACTTCGAGCTTGGTTCGCCCGAAGGTGTCCATTCTTGGAAAACGCAAACCCCGCGCACGAGTTGCATCGCCCGCGGAGAAAGATCTCCTGCCACTGGTTCACCATCAAGGCCTCGAAGCCCAGGCGGAACATGGAGATGGTGCTGAGCCACACCAAGCCCGGCGGCACGGCACTGAGGTTCCTCGAAGCCCACGAATCCATCCAGCGCTGCTGGGGCTGGTTCGCTGGGTGTCTCTGTGTTATTTTTGTTTTTTTTCTTTTTGGGGTTCGGTGAGGGGAGAGCCTGGTGTCCACCAAAGGGGAAACCAAGTCTAAGTTCAGGATTACCAAGGCTATTTTAGCACTGCCAACACTTGATCTCAGATTCGCTGTGCTGTCAATACTGGATTAGGCACTGGGAATTTTAGAGTAAGGCTTGAAGCTCGGCAGTGCTCAATATAGAATTGACAGAGGGGCGGACATACGCTCAGAAACCGTTTTGGACATGTGTTTTTTGCCAGGTACTTTTAGCGTTGAAATTCTGGGACTGGGTTCGAGAGGGGTAGCTCCCGCTTGACGCTTCGAGTTTTTTCGAACAATAGAACCGACGCAAAAGGCATCGACGGCTGGCGGCTTTGAGGGTCCCAGGCCCGTCGTGGCCCGAGCCCCCCCCCCCCACATTTCAGGCTCGAGCCGATCGATTCTCGGGCACTATATATATATATACACAATCCTGAATTTTAGCATTGGGAACCTAAGATGTGTTGACAATACTAAATCAAGTATTTGGTCACGAAAACCTAAGATCAACTATTGGCAATACTATATTGTTAAGGGTGTTCAGGAATTTGTTCCCGCAACTGCAATGGGTAATTAGCATGTTTGACTGCAAAGCCCCGAACAAGGTCATATTGTTTTAATCAATCCAACGTCCTGTTGAATGCTCTAATCAGCCGCTAGTATCGGCTTAATAAGGGTTGTTTTTGACCCCGAATAAGGCCCCAGTCACGCAATAATGATGCAATATTAAGGCATTGCGGCCTTTCAGGCCTTATTCGGGAACTAAGTTGTTTTTCTTTTTTTTTTTTGGGGGGGGGGGCGGGGGGAGGTGGCAATCTATAAAAGAATATGTTGGGTGATTTTCATCTAAGGGTTTGTTGCGCCACAAAAAGGGGATACCTGGACCCTCAAACAACCAAGATTGTGGTGGGTGATTTCCATTTAAGGGTAGATTCAGGGTCCAGGTACACCGAACATCGTCTTTTCTGCCTCTGCGCCTTTTCTTTGAGGAAACTTGAGGCCCGAATTCCGCAGGCGAACTATGTCCGTGTCGCCGAGGCGCATGAAGAGCCCGCCGAAGAGCATCTGAGGCATGATGTTCAGCAGCACCACCAGCCTAACAGTCCATTTCGTGCGAGATTTCGCAACCATCCACAGTAAATAGGAATGTTCAAACAGGGGTCAGCATTACTATGGGAAATACCCTTTAAACACTAAGAGCAAAATGGCTAGCTACACCTACCATAGTGGCGAAACGCGTGGGATTCACTGCAAACTCGTTCAGGTAACCCTTGGTTGGTGTGGATTGGTGGTTTGGGGATTTGAGCCTACATGGGAAACCCCTCGGGAACATCCAAGAAGTACCTGGAGTCTCCATGACCCTTTAACACTGGGGTCATGGAGACTCCAGGTACATGAGGTAAGCCTGGGGCTTTTTCCTTTCAGAAGTGACAGGATCCACGTCTTTTTGGCCATGCGGCATGCTGAGCGCCGGAACCGGCGCGAGGTAGCCTCCCAGGTACCCCACGCCCGTGGCGATATTCCTCGCGAACTCCGAGCCAAAGAAAGCGGTCACCCGGTGAGCAGGGGAAATGAAGGTACCTGCACCCTCAAACTACCCTAAAAAAGCGTGAATTCACCAAGTTCGAATTTTGGTACTACCCAAAAAAGGGCTGAACTTCGCCAATTTCATCATGACTGTTCTTGGCGATCGCCATCTTCAAGTTGGAAGTTTGGTTGGGTCCAGGTAACGATCTGGACGCCAACCAAACTTATGGGCTTCTTTCCGGGTAGTTGGCTCCGGGAAGAAGCCAAAAGAGCCAAACGACTCAAACGACTCAATCGACTCAATCGGAAGCCTGAGGAATTGGCAGGTAGCTTGCAGGTACGCCTGACGCCTATGGCTTGCGAAGTTCCGGCGGGCGGAAACAGGCGAGAGGTTGGAAACCCATCTGATCGGTCCACGTGGGTGTGTCATTTCTGGTTTGAACCCCCTTTTGGTTGGTTGCAAAGGGAAACCAAAAGGGCAGCACCCAGTTTGAAGGGGGGACCCCCTCCAAATAAACACACCCAATTCCAAAACATCTACTTCCTGAGTGAACTGCTCAGCAAAAGTGGAAGCCCGAATGGATGCGAGCATGCCCCAAAGATGAGAGTGGTCCTTTTGGTTTCCCTTTGCCACCAAAAACGGGGGCACCAACTCCGAAAAAGGGGCAGGACCCAAATTTGGGAGGGTATGTGTTCCTCATTAAGGCTGGGCTGCCTCGGCTCCCCTGCTATTTTAACTTTTGGTGAGCTAAATTCGGAAGCTAGCGTTGACCCGGATGGCCACCAAAAACACGATGCGATCCAAATGGAGATGGACCTAGAGTCTCCATGACCCTTAAAAATGGGTAGGTGTCCTTTTCGGAAAATAGATGGCCCTGGTAGATGATTGAACCACTAGGTATACCAGGGCCTTTTATGGGATGGACTCCATTTAACCGAGCCGCGTCATGAGGTACAGCACCAGGAAGAAGTAGAGGAAGTGCTCCCAGTCCCCCCGAAAGTCCACCATCCAGTAGAGCAGCAGACCCCAAATCCCCGCCACCAATAGGTCAAAGGGCAGGTCCGCCAGCACCTCGCTAAGTCGCCCCCTTTTTTTAATATGTCCAGTAGTGATAGATTCCCTTTAAAACCAACAGGGGAAAAAAACAAACATATTCTTAAGCAAACGGAAGCTTGACAAGCGCGCGGCAATTTGGGGGTGCATATGTTTCGTTCCCCCTTGTTTTTGTGGCTTTGAAGCGAAAACAACGGAAAACCATCATAACTTCTGTGGCTTTGGGGCATCACCTCACAAACACACACCCATTTGGTCAGATCTCTCTTTTTTTCAACACTCATGGAATGTTGGAAGGGAGGTTAGGATACCCAACAGGAAAGTAGTCTTCCCACACGTCCTGTCATGTTGCGCGATGGTTGGAGGAAGGGCAAATGGGGTGAGGAGCCTACTAAGCATTTGGGACGGTTGCAACCCCTGGTCAAAACCCAAGGAGTCTTTCTGAACTTTCAACAAGTTGGGGGGGTACCTTCATAGGCTGCTAGTGGAAAACGTTACCCTAAAACGCCCTAAGAGAAGCTCAGTGTACCATACTCGGCGGACCACCCACATGGGAGTTTGACCAGCGCTACTGCTGTCAAATTGCAACCCACCATCTAAGTTGCTTGTTGGATCAAAATAAATGGGATGCCCTGAGAAATGGATGGCATACAACCCATCTAAACCAGTGGAAGCCATTGATTACGAACCAAATTAACCAAAAAAAAGAAATCTGTGCCGGGCTTTTTGGGAGAATTCCTCAGGTCGTCATGGTGCACTTGGTTGAAAAGAGTCGATGTTCACTCATGGCCGCCCATAGAGGCTGGTTTCCCAGGCCAACCGTGATTGAGCTAAAAAAAAAGGTCCATACCAGGGGTTCATGAGCCCAAAGCTTGGGTGACCTGTACGGTTTCTTAAACAACATGTTCCTAACCATCGATGCGATTCGAATAAAACAAATCTGAGTGGGACGTAAATCTGCTGAATTTCTGAGATGTGAGTTTATTCGGCCAAAACAAGAAGGTTGACACCCAACATCTCTAAGTGGCCCAGAAAAACACGTTTTCCTGGCTTTCTGGCGTTCCTCTCAAAACAAACAAACCTGGACCCTCAAACTACCTTTGAAAAAGGCAAAACGGTTGGCAATGCACCCCCTATCTTTACAGGGTTGTTTTGAGGGCCAGGTAGGTGGATCACATCTAAGTTGGGCTTCAACATATGGCTGTGGCTCAGAAAACCGGTACCAAAATGGAACCCTGGCAAGTGGAAACATGGACCAAAACCTGCGTAGCCCCTCCTGGTTAATTTTGAGCCACATACATATGTACCCGGGTTTTTCATTTTGGTCCTGGGCCGTCTGCATTCAAAAGATCACCAAAGGGTACGGATTTAGAAGCATGTGGATATGTCTCGCGGCTACCCTTGGGCTTGTTTCTTCGTTGGACACCCCTTGAATCAACAACCCATGACCCAGACTCGAGCATCATGGGTATGTCTCAGCGGGCCCCCAAAATGGCTTCGGTTTTCCTCTTGGTTCTCTGACAAAAACCAAGCTAAAGGGAAACCCCCAAGCCTCAACAAAAAAAGCACTGGATCATCAAACAAGCCTTGAACATAAGGTATTGCCAACCAAAACTATAATGCAATGTCCCTTTTTGGGTAGTTTGAGAGTCCAGGAAGGCGTGTAAAACCAACCTGCAAAGGGGTTCCGGAGCCTTAAAACAGGGCAGGACAGACCAACACAACCAAAGGCGACACGTGAATCGCGGTGCCTCGCATAGGATCGCATAGGTGTCCTTTTTGGGAAAATAGATGGCCCTGGTAGTTGGTTGAATCACCAGGTAAACCAGGCAGGGCCCAAATCAACCAAAAAGGACACTTACTGTGGATGGATGAAATCCTGCAGCACTTTGAAACCATGTGAAGCCATTTGTTTGTTGGTATTTACAGAGGGAACATCATCCCAGGGCTTCTGAACGGTGGTGCCTAAGAGGATTGCGTCCATCCGTATGCTGACGGTGTGGGCCTTGCTGACGTAGATGGCCGGCACGGAGTAGGCACCGTTCCGGTGCTCCCGGATCAAAGTGGGGAGACGCGTGGGGATGCCCATGGACGCTGCCATGCAGATGTTCATGACTCCTCCGGTGCAACCCAGGGCGACTCGGACTAGGTCCAGCAGAGAGGTTGGAGTGAGGCTACCCGTTTTTTTTTCTCTGTAGTCGATTTTAGGGGAAGCCTCCCCAAAAAAGGGTCAAAGGGCACTACTGGGGGACCTAGAAGAGCTGGGTGAAGAGAGGTCTACCAAACTCCCATCTATCAAAGGTTCCTTTTCTTTAGGCAATTTATAAGGGGGGGAAGTAACGTCCAACTCAGCCTTTCGGCTTTTGCAAACAAGCAACAGGCAATCATCAGCTTAATGAGCGCCGAGTCTTCGCCTGTGGGAGAATGTAACAAATTGGCCCAAATCGCAGTTGCCCCTACAGGGGTTCACTAATCCGGGGTCAACATGAACAAGGTTCTGACCGCTACAAATAAACGTTCCAACCCATTGGACCAATCCCCGTCCCATTTGTAACTTCATTTACTCAGTTGTTCAGTGACCCTGGGAAAAAAAGGGAACCTTTTTTGGGGAAGATAATTTTTCGTGGGGCCGCCACCAAAAAAAAGGAAGGAAAAAAGGTGCGACAGAACATGTAATCTCATTTATCGAGCGCTTTTTTCAGCATCCAAGTCAGTCGCTCACGAGAAAAAATCGGCTCGACGGGGAAAAAAAAGAATGACCCAGTCCAAACATCATGGCGAAGAAGAGGCAGCCGTTCAGCGTAAAGAGCGTGGTCTGCGTCTTTTCCACCTGAAAACTGGAGACTCCAAAGGAAGAAATGTATGCACCCAGAAAACAAACCCTTGGAATGAACCCCTAGGTTCCTGGGTCATTAACAATTATGGCTTCAATATGGGAATCCAGACTGAAAGGGAACAAAAAAGGCCATGGCTTATGGGGCATCAATTGGCCTTTGACCATTTGCTCCCATGGACATGCCAAAACGTGTCCACTTCAAGCAGCCCCGACGTGGCGATCTGGAGGGGCTGGTCGAACAACGAACAAATGTGAAACGCCCACAGGGCCAGACTTAGACCTTTGCTGGTCGAAGGAATAAATCAAGGAATACCGAAAGGGTAAAAGGTTGAAAAGGTTAGTTAAGTCTGGCAATGTGGGTTAGGACACTTTCGTGGGCCTTGGACAGTTCTAGTTTCAGGGCCTTTAGAGACGGAAAAGGTACTTAGTAGGTTATGACTATAGTCAACCAACCCCGCAACATAGGTGATGCCATGGTAAGTTTGTCATAAAGCCTATCAAAACCAGTGGAACCCATCTATGTGTGACAAAAACTAAACTAAAAAGCACACCTATGCCCCTCAAACACCAGCGTCCAAATGGTTTATGAGTTTTAGGACACCCTTCTTCCTCCTTGAGTTCAGTTTGTTGGTTTAGAACCCAAAACTCGGCTCTGGCAAGAGATGCATATGGGTCTCTCTCAAAATTGGGGGAAGCCCTTTTTGGGGTGGATCCCGATTGTTTAAACCACCCCCAAAAAGAGTCATGGTCCAATCTCCTTCAAAAAAAGGCTCATGGTCATGGGTTCCACTAATGGTTAAGGGTTGTAGCACAGGACGTTTCACCCTTCGCCTACTTCTTGTATCGCCTGAGCTTTCTTCTGACGCATGTTTTCGGATTCTTACCAGGTCCCTGCCAAGGGAACCACCCGATAGAAATATATATATATATTAAAAAAAAAAAACAGAACAAAAGGGATATAGCTGGAGTCTCCATGACCCTTTAAAAATGGGTCCATGACCCCATGATTTTGGCGAATGACCACCCATTTTTAAAGGGTCAGAAGGAGACTCCAGGTAGCTGATTTCCTGCGCCTGGGATCCACTGGGCCCAAGGAACCTGTCTTACCATGGGAAGCTGAGGCCACTGGTGAGCTCGATCCATTCTCTGGTATCGTCACCCAAATAGACAAAGATAGACATGTTGAGCGAACCTCATATATATATATATATATTACATATCCAAGTATGTACATATATATATATATATGTAAGTACAAATGCATGTCAAAAGAGGGGATCCCCAGAAATGTCCTGTCCTAGGACAGGATGTGTTGGGTACAACCCACCCGGCAGGTGTCTGCAACAGCGCCCGTTTAAACAAAAAAAAATGTTAGTTCTACGGGTATGTCGAAATAGGGAACCCCCCGGACCTAAACAAAATGGCGCTGCTCCTTTTGGTTTCCATCCACCCCCAAAAAAAGCTACCCTCAAAAAACACATAAAACACACACGACGGACAGACAGACAGACAGACAGACAGACAGACAGACAGACAAACAGACAGACAGACAGGCAGGCAGGCAGGCAGACAGACAGACAGTCAGACAGACAGACAGTCACAGACAGACAGACAGACAGACAGACAGACAGACAGACAGACAGACAGAGACAGACAGACAGACAGACAGGCAGGCAGGCAGGCAGGCAGGCAAGCAAGCAGGCAGGCACGCAGGCAGGCAGGCAGGCAGAGACAGACAGACAGACAGGCACACACACAGTTGTTTTCTGTTTGGCCTTCCCCTTTTTGCAGGCCTGCAGGCCCCCCCCCCCCTTCTCCCCCTAAAAAAACCGCCCTGGGGTGTTTTTCATGTCCCTTTCCTGCAGGAAGGTGAGGCCGAAGAGAAGGCCCAGCACCACGGTGCGCAGCAACGCCGACCTCAGCTCCGCCTTCGCGCGGACCTTCATAATCACCTGCACCCGCCCGCATCCGACGCATCCGACGGCTCGCTCGTGGAAAGAGGCGTTCAGCATGCGGGTATCCGGCCCATATTTTGGTTTGTTTGGGGGGGGGTTGTTGTTTTGGGGCCGAGTTGTTGAAGAACCCGGGAATCCTATGGTTGTCAAGGGCCCCAATCCCAATGGGGGCTCGGGCTAAAATGGCTCCTTTTGAGGAACCATTTTCAAGGAATCCCTTTTTGAGAGGCACCTGACGATCCACCGTTTCCATTTTTTTCTTTGTTGTAGGGGGGATTGAGTTGTTGAAGAACCAAGGTCACCAAAAAAAACATGTGTTGAAGGTGTCCCATTTGTGAGTAAATTCGGATCACTTTTGGGAACAATACCTTCCTGTGAATTATGATGTTCAGACAAACCAGCCTCAAGGCACTTTTCAGCACCGCAGCCAAACCCCATTCATCTGTTCCAACCACAACTACCCAAACCACCCCGAACACACTCCATCTGGGAAACTGCCCAACAAACAGAGTTGCGCAATCCATCTGTGTGTTTGTTATGGGTTCGCTGTTCAGGTTGTTAAAAGACATGACATCAAAAGGAAAACCCACATTTTGAGAGGTCCCCCCTATTTTGACACCTGACCCCGGTCGTGTGAGGTTGTTATAATTCACCCAGACCCCATTTACATCGGATTCCTATTGATGGTCACTGAATCGGTTTTTTCAGAGACACCCAGGCCCCGAGGGCCGGCCCCGGGCCCCCCGGGCCCCGGGGCCCCGCCTCCCGCTTGGTGAGATACAACAGCGACACGAACCAGTTGGTGTGCTTCTCCTCCACCGGCATCTCCGACACTGCCTTAGGGATGACCTGGATGGGCGCCCCGTGAATCCTCGCGTCCTGGCGAAGAAGACAATGCGGCCAGTGGATCTTCAAACTTGGTACGGAAAAAACCACTTGGAGGTTCCAACCGAACATCCCCTCCCACCAATTCACATGGAACAGAACATCCTCGTCAAGTCCAAATCCCTAAGCCACCAATCCAAACCACCAACTGGGGGTTTGGACGTTCAAACTACTTGGTATATTAAGCCAAAGCGGTAGTTCTACGTCAGTCAACCCCAGTTGTGCCACTCTATATCCCAGGGTTGTAACCTGCTTACATCCAACTGGGCTTCCATGGGTGCTTCATTTATGCTCACCCTGGATGGCCTTAAAGGACAACCACAAGGAAACCAACCAGCAACGTCCTTTGTGAGGTCGATCGCTTCACTTTGACCTCCAGTGTGCTCTCCCTGAACGAAAGAAAAATGAAGCCGAACAAGCGAGGCCAGAGTATGTAAATGGGGATGTGCCAACATAGGGGGACTCCACAAATGCTGTTTTGCTTGTGGTTTCCCTTAAAGACTTCACGCAAACGGGTACTTTGAAAAAAACATGACCAACTATAAGCGCATTTGGCCACAAAGTCATCAAGTCTTCCCAGCCATTCCGATCGCTTCCCCTGACTCCTTGTTTCTGGTGAGTTGCTTGAATGTTTGACTATAGTAGGCAACAAAGGGAAACCATCATGCAAAGCCTAATTGGTCCCTCCTCTTGTGCCTGGAAGCGCTGGGCTACAGTCGCCTCCACTTGCGGGTACGTCCCCTGGAAATAAATTGTCATACTGTGGATGGACGCAATCCATGTCGCACCACCTAAGAAGCCATGGAATGATGATTCCCCTGTAAATACCAGCAAGCAATGGTGTGACATGGTTTCAGAGTGGTGCAGGATTGTGTCCATCCACAGTATTACCAGTAGTGACCACTAGTGGTAGGTTTCGAAGGACTCCAACCCCGCCGCTCCCAACCTACTTGCTAAGTGCGTGTGTGTGTGTTTTCTGAAGGGAAGCCAAGAAAAACCGATTGCAACAACACCAAGTAGATTGAATGTTCGCGCAGGAATCCGATACCGACGTTTAACTTGGACTGCTGAGTCCTCCCATGAACAGCACGCGAGCCAATTTCAATCACATGTGATCCGACGAACCTCCGCCACAAAGTCTGAGCTGTCACGCACATTATAATTACCTTCTGTGTCGTGAGCCTTGATTCGAAATCGCGCGCACAGGCGCGCCAAGGCTTGCCGCGGTGGCTGGCTCCCGAAGACCGTGCGCCAACTCTGCGCACGAGAAGCGTAGGCCTGTCCAAGAAAGAACTGGAGGTCCTTCTTCTCATGATCCAAAGCGCTGCATGCGTCCAAGTCGAAATAATGTCTGTTTGCAACGGCCTCTCGTAAGAAGGGCCACAGGTCCTACAGGGCGCCACATGCTGAACCAAGTCAAGGTCTCTATGACCCGACAACTTACCCAACACAGGCGCGCTCTTGGAAGGTGTGGTCCACCGGACACGGAGCATGGGGCGACTCTGGCAAGCTGAGTCGGTCATGAGATTCTTGTGATCAGCTTAGTCTTCCAAGAGCCAGCACTCTGGCAAGCTGCATCTGGTTCGCCAACTTGTCGAGGTCTGGGCGGATGTGGGGCCAAGATTCAGCCGTCCACGCCGCACCAGCCATAGACAACAGCAGTGGACGGGCGAGCGCCTTGCAAGCGACTAGGCTTTCGCGCAACTCCTTGAACATGTTATCACAAACCATTGCATTGCAAACGTAGGCAGCCTTGTGAATCGCTGCCTCTCACGCGAAGCTTGCTAGTAGACTCTTGTTCGGGGTGTTGATCGGCGACCTGGCCTCTGATGCGAGCAGCTATTTCATAGTTGCCGTCCCCCTTGACAGCGCTGCCAGAGTACACGTGGGCCGACCTTTGAATCTCCTGGACGAGCCCGGCATGTACGCCATGAGAGCCCAGCTGCTGCTGAGCTGTGGCAAGACGCAGCGAATGGACGCGCACAAGTCAAGCAGGTAGCGTTTGACTGCGGCAGTGGCACCTCGGCAAACTTCTGCACCACCTGGACTAGAAAGCGGCCAGAGAAGCACAGCACTCGCTGCTTAGGAACATGGCCCATTCCCACGTATTATCCTAGTATTCACCTTTAATATTGCCCTAGTATTCCCTGAGTATGTACCTAGTATTGCCCAAGTATTCCCCAGTATTGCCCCAGCATTCCTGTAGTCTTCTCTTGGTGCCCCTAGTGTTTCCTTCGGCCCACTGCCACTTGGAGCCGCTTCAAGTCTTGACGCCACTTGGCACCACTTGGCGCCACTTGAAGTGGAGCCTTGCCGCCACTCCAAGTGGCACGCGCCACTTGGCGCCACTTCAGGCCACTTCAAGCCACTTCAAGTGGACTCGAGGGGCCTCACGTCTGGCGACTCCGATGCTTATTCAGGCTTTATAGGGGCTTATTTGGGCTCCCTCCCCCTCCCCTCCCTCCCCCCCAGCTCCCATGATTCTAGGGCTGCTTGAATTTTCTTGACATAAATCCCTACCTAAATGATGACCTACCCCATTTTTTGCCATTGGCTTTTGACCCATGGCCATTGGTCGTCTCCTCGTTGGGCCATTGCTTGTCCCAGGCATCGCTGATCTCCACGCGGCGCTTCGCCGCGCCCTCGGGGTCCCGCGGGTTGATGCACAGCTTCATGACCTTGCGCGGGTTTTGGTTTGTGTGTTGGCTGGGTTCTCCTGTAGAACGTGGATGGAACCATTCCCTCAAGGGGATGACTAAACCACGACTAGGTCCGAGCTTAGAATAAGAGTACCAACTTTTTTTCTGTAGTACCCTCCCCCAAAAATGGGCAAAAGGGCACTACTGGGGGACCTAGTTGGGCTGAAAAGGGCGGTGAAGGGGAGGGGGGCGGGGGTTATTTGTTGGGGGAGAGGGTTATGTAGGGCCAGTATTGCCCATGGTTTTGGGCTGGATTCTCCTGAAGCTACCCTTAAACATGGAAAACAATGGGGGAAACCCGGCTGTGAAATGTCAAGTTCCTGGCCCCTCAAACAACGCCTGAATAAAGGTTGAATTCACCAACCATAAATATGGTTGGCAGTAACTATGTTGTTTATGGGTAGTTTGAGGGTCCAGGTACCCTTAAACATGGATACAATGGAGGGGGGGCATATTGGGGGGAGGGGGGTGTTGCCCTCTGCCAGTGGTAGAAATGGAGTAAAATATGTGATAAAAGGGCTAGCGGTCATTTTAGGGAGAGAATTGCCTACAACCACTTCTCTGGCGTTAAACAAACCGCTGGCTCCAACACCTTCATGACCTCACGCGCGGTTGACGGGCGTGATTCGATTCGTCGCACGACCGACACGGACCGGGCCGAGGGTGCTTTTGAGAACCCGAGAAAGAAAGAACCAGTGCTGTTGCAAGCTCAAGCCAAAGGATCCTTCTTCCAGGATTACAGTTTCAGACGTCCCCCTTCATTTTCGGACGCCCTAAGGGGGTGGGGGTGATTCACCAGCATTGCTTACTGCGGGGTATTTCCTCTCAAATCTGTAGGTCGGGGTGAGCACTGGGGATGCTTGTACGTGTGCAGTGGCTTGACTTGGGGATCGACCATCTTAGCAACCAGGTGATTGTGAGCGCCCATGAAACATCATGCCCAGAAGCAGCATAAGATATGATTCTGGAGTACGGAGTTGGGCGAGGTTCCCGCCAGTTTGCCGCAAGACTTGCGTTTGGGAAGTTCGGCAAGACGGATATCCGCACCATTCTTTTCCTGGCTACTGGCTACTCACCTTCATGGGAATTAAATTCTAACGATCCCCCCATCGGGGGACCCGGCAACACTCAGTCTGTTGGAACCCATTCAACCAGACCAAGAATCGGTCCAATGGGAAGCCAAGGGCTTTGGCACACCAATGGACTTGTTACTGTCGAGCTCACTAAGCAGGGATCCGGATGCATTCTACGCCTGAACATTGCAACTTGTTTTCTGGTGGTGTCCAACTCTATTTTGGTGTTGAAAAAGCAACATGTTTCAAATGGTTGCAAAATGGAGATCTTTTAAGGAGCCCTGCTAAGCTTGAGATCCGCTTGGGTTGCGCGGAACTGGGCTTTGTTATTGTTTTTCCCTGGCAGGCATCCTTCTTTTACCACGGATGAAGCCCAAATGAATAATTAATCACCGAAATCCAACTGGCGCGGCTTTGTTGATTTCTCCCCCATTCACAGGGAAACTCATGTTTTACCTTCTTCCTGGCATGCAAAGAGGGCTCCCGGAGGACTTCTTTAGGGATCCTCTTGGAGGGAGTGTTTTGCTAGGGGTTGATTCCATCCATTCTTTTCAACCATCGTTCTTTTCAACAACCGATCGCTGTTTCCCTGGGTTTTTGATGGTTTCCTGAAAGAAGGATCCCTGGAAAGAATGGGGAAGGTACCCCTAGAGTTTTACATGTCCATCGTTTCTGGAAAAATCATGGCACGGATTGAAGCCAGTGCCATCCTGTCTCAACTCAGTTGCCCGGCTTGGACCCAGAAAAAAACGGTGATCACCTTTAGGGGCCACGAAAATGGATGCCCCAAATATTGCAAGTCGGGAATGCCGGGGAAAACCTGGTAAATTGCCACTCTACTTTTTATATGTTTTTCGGGCATCCACATGTTCCTCGCTCCAATTCGGCCGCGCTGCAAAGTCCGCTGGCATGGTGTGGTCCGGCATCTGAAATCCGATCTTCGCAAAGTGCTCCTGCGGGCCGGGCTGACAGAGGCGAAGTGACGCGATGTGTCTCAAAATGGAAGCCTCAAGGAGACAAGCAAACCAAATGGTGGGTCAAAAATAGGGTAACCCCAAATAAAAGCCAGGTAAATGAAAACAATGACTAAAACCTGCAGACCCCTGGTGGCTCTATTTTGACCTATACCCAAATTTCTTTAGGTTCACCTATTTCTCAAGCAAACCAAATTTCTTTAGGTTCACCTTCTTTGAGCGTCTAATGGGAAACAGTCACAAGCAAACCAAACTTCTTTCGCAGGGATCCTTACATTATACACCTGAACATTGCCTTGCAAATGGTGGTTTCCCCTTATGTTGGTGGAAAAAGCCAAGCTTCAAATGGGCAAAATGTATCTTTTAAGGAGCCCTGTTTCGGATCCCCTGTGAAACACCATCTATGAACCCACCACGAATGAGGATGCCAGACCTCACTCAGCCTTTCATCCGCTTGCTTTCAAAGAGGAACTGGCCGAGATGGAGGAATCTCTGCGGATTCCAACCAAAATGGGGTTTTGACGAACAAATCTCCCTGTTTCGTCAAGTGTGAGTTCACCTGGCTGGCTCAGACACTCCAACACCCTTTTTGCTCTACGTGCCTGGAAAGCGTCTGAGTCCTGAGTTATCTACTGTAGGACAACGATGGGAAAATCCTACCGAATTTCCTACACAAACATGAAAACTACACTCAAGGCCCTCACACCCACTTCGCTCATCTCCGGGCTATCTAAGTAGACCAGTAGGTTGTTTGTCTTTCGGAGCTCCGATTTTTCTTAAAAGGCATTATATATATATAGTTATGTATTTATATATGCATACATATATGTATATGCATATATATATATATGTATATATATATATGCGTATATGTATATATTGTCTAAAGTGTCCAATGTGCGCTCATCCAACACTGACTGAGCCAAACACCTGGAAAAACAACGTTTCACTTCGCGCTGTCTCGAGTATAGGCTTGACCAAAATATGCTCCGACACCCGATGTACGGGATCCCGTAAGCTCATCTTCTGGCAGAAAGTTGGCTTTGGCCCGGCCAGGAAAGCAAACTCACTTGTTGAAGGAACCAAATAAGAGGTTACCTTTGGGCTGTTCAACCTGGTTGCCCAAACAGGAAAACCGAATGGCGATTTCAGCTGGGTCTTGGACAACTGAGTCATAATCAAAGCCGTTGATTTATTTTTATTTTTTTTTGAAGTGAACCCAAAGCCATGTAAAGATATACCAAGGAAGCGGCACCCATTTATCGTTAGGATTGTCCCCTACCAACCTTCATCTACCCGGGTTTGATTGTGGCTCAGAGAACAAACTCCACTCCTCCAACTTGGACAACTGCCCAAAGTACGCAGTGCGCCCGTCAATGAGGAAGTGCAAGCGGTCGAAGAGACGGAACACCTGACGGGTGATGCAAGTTTCCAGTGAGAGATTCCCTTTAAACAAACTACAAGAACTGGGGGTTCAAATCCCACCACAAATACCAAGAGGAACCTCCAAGCTTACAAAACAAAGCAAAAACAACTGGCTCCAGTTGTCCCTACGGTGGGGACGAGGGGTGTCCTGAGGCTTTGTAAGGACGCTTGGGGAACCCTGAGCCCCATAAATGGGCTCTCAACTGGGTCCTCCAGATTTGAGAGGCTAGAATAAGTTGGTACCCACTTTCTTCTTCTTTGGTCTATTTTAGTAGGGGGAATTTCCCCTCCCAACCCAAAAAGGACGGCAAAAGTTGGCACCCAGCCGAAAAACCGAGTCGATGCCAACTAGCCGCCTGCGAGGAGGGCTGATGGACGGAGGCGATCACCGTGACCTTCTGGCCGTTGTTGCCCGCCAGAGCGATGGCCTGTGGCGGTGTGGCCCGGGCCGGCGGGAAGAAAAACCTGTCGAACCCATGGGGGGGTGGGAAGGGGTGGGGGGTGGGAAGGGGAAAGGGGATAGGGCATGCCTTTCGGGCCGAAGTAGCTGTGGAATCCCCCCACATGATGACCTTGGCATATGGAGGGAGAACCGCCCCAAAATGGCAACAGTACGTGAAGGGGTCTGTGCGCGTGCGCACGCAAAAGCAGCTCTCACCTTCGGTCAGACTACTTCACCAGCTGAAGGGATCCTCTTGGCCACCAAAGGGTTTTGGCGTCCAGAGGCAGTGAGACGCCTTGGGCGCAAGGAATTAAGAGGGCCGATGCGGCTTTGGCGGGTTGCAAGGGAGGGGAGGCGTTGTTGGCCTTTCGACCCTAGCTGGAAATCCATAAGATAGCATGTCTGAATGAGCTCTCCATTAAAAAAGGAACGATTGTTGATTTGTCTGCTTTGGTCTGGTTTGGGGTAGGACCGGCAGTTTTCCTGGTAGCTCCTTAGCTCCATCTTCAAAAGCAAATTTGGATCCCCCAGCTCAACGGCTCCCTTCTGACCACCAGCTAGTATGAGTCTGAATGGGGGGTTTCTCAAGATTAAGTTTTAAAGGGAAACCAAGAGGAAACCACCTCCCTGGATGGGGTCCCGAGAAACACCCTGAAGTCCACCTCTGGAAATCATTTTTTCACAGAACAACCCTAAACCAAGTCGAACCGCAAAGGTCCGGAGGCTGTCGTAGGCCAGGGGTCTGCGATGTTCAGATCAACCACAAACCATTGGCTACTTGACCCAGTTCCAACCGAACATTATCAACATCCGACCTGCCCACTTCACTTTGGGCCATTGCACATAAAACAACCACTGATTGGAAGTGCATCAAATTTGTGCTAAGCAACGTCACAAGAAAAAACGTGTGCCGAACCCTAGGACAACCCAGCCCTCCCCCGCAAAGAAAGAAAAGAGCGACAAAACGTCTATTGTTTGTGTCCTTCTCAAAACCAATTTCATTCGTTCACATCAGTCTGGCTAAAGAGCCCCGGCCCCAACCATTGCAGGTGCACCTGCGCCACTACCTGCAATGGTACTTCTTGCAACCTCACGTGCCTTCATGTACTTCACGATGACCTCCGCCATCACACTATCCTGAGATGGATCCAACCCAGGAAAACCAAAGATAATAAAGAACAGATCCAGGAGAAATCATTTAAGGAAACCAAGGCAAGACTGACAAAAGGTCATAAAAGCAAGGTTTACAATGGTTTACATTTGCGTGTTGGTTTTGCTCTTGTGATGGTACGCTTTCTGCTTAGGTTGGGACACCCCATTGGACAACAACAAAAGGGCCCGGGTAAATGTTACATGGTAGGATCTGGCCGGTCCGAGTATTGTACTTTCAAAGTCACCCTGTTTGTGATAGGCTGGAGTCACCCCACCGACCTTGATATTCCACAAACAAACTTGAAATTGGGGACAGTGTAGGTGACTTGGAGGCTCTTAAACAAAGCTCGATTGGTATTACCCCCTGCCTCACAAGCGTCACTTGCTGCAGGTGAGCGTGAAAAACCACCAATTTCCAAAAAGCTTACAGCTCAAATTATGGCAGCGGAGTCTTTTTGGTCTTCACAAAAACACCCACAAAACGGGGGTGGTTTTGCGGATTTGAACTAGCTGAAGACAGAGTGAACCCTGACCGAGGTGTCCTCTTCTTTTATTTTGTCCGCCAACAAAAAACAACAAGAATGAGGTTCACCCGGGAAAAAGACTCGCCGCCCAAGCCAAGCCAGATCTGGTGAAGGGAAATTGAGGAGGATGAATGGAAACCCCCTTTTCAGCTCCTCCAAACCGAAAAATGACGGAAGCAGAACTACTCCCTGCCCAGTGAAGTCCATGGTGTTTCTTGCTTTTGCATTTTCCAGTGATAATGTGGATGGACGAAATCCGCACGCACCACGAATGAAACCATGGTTGAACCCATACCGCAATGTTTGTTGGGCTTTAAGGGGAAATTGTTTGCGTGAAGGTTTGCCAGTTGCTTCCATTTGGTTTCCAATATGTTCTAGTTTACCCAGTTGGCAAAAAAAGCGAATCTACTGTGGATGCATCGTCTTAAGCAACCAAAACGCAATTTGGACACTTTACAGCACCATTCCCTTTTCCAGTGGTTAAAAAAACAATGTCTTTTCGCAAATGAGTGTGTATCTGTTTGAGGAGACCCCCCCATAAAAAAAAAAAAGAATGTGGTTTTCCTCTTGATTTCCCTTTAAACCCATCCCAAACAGGTGGTACCCTCAAACAAAAATGACACGGCCCAAATCTCCTTGCGATCTCCTTTTGATTGGTTTTACACGGGAAGCCAACACGAAACCCCACCCATTCGGGGGTCCCCGTTTGAGACTCCCCACCAGGCCGTCTTCGGTAGGAATGACCCACAATGTTGGGAATGAACCCAAAATTCCACGTAAATCAAACCGGGCTCCCACTGCCATTCAATACAGCCGATCAGCGCCAGCTATGCAAGACTTGTATATAATGCCCAAGACACACGCTGCATTCCGGGGCACAGGGTTAACAATCCACGAGGGATGTGTTATAAACACCACCTAAGAAACCCTGGAGCGATGATTTATCTGTAAATACCAACAACAATTTGGTTCAACCATCGTTGCTTAGGTGGGGCGAACGAATTTCGTCCATCCACATCAACCAAGCCCTATTGTATGAGTTAAGTTGTTTATGGCCTGGAAAGTGGGAACGCTGTCCACTTGCGAATTTGGTCCGTCCACTTTTGATCTCCCCGGAGCGTCTTTTTCAACGAGTCACCCTTCAGAAACTCTGGTTTCTCAAAATGTCGATCTGTAAAAACCAACAAACCTTGATTTCCCATGGTTCAGGTGTTGCAAAACATGGTCCCTCCGTTTTTTTTGATCGACCCACGTCTTTCTAAACCAAGTCTTCCAGGTCTCGAGCCCCGTGGTGGGCTCATCACAGTAGAGCACCGAGGGCTGCGTCAGGATCTCCGTGGCGAAGCTCACGCGCCGCTTCTCGTTCTTGGAGATGCCGCTGTAGACGTCCCCTGAAGAAAACGGAGAAAAAAAAAGCCGAGCCCATGGGTTATTTTTTTTGGGGCTCGGAGCCACTCTGGGTTTCACCACCTGAAAAAATCGGCTTCGCCGCCCCATACAGCATGGTTTCGTAGAACTGATTTTTTTCTTCTTCGGTTCTCGGAGGGGTTTCAGATAGGCCTTCTCCGAAGTGAGATTATAAGGGAGCTTAGGGAGATGCCGCTGTCCCCTGAAATCGGCCCGCCCGGTTTTTTTCTTTTTTCGGTGCTTGGGTTCGCTTTGGAGCGCGCTTTCTTCCGAGAGAAAATGACAGATTTGGGGAATTATGTGTGCCATGGGTCAATATCCAAATCGTACCCCCAGTGAACATCCCAATCCCTAAAATAGACTAACATGGGTGGTGCACCTACCCCCAAAAAGGTACCATTGGTTTTGACCCACGGCCACGTGTGTGTGTGTGTGTGTCAAGCTACAGACCAACCAAACAGTTTTCAGGTAAGCCGGTAAGCCGGTAAGCCTTCGTTGGTTTGGAGCCATTTGGTTTAAGATTTGAACAGGTCCCTGGTTCTTGTAGGTAAATGGGAAACCCCTCCTTAACCACCACCAAACCACCGGGCTCCACACCACCCATTGGAGGGAAGCTGATCCCCTGAAATCTCAGAGAAAAAAAACAGGAAACCAAGAAAAAACACGTCGGCCGTTGTTTTGGGGTGGAACCACGAGGGTTGGTCAGGGGGGACCAAATATGGAGGCTTTAGGCGGGTTAGGTCCCCTGGAAACCGTTGGGCTTTGGGGTGGGTTTAGGGGAACCCAAAAAACGTTGGCTTGTATTGTTGTTTCTTTTTAGGGGAGATTCATAGTTTTTGTGGGGGAATATCTTGTGTGTGGATTTGTATTTTGGCTGCGGGGGATTTAGGTTTGTTTGCGGAATTGTTTTTTGGGGAAGGGGTGTATTTGTTGGGGGCGTGGATTTACGTTTCTGTGTGGGATTTGTGGAGTTTTGAGGGGATTTGTATTTTTGGCGGGCAGGGGAGGCTTGGATTTTGTATTCGTACTGCTTGGGAGTGGGATGTGCATTTTTTGTTGGCAGCGTGATTTGGGCTTCTTGGTGGGGATTTGTGAATGTTCAATGTTTGTTTTCTGGGAGAATGGATTTGTATGTGTTCTTAATTGTTTGTTGTTGCAGGTCGAATTTAATTTTGCTTCTTCTTTTTTTGTGGGAGCGGTGGTGTTTTTGGAGGGATTTGAGGTTTTTGGGGATGTGTGTGTGTGTGTGCGTGTGTGTGCTTTTTCTGAGGGGGGGTTGGAGGTCTTACGCTTCAAGCGTGGTTTTTCGCAAAGCCTTCGGTTTTGGGATGGAACATATGCTGATTCATGGAGGCTTGTTTTGGAATTGCGTCTTAGGGAGTCAGGGCTTTCTGGTTTATGTCTTTTGGATTGGCCATAGGTGCTTTTCCCTTGGGGGAATCATTGGGATTTGGGGTTCGGGGTTGGTGGTTATAGGGCGAGGGAACCAGGTGCTTTTTGGAGACTTGGCTTTTTGAGGCGGTTGCGAATGCTTTTTTTATTGCTTTTCTCCGGGGCGTTGGATAAGTTTTCTTCGGGCTGAGTTTTAGGGTCTTGGGGTCGGTTTTGGGTGGAGGTCGCTATAATGAATTGAAATAGATCAACCTGGTTAAGGGGGTTGAACTAGATAAGGAAGAAAAACACTTTAGGTTTCTGGAACCACATAAAGATATGAAGGTTTAACAGGGGTGGTGTTGGGGTGCATAGTTTTTCCAGACTCCAACTTTTGCGCCCGCATCCCATTTTCCCCCCTCCCCCCTTCCAAACCACCCCAAACCACCCCAAACCACCCCCAAACCACCCCAAACCACCCCATCCCCCGCAAAAATCAAAAACCAACAAAAAAACGCACACAAAACCCCACCTCCCATCCCCTCCCTCCCCCCCATAAAACAAAAACAACTCCGATCGCCTATGAGGCTGTGCTGGCACTTCTCGAGCCCCAGCATCTTAATGGAGGCCTCCACCCGCAGCTTCCGCGCCTCTGCCCCCACGCTGCTGGGCATCCGCAACTTGCTCCTAGATCGATCCAATGGCTTCAGCTCGGTGAAAGTTGGCCTTTAAAGCACCATGGACTTTTTGTTCTGAACTTTTGTAACCGTCTTTTTAACACCCAGCACGGGAATTTTGTCTCAGTGGTTCAGTGACCCTGGAAAAAAAGGGAACCCTTCTTGGGGCTTGGACCATTTTTAGTGAGCAGCCACCCAAAAAAAAGGGGAAGCTAATTGGTGCCACTGAAGGACTGAGTCCATGGATTGAAACCCGTGGCCGGGAAGCTTTATTACTGTCGAATTTGGCATAAAAAAAGATGGCGGCGGCTGGAAACTGGCTCAGTCGCCCAATCGGAATGTTCCCCTGTTAGTCTTAAAGGACTGGACATATTCTGTATGTAATGCAGGGGACTTAAGCACATGGACCTGGAAAATAAGAAACGATCACCGTTTAGGACCTTGACGAAAATAGACCAAGCTAGGAAAACCAGAAGCTCAAAAGGTCGGCTTTGGCAACTGAGCTGGATTGATTCCTCGAAATTGCCGGGAAACTCCTGAGGTGTCCAACTTGGCCCATGTTTTTTTTCTCGCTTGCGGCTGAACCCGCACAAAAACACAAAAACATACGTCGACTCCGGTTCCCCGCCGCTTCCAACAAACCTTTTCCTCGGGGGCTTTTCTTAAGCGGAGTGACCATTTTTCGGTGGCACCTCTGGGGATCCCGTGGTTTTTTCTGGCGTGGGAAACCGATTCAAGGTGGGGATGGGGAAACTGGAGCTGGCGAGCCAGCAAGCCTCGGGGCCAAGTCACACGGGTGTGTGGAAAGGTAACATGGGAGGCCCATACCAACCTGGAGTCTCCTTCTGACCCTGTAAAAATGGTTGGTCATTACCCAAAATACAACCTGGAGTCTCCTTCTGACCCTGTATTAATGGTTGGTCATCCAACCTGGAGTCTCCTTCTGACACTGTAAAATGGTTGGTCATTACCCAAAATACAACCTGGAGTCTCCTTCTGACCCTGTATTAATGGTTGGTCATCCAACCTGGAGTCTCCTTCTGACACTGTAAAAATGGTTGGTCATTACCCAAAATACAACCTGGAGTCTCCTTCTGACCCTGTATTAATGGTTGGTCATCCAACCTGGAGTCTCCTTCTGACCCTGTAAAAATGGTTGGTCATTACCCAAAATACAACCTGGAGTCTCCTTCTGACCCTGTATTAATGGTTGGTCATCCAACCTGGAGTCTCCTTCTGACGTTGTAAAAATGGTTTGTCGTTTCCCAAAATAATGGCTGGTCATGGACCCATTGCTATTTGGGGTCAGAAGGAGACTCCATTTTTAGATGCCAAGCGGCTCGAAGCGCGGGGCAGACATACATGAAATGCTGCCAAGTCCAGTCGCGTGTGTTTTGCCATTTTCTTTCTCAGAAACCCTGGGTTTTTCTGAGTGATTCCCCTGAAACTACCAAGAAAAAGGTTTTTGCAAAAAACTGTTGAAGCCATGATTGAAACTCTGAAACTACCAAGAAGCGTGACGATTTCCAATCATGGCTTCAAGGGCGGGGCAGGATTTTGTCTATCCACTGCAGCTCTTCTCGCAGCAGGAGACACCTAGACTCCAAGCTGGGTTCCATCTTGGGACAAAGTAGGTTAAGCCTTTGGATTTGGATGGGTCCAAGAAAAACACCTGATTTATCAAGCACAACCACCCCACCCCAAATCCACACAAAAGGGGTACCGGGAAAATGATATGTTCATAGGGGACCCTCGCTTGACAATGGCCAAGGTTTTTCAAGCAGGATTCTGCCAAAATGGCAATGGGTCCCCTAGTCCCCTATATACTCCCCCACATACTCCCTACATACTCCCCTACAAAATGAGTAGGGAACCCCCGAAACCCACCATGTTTAGAGAAATCTCGGAATTCCTTTTGGGACATGGACCCCGTAAAAGTTAGATTCCATGCTAAAGGGGATTCTAAGCCCATTTCTTAGAGGTACTCTGGATGGACGAAATCCATGCGCGCCACCGTTCAGACAGCCAGGTTTCTCATTCGATTCCCGTAACGTAAATACTATCAAGCAATTCGTTCAAGCTTTTTTCAAAGTGGTGGGAACGGGTTTCGCAAGTATTCTAGGGGTTGATTCCTTGTCCATTCGTGTCAACCATCGTTCTTTTCAAACCGGCTGTTTCCCCTGGGTTTCTGATGGTTTCCTGAAAAGATTCGCTCCCTGGGTTCAGAATGGAAATGGAAGGTACCCCTAGAAGCAAGGGTGGGATCCATTGGGCATTCAGGGTATTCTTCCCGCAGGCGCTAAAGTGAGTCCCAGCTTGGTCCGGGAAACACCGAAAAGGGGGGCTTTCGTCCCAGTAGAACTATCCACAGTTGGGCGCTTCGGCGCTTTAGCTGAGGCTCTGGAAGAGCAGGTGCTCTCGCGGTGTGTAGCACTCCAAGAGCATTTCTTGCTGGTGGACATAGGCCACCTGGCGAACTAAGAACATGAACAGGGATCCTTGCATTATACACCTGAACATTGCCTTGTCAATGGTGGTTTCCCCTTATTTTGGTGGAAAAAGCCATGTTTCAAATGGGCAAAATGTATCTTTTAAGGAGCCCTGATGAACTAATCAAGCAAAATCCCCCAAGAAGCAAAAACAACACGAAGTTGGCGCAATTGGATTTTCATGGAGGACTTGGTGGAAACCATGGTGAACATTCCTGTCCACCACTTTGCAGGTCCCCTTTGAAGAAATGTCATAGTCACATATGGCGTTCTACCTCTTGTCAGGGTTGTAGAACTTGTGGAACAATTGGAATCGGAAAATATTTTCCCCAACAAAAATGCAAGTTGGAGATCAAACCCGACAGCCAGGTAACATGGCCCTACCGTTTACGAACATCCGATCCCGAGTGCCACCTTTGCTCAGCTGCCTTCAGAGAAGTTACCAGAACAAGAACCCAATGGAATCTCAGATGAGGTGGGTATTCCTCGTGCTTTTCCTTTAAAACCAATCAAAAAGGAGGAGGGTAGCCTAAAAAAAAACACAATGTGACCTGTGAGGGTCCGGAGAATTAGAATGGGGTTGTGGCGACGTTAGTAATTATTTGGCCATTACGTACCTGCAATCCTGCTAAAACAAAATAGTTAGGAACTCTCCTAAGCGGGCCCGCCCTCCATACTTTGGAGTCACAGTCAATTCTCATTCTTCCCACAATGGATTTTCAGCTTCCCTCCTGCTTGGTGGTCTGCAGGTGTTCCCGGGGTCCCTTTTATCTACAAGAACCATGGGTTCAAAACCCCCAAACCACCGGTCCCAAACCACCAATTAAGGGTTGCCTGATATTTGGTAGGTGTGCCCCATCTCATGCCCGTAATACCGTGCACACCGGACAAGCACTGGCCCGACCAAAAGGTTTGCAAACATGCGCCACTGTCGGCGAAGCTCCACGTAAGTTTGGCTTTCAACCCAAAGCCTGGATTGTAATGTTGCCCCCAGATTCACCAGCCCCAGTGTATTCATAGGGTGGGTGGACAAAATCCTGCACCATGTTGAAACCATGGGAAACCATTAGTTTGTTGGTATGTACGGGTGAATCATCATTGCAGGGTTTCTTAGGTGGTGCAGGATTTCGTCCATCCACAGTAGGGTGGGGGCCTCTGAAAAAGCGGTCCAGAGGATTGCCCACGAAACAAAACCAGACACCTCCCTACTAGCAAACCGTGGTTGATGAATAGGGCTTCAATGCTACTCGCCTTTTTTTCCGCGACCGCCCAAATACCAAACCGGTTCTCCTTTCGGCTTCCCTTCAAATTAACCCAAAAAGGGATGCCAGCACTCAAAAAACGAGCGAACAACCATCTGACACAATCTATGTAGGTAATGTGTGTGTGTGTATATATATATGTATGTATGTATGTATGTATGTATGTATGTATTTATGTATATACATATGCCCGTATGATTAGATGTATACACGTATAACTATATATATATACATACATATCCACATCTACCCACAACACGTGTCCAAAATGTTGGTGCATATTAACTCGGTTGCTTTCTGCTCCCCTGCTAAAAGTTAACTTTGAGTGGTTTAATACGGAAAACCCATTAGCTGGCAAAAAAAAACATAGTCCTAACATCCCTTGGCAACATGCAGCAAAGAAAGGGTTCAAGCAAACGTCAGCTTCCTCCCAATTGGTAGCTTGGAGGACGTGTTCAGGGGTCGGTCTCCCTCTACCCTCTACCCTCCCACCAACTCACATGGAACCTGACCTTCGAAAAGGCCTGGTTTAGACCATTCTCCAATTTCAAAGCTAACTTCTTCCCTCGGCTTCCCCCCCCCGGCGCATCTCTCGGGTCCCTCCCGACTCCCGACTCCCGCGATATCGACTTCTCTCATTTCGCGCCTTGCGCTTCACCGCCTTCGAGAGCTCCATGGAGTTGAAGGACAAGGCGCCGCTGGAGGGCGCGGTGCGCACCGCCAGGCAGTTCAGCAGGGAGGTCTTCCTCGGGGTCGACTTGACCGTTTCTGCGGCATGGCTGACGTTAAGTGGTTGGATTTCAACCACTAAACCACAATAAGCAAAAGTGTGAAATGTTTCCCAACAACAACCATGCCATGGGGTTGTTAATCCTCAACCAAGGGGTGGCAAATGAAGAACCATTCGAGGGCTTTGGAAAAAGAAACAGAAAACCCATTCGAGTTCTTCTCATGGGTTTGGGTTCAATGTCCTTTAGCTCTGGGATGTTCTAGAGGTTAACCGGATTCTGGCTCTGGCGGAGTTGTTTAGGCAAGATTTGCCATGGGGTTGTGAATTCTGGTGATTTCGCTTTGAGGGTAGTTTGAGGGTCCAGGTCTTCGTTTCTCTAGGGGTTGATTCATTTTCCGTTCTTTAACCAACCATGGTTCTTTTCAAAAACCAGCTGTTTTCCCAGGGATTCTAGGTCCTCCAGATTTGAGCGGGTAGAATAAGTTGGTACCCGTTTGTTTTCTGGTTTGATTATTTTAGTAGGGGACACCCTCTCAACCAAAAAAGGGGTGAGAAAGGGCACTATTGGGGGACCTCGGCTTGTTTTTGCTTCTTTGGAAGAGAAGGTGTGGAAGCCGGACGTTTCGTGGAATGGATGGCTCCACAATCAACCCATCTCGGTTGCTTTCTTCTCCCCTGCCAAAAGTTTAACTTTTGGTGGTTTAAAGGAACACCCATTAGTTGGCAAAAAGTTAAAGTCCTAACATCCATAATGCACCAAAGCCATCCAACGCCATTGCACACCATAAATCCTCAGGTTCTTTACAACCTAAGATGAATTGCTGTGGATTAGAAAGACAATGGTCGAGTTTACAGATGAACGATGTCCTCAGATCCAACCCAAGGTGAAGCGAGCATACATAAGCTTCCAAATGCTACAAAGAGCTGAGAATTTAGGATCAGATATAGGATTGGATCTGTGGTCAACTCTCTGTTCATTGCTTTGTCTTTACTTCAAGAATGCAAAGCAACATATCTGCAATCGAACGCTAGTTATCTATATAGCATCCTGGCAAGCCTCTTCATTCCCCAACCCTATCCGTTGGTAATCATGTCTGTCAAAGAAGCTTGAACGGATTCTCAGATGCCATGGGAACCAGGGCGTCCTGCTTTAGTTTGTAGAGTTTAAGGGGAAACCTTTCCCCAAAAAGAACAAAAAGGCGCCACCGGGCAACTGGGGATGGACAGGTTGCTCTTGAACCTCCCCGATTCACCGGACAGTGAAAAGGTGAAAGAGAGGACGTTCGAAGATGACACCAAATTTAGTTTGGGTGTTTTTTTTGTCGGGGACCTGGTTGTCCTTTTCCTGTCCCTTTAGAACCAACCAGAAGGGGTATGTCAAAAAACGACACGCCCATATGATGGACACTGATGAGAGACGGATCATCTTGGAGAGCTAGCATGAATGACTCAGGAGTCTCTCCACCTTTCTTATTTATGGCTTTCTCTTTTTAGTTTGTTTTACTGCTATCATCTAACTTCAAACAAACTGAAGATACTGTGGATAGATGAGACATCCGTTCGCACCACAAAATGAAGCCATGGTTGAAACCACAACGTTTTGGTATTTACGGAACAACATAGGGTTCCAAAAGGCGGTGCGAAATGGATTCGTGCACACAAGCCAGAAAGCGCGGGCAGGACGGGGTTTCTGCAGGGACTCGGCAAGGTTGTCCAAAGGAACGAATAAGGGGGGTCCAGTCAAAAGGGGTTTCTGCCTCCACAAAACTGGACGCGTGCCCCCATGAAATCAACAGAATTGAGATATTGAGTTTGTGCAAGAAGGTCTTCCTACACCCGAGCCATTTTAGGCGAATTTAGGCATTGTCCAAATTGAATAAATGGATCACTCAATTATTGCGTGTCAGAAAAAAAAGAGAAGTCTCACAGCAGGGGCCCGAGGAGACTTTTTGAGGGCTGGAAGGCTATATCCCCCTTCAGGCGTATGGTCCGAAAGCTTTAGCTTGAGTTACAGCCGGTAGTTTGTCTTTTTGGAGGCTAATAGTTGTTTGGGTGGCTTAAAGGGAAACCAAAAGGAAAACCACTACTTTTTCGGGTACGGGTCCTCCAAACAACACGCACCTAGTTGGCAAGTGCTCTCCTGTAAATAACCAGCCACCCCAACATGGGGGGGGGGCGGGGTTCAGGCAAAAAGGTGTTCCTAGATGCACCACAAAATCTGCAACGTTGAATGTGCCGCCAAACAATGAACATATGGGTTTTTTTCTCCAAACAACTCTGTGTGAATGGTTTTTGTAGAGAAACCACAAATCTATCCACCTGCACCGGTAAAACAAAGAGAAGGTCGCCCAAACCGCGCCAGTTTGATGCTAACGTACCTGGGACCATGGGCTCAGAAGCTGGGTTCACCGCGCTTGGGGTGCTGACGAGGTCTCTTGGACCCGAGGAATCGACCAGCAAAGTCGAATGGGAGGGCCAAAATTTTGCCCGACTTCTTCGGGAGTCTTGAAACACTTGCTGGTGATCAGTAGGGAATGACCCAGGGTGTTGGGAATGAACCGGAAGGGGATTCCCTTGAAAAGAAACCATGGGTGATGGTTTATAGGAGTCATTGTCTCATTGTGGGCGTTTGTTCAATCCAAGTGTTGCGGTTGCAGACACACACACACACACACACACGGCACACAGCTCACAGCACACAGCACACACACACACACGTCAAGACACATCCACAATTCCTCTTTTTTTGCGGATAACCCCCCTTTGGTTTTAAAGGGAGCCATAAACCTACGACTCCACTTCGGAGGAGTGAACCGCCTGCTCTATGCAAAGCCAAATTCGGTTCAGCCTGTGTTTGTTTGGCTGGACGACTACACACCTAAGACTAGCAATGGCAAGTTGATGCCTCATATGAAGATTCTTAGTTTCCTAGCATCTTGGAAGTTGCTCTCATCTCTCCAGATGTATGTCATGTGTTTCTTCTCTCAAAAACAAGCAAACAAACCAAAGCAAAACAAAAAGCAACTTGTATCTCTATGTGTTATGAGTTGTTTCTCCTATATATGTATATATATATATATACATATAAAGGCCACTTGGGACCTCCGGTCCCCCTCCCAGGTAGGTCCATAGGTCCATAGGTTCAGGGCGTCAAGGCGCCCGGCCCCCGAGGGGCCCATGATGGCCAGCAGCTCCCCAGGCAGCGCGAAGCCGCTGACTTTCGAGAGGATCTTCTTGGCTTCCAGCTCCTTGCCCTTCTTGATCCTGCGGCTAGCGGGTTTGTTCACACCCGGCCAAGCCAGATGGAAAAACGGGGGGAAGAAAAAAAAAGCACACGGTAGAAAACAAAAACGAAGATCCTTGCTATGGCTTTGCCATTCCCCTTGTAGAAATTGGGAGGGGTGGGGAGGAAAGGGGCCCTTCTTGATCCGGCTATCGGGCTTGCCAAAAACCTCCAACCCAAAAACAAAAACACAAGGAATGGTTGGGGGTTATCCCGCGGTTCGAAGACCCTGTTCGGTTGATTCAACTTTTAGTGGGGCATAGGTGAGGGTGAGGGTGGGCAATTGATCTTTGAAAAACCTTAACCTTGACCCATGTAGGAACCAGATATGGAAAATAGCTGAATGGAAACAATGTCAAACCGGGCCCAGGATGCTGGATTTCAGAGAAAAGGATTGGCACTCGACTGGACATGGGTGGAGGGGAGGGTTCTGGGTGAGGGTCTCAAAGAGCTTGTTGAATCCATTTTGATCTTGACGTCGCGAAAGACAACAAGAAGCAGGGGGCGTTTGAGTGAAACAAAGCACCCAACATGGGCGTGGCTGCCCCTGGGGAGCGCATACGGAAGGATATGTATTGGACTGTCCGTTTTCAGGTTCGGGCTAAAAGTTGCACTTTTGGGGGGTTAAATGGAACCCCCACCAACAAAAAAGCTAAGAAGCTAAGGGGATGGCTGAGAACCACCAAGTGTAGTATATATAATATTCCCAACCGGTGCCACTTAGAAGAACAGCAGATTAACTGGGTCCAGACGTGGGATGTCCTCATCCTAGTCGGTGATTTGGATTGGTCGTTCAGAGGATGGAGTGTTTGAGCCTATTTCAGTAGTAATTACAGAAGCGACAGAAGTGGGCGTGTCATTTTTTGAGAGTACCCGATTTTGGTGTTAAAGGGAAGCCCAAAGGGAACCCACCAATTTGGGGCTCCGATTCCTAAAAAAGACGCACCCAAGTTTGCTGCTCATATGGGCATGGGTCAAAATTGAACCACCAGGGACCGCAGGTTTTAGTCCATGTTTCCATTTACAGGGATTCCATTTTGGGTACCTATTTTTGACCCACAGCCAAATCACCGAGTCTGTGCCCTGGATCCTAGCTAGGGGTCCTAGGGTTGATGAGGGTTCATGGATTTCTTCTTGGCCCTGGTGCCCTTCTTGGCCAAACAGTTCGCAAAAAAGGTTCGTCGAAACAAGTTTCAGATAGCCCCAACGTCTTCATGGCACGCCAAAACATTGCCCAACCAATGGCAAAAAACAGAAACAGTGGCCGCTTGCCGAACCTTGCCGATTCTTGCCGATTCCTGCCGATTCCTGTCATGGATTCTTGCCCGGAATCTTGTGAATCGCCCTTCTTGCTGCTGGCCAAGAGGAAAACCCGGTCAATTCCTTCATACCCAGACCTGGCATTGAATAGGTTCTGTCATGACTTCTTTTTTTACTCGCGCCCCGGGTGGATGGCCCCAAAAAACGTCCGAACTTGTTGTTTACACCTAAATAGGCGTCCCACAAAGTTTAAAGTTCGAAACGGAACTTAGGAAGCTAGTTTAGTCGAGCGGAATATGCAAGATCTGGCCAACACACAATATCAAAGCGGAAACAGAAGGCCAAATGGACAAGCTCGTAATATTCCCCTTAAACGTCACACTCAAAGCAAACTCGTCCAGGGTGAAGCCACAAGAAACAAATATAACAAAAGAAAGCGGGGAGAGAAAGGGTCAAGAAATCATAGCAACGCGGGACGCAGACCTGTGTCAATTTAGGGACCCCAAATGGTGAACATCAGATTCGGAGGAAATTTGTGCCCACCAATCTCTGAGGTCCCCTTGAAGTCCATAGCCAAACGGGAGACCAGGTGGAAAGCCACCAAAAAAAGAGGTGCGATCTGGGATAGGACGCCACTGGCATTTCGCCTCGCACTTGTTTGTGCTGCATGTGGTTGTGGGAAATGAGCTTTCTGATACCAGAGTGGCCATCTATATGGGACTTGCTTCCATGTTGAAGGGGATTCCCTTGGCATCCCCAAAACAAACAAATTGCCACGAGCACGCGGCCCCATCCTGGCGACCAAGTCCAAGTCATTCCAATCCACACGCACCGTTTTTGAAGCTTCGCTCGATGGGGTTGCCATCGCCGGCAGTCAATACTACCAGCGGGCACAGCGTAGCAGTGAGTAATCAAACGCTGCGGCGCAAGCAACACGATCAGAAGAAGGCCAAACTTGGGTACTTTGGCCGAACCTACTAGCCCCAACCTTGCAACCCCCCTTGTATACAGAACCAAATTGAGGCGCAACAAGCACTTTGGGATCGGAGGGTGGAAGGAAACCTTTTCTCGGGGGCTGACCATTTTGGGCGGGGCACCAAGCAAAAGGGGAGTCTAAGGCTAGATTTCAGTGAGCAACTGGAAAACACTTTGACTTTGAACTAATTGCACCAATGGGGCAACGGGGTGCCACAGAACAAAGGGGGTTTGGACTTGGCTGACTCGCTTCCCCGTGATGCAGCAGGCTTAATTGAAAATTCGGACCTTGCCGCCAAACTGAACAGCCCCCGAGTTCGCCACATACAAAATCACACAGAGATGCCAAGATGTCCTCTTTTGAACACCACCCCACCAAAGGAAACCAATCTTAGCCCAAAAGGTTGCTGATTCATACCGCCTGCTTTTTAGGGCGCATTCGGAAAAAAAAAAACGAATGACGCGTGGCTTCCTGAAAGGTCAGCAAGTCTTCCAGCCGAATCAACGAGCCCTTCCCATGGCCCCGAGCGGTCGCTAGTCAGCCACAATCGGGTTGCAACGGCTCCCTTGCGGCTCCGAATTCGTAGGTTACTCCGAATGGGGGGTTCTATAGGGAAACCACGACCGGGCAAAAGGAGGGCTTGATTTTGAACAATCCAGGGGGACCTAGAACCCGGAAAATGAGCTTCGGTGTTTCTTGTTGGTGTCCCTAAAAACCAACTAAAACGGGTACCCTCAAAAACAGACACACCCATTATATGTGTATATATATATATATACAATTGTTGAGTGCATGGGCCAGAACAAGTCCAGACTACTTATTTACCGATGAAATGATCTTCCCAAAAAGGAGAAGTGTCCAGGAACTCAGGAAGTAAACAATGTGTTTTGACAATATGTATATATATATAACATCATTAACATATAGTATGTTGAGCATATCAGGTGCGTATATGTTTCCTCCATTTTTGCGTATACATATCTTTGCTTGGGGGCATCTTGGGGCCGTTCCGTTGACGAGGATGAGCCAAGCCCAGTCTAGGGCCAGCCCACTGCAGGCCACCCATGTCTGCGGCGCCCTCGATCTCGACACCTCGCTTTCCGCCCTCCTTCAAGACCTGGCGACGCCGGAATCCACCCCACAGGACCTGACTAGGTTGAGACCCAACACACAGCAAAACGCTGGCCTGGGCAGATTCGGGCTTTAGGTTTAGGGACCTTTGGGTTTACTTGTCATAGCCGATTTTGCAGTCCAGAGTCCCACAACACTGGCCCTGCGCAGTCTGTTGCATTTGCAGCCCACCCGTTCCGAGGGGCGTTGGGGCAGATCGCATCCCTGAGAAGCCGTTGGGCTCCGTCTGACCTTCATGTTGACCCCGGATCAATAAACCACTGTTTACTAATATGGCTGGCTTTTTCTAAAGAATCCATAAGAGTACAATGTGAGTAGGTGACAGAGAAGACGAAAGGAATGTCACCCATCTTTTTGTCTCACTCCCAACCTATTCGTTCATGAAGTGTTCAAGGGTTCAGAGATGAACAGTTGCACCAAATGACCCCTCAACCTCGAATGTACATCCTCAGGCACACAAGGACTCTGGGTTTAATCTTCTAGGTTTCGCGACGGGTGCAAAGTGGAGGTCTCCGACTAAAACCATTGCACCCTCGCTTCAAAAGCGGGGGTTCTCGTCATGAGGGCGGCATGTTGCGAGTGAGAATGGTCACCATGTTGGACAACCCTTTTGAACCTTAACTTGTGCGAAATTAGTATGACCCAGTATGGTTCAGTACAGTCTTTTCGCAATCTTCCCTCCAATGGAAGCTTGAAGGGAGTTGGAGACTACTTTGGGGAAGCTGCTGTTCACTTCTATGACTGGAAACAGAGAATCGTGAAGTAAACATGGGGTCAACCACATCCCATTTTGAGCCAAGCCCAGTTGCCTAGTGACCCCTTTCAAGTTCCACCTCATGCGGAACCGGAGGGGCGTGGCTTGATTTAAAGCCTGGCCCTCACACGACCTTGCTTAACCCTGGCACAGTTCGGTAGCGCTTTTCTCGCCGGAAATGAGGAACGCGAATAGGGGCTTGGGTTGGGTCTGTCTTGGCTTCAGGTTGGTTCAGGTTGGTTCAGCCTGATTTAGGCTGGGTTTGGGGAGCTTCAGGCGTGATGACTTTGACACCTTGCGGCTACTTCCGGGGGGTTGGCGCTTCGGGGTTCGGGATCGGCTCGGACTTCTGCTGCTCTAGGGTTGGTTCAGGCAGGGACCGGGGATGAGAGTTGGCTGAATCGGGGCGGGATTTAGTGTGATTCCTGTGGGCTTCGGGTCAGTTGAGGACGCTTTTCTCGCTGAGGTTGGGGCGAGTTCTGCTGTAAGGTTTCTGTGAGGTTCGTGTTTGCCGGGTTTGGCGCTTCGCGGCAATGCCCCAACCCTGCCTAAACCAACCCAGCATAAAACGACTCCAAACCCTCTGACGTGGCAAGGCCGAGTCAAAGTCCTCACGTTTGAGCCTCACACAAACCCACCCACCCACCCAACTGCCCACCCAACTGCCCACCCAACTGCCCACCCAACAAAACCAAACCAAACCAAACCAAACCAAACCAAACCAACCCAACCCAACCCAACCCAACCCAACCCAACCCAACCCAACCCAACCCAACCAACCACCCACCCAAGCAAGCAAGCAAGCAAGCAACCAACCAACCAACCAGGCCTGCCTGCCAGGAAGGCCTGTGCCAGGGCTAGGCAAGAAAAAAACAACACTTTCCGTGCGGACCCTCCAAAGCAAAGGGATTTCGAGGGACTGTGCCGGGGTTCCACCCAAACCGGAACCCTTAACCTTGGATCCAGCCGTTATCATCGGAGGCAAAGATAGAAGACACACCTTGCATCTTCGAATGCTCAGCTTCCTCGATGGCTCGGGTTTGTGGTTTTAGGGTTGGCCACCTTCCTGTTGAGCTTCAACGGAGGGGGTTTGAGATGACACATATGGAATAAAGTCAAAGAAGGAGGCACCAGAAAAGTTGCCGGACTTTGATCCAGTTATGTGATTGGAAATCGTGTTTCTGTGTATCTTCTACATGGGGGCGGTCCTATCCAGAAAACTGGGTCGCCCTTCCCCCTTGAGTCAGAGCAAAAGGTCGAACTTGTTGTAGGTTTGATGGAAGAGCCATCTGTTTCCAAGCGGTCTAAGAGGCTAAGGTCACACCAAAGACCAGCCACAGGCATTCGAGTGCAGAGGTCCTCTGCCGCGCCTTCTTCAGCTTCTTCGCCTCGATCCGCGGCGTTTCCCGGACGAAGCTGGGACTGACTTTCGTGCCGGACTGGCCGGAATACCCTGAATGCCCAGTGGATCCCAGTTACCCTTTCTTCTAGGGGCACCTTCCAAATTCTTTCCAGGGATCCTTCTTTCTAGACAACCTCCAGAATCCCAGGGAAACGGATCCGGTTTTCGAAAAGAACGATGATTAGGTAACCAACTGACTGGGATCCACTGGGGTGTCCCTGGTTCCCAAAATCCTGACATCTGCCATGAACGAGGCGCCTCGATTTGGGGCAGGGAACTACTACATAATTGCGTAATTGGCGCTTCGCCGACTAAGAAAAAACGCGGAGGGCTGCAAATAGTTTTGGCCTGACACGTGCATCTCTTCCAGGGCGGCCTGGGACTTGCAAGCTCCAAAATTGGCGCAGGAAACGGGCCCCCCCTTGTCCGTGGATTGCTCAGAAACAGACGCCACACACTTTTACGCCACTAATTAAAATGGCAACGCCCAAACACTTCGAAAGTCTGGTCCCAAAAAGGTCCAACAGTCTACCAAATCGTCGCACATCGAAGCGGCCGAGCTGCGGGATCCTCCGGTGCCGCGGGCGCCGCCTCCGCCGCCGCTGCCGCCGCCTTCTCCTAGATTGGAGAAAGTCGGTGCGGAGTGAATCCACCCAAAAGCGTAATATAAACATGTATTTGTATAATACAGGAATATATATATATATATATGGTACAGCGTTGCCAGCCCCCCCCCCCCAACGGTCATGGGTCAGACAAGTATCCCCCCCCTGTGGTTGTGGTCCTGTGGTTGGGTTGTGGTGGTTTAGGGTTGGTTTAGAATTGGTTTAGGGTATATTTAGGGTGTATTTAGGGTTAGTTTAGGGTTGGTTTAGCGTTGGTTTAGGGTTGGTTTAGGGTTGGTTTATATATGTTGATTTAGGGTTGGTTTAGGTTTAGAGGTGTGAGGTTTAGGGTTTGGTTTAGGGTTTGGTTTAGGGTGCATTTAGGGTTGGTTTAGGGGTATCTTAGTTCAGGGTTGGTTTAGGTTTCGGGTTTATTGTTTAGGGATTGGTTTAGGGTGTGTTTGGGGTTAGTTTAGGGTTGGTTTAGGGTTAGTTTAGGGTTGGTTTAGGTTTAGAGGTACGGTTTAGGGTTTGGTTTAGGGTGTATTTAGGGTTGGTTTAGGGTTAGTTTAGTTTAGGGTTGGTTTATGATTGGTTGCGGGTTGGCTTGTCCTGGGGTTGGGGGTGCCGGGGTGTGGGGTGCGAGTTCAGGGGGTCGGGGTGGGGGTGGGACCGTAGGTGCCAGGATCCGGGGGCTCGGGGTCTCGGGCCGGGGGGGGGGGGTCCTGGGGGATGGATACACCAGTTGGAAAAAATCGCGATTTAGAAAAGAGTCTGGAGACAAGGTTGCTTTTGGATGATTTCCCCCCCCCAAGCAATGCCTCCGGAAAATGGTGTTATAGAACCTAATGGAAACTATTTGGATGTGGATTCACCCCAGGACAGTAACGAATTACTAACTTCTGAATCAAGGAGGCATTTTCGACCAGGCCCCTCTTTCTTTCTTTTGGCCCAACAACAAATGCGCCATTACGGGATAAGAACCTCTAAAACCCAAAAGCGATGCCAAAGTGCCTTTTCGTGAATTATTTTGTCCTTAGAAGGAGGTTCCCTTTACTAGGACTTGATCACAATGAAGATACTGTGGATGGACAAAATCCGTTCGCACCACTTTGGAAACCATGATTGAAACCATAAGGTTTGCGACGGTATTAGGGGAATCCTCAGACACCAAGGGTTTCTGAACGGTGCCTAAGAGGATTTTGCAACCATCCACAGTACAGGTAGAAGAGCCCAAGCACCTAAGCTGACAATTTGCAGATTCGCCGAAAGGGAAGGTCACACCCATGGAAACCAAGAATTGGCACACTCTTGCTCTTCCACTGGATTTTGTGCTTCAAAAACACAAAAACAAAGCTTGGAAAACGGGCACTGGATATCTGGGGTTGTATTTCCCAAGCTAATGTAGGTTGACGCCAGCTTTGTCAGAGGCGGCCAACTGGAGTGCTTGGCCGAACTATGTACCCTGAGCTGCATCCTACTGTGGATGGAAAAAATATGCTCGCACAACTTTGAAACTAGTTGAGCAATGAAAAAAACAGTTACCCGTAAAGGAAATTACTCGAGCTTCCGTAATCGCTTGCGGCAGGCGTCCGCCAACCCAAAGGTCGCTTGCGCCGGCAGTTTTTGGAAGATGGAGCTTGCGCATAGCTTGCGACGCAGGTACGTGTCAAGTTGCTTGTGCCCGAAACTTGCAGATGGAAAGGTGGAAAGGCTTTGCTGCACAGGCTCTCAGCAGCGACACAAGGGAAACTTTTCGGGCAGCGAAAAGTTCTTTGCCATTTGCGTCGCAGAGCGAGCTAAACCACAAGGTTTGATACTTTCAGGGGAATCACGAATCATTCCGTTGGGTTGCTGAACGGTAGTGGATGGATTGCGCAACCATCCACAGTATGGACATGTATGTGCCAAATCGCTGAATGGCTCAACCCTCTGCAAAAGTTTGAGCTGTTTGCTGTTGGGGGGCGAAACATGTTCCAAATGGGGTGTGGAAACATCAACAACTCATCATTATGTTTGTTTAAAGAAATTGAAACTACGGGATGGGACTCAACGGTCTATAACGGTCAAGAACTAGAAGCACATGGTTGAGCCTTTGAACACATCTCAACGCTACGTTCCCAGAAAAGGTACCCTCAGATTCCCTTCGAAAAGCTTAACTTTTAGCGGGCTAAACGGAACCCCCACTAAACCAACTAAAAACTAGAAGGGCTACGGAACCGGATGGCTGGGAGCCAGCAAGTTTGTATTTACAAAAGTGAGACATCTGTTCAGAAATGACTGGGCTAGCGTCTAACCTTGGACTCGGCCCCCCAAGTAGATTCCCTTGAAACACCAACTGGAAAATAAGATTATTCTTAATCAAATGCAAGTGAAGGGAAGACACCACCCCAACAAGCCTCGACATGCTCAAAAGCGCAGCAAGGGGCCCTTTAGGCAACACATACCCCAAGGGTCCTCAAATGGGTTGTTTTCAAGGCCCCCTGAGGGGTCCGGGTTCTTCATTGGCCTGGGGCCTGCATTGGAGGGGTCATGAGCCTTAGGGCAACAAACAACGTGTCAACGATATTGGAACGGTACCCTGATTCACAGCATAAGGTGAAACAGGAGCCTTTCCTCACATAACTGCCAAACAGTACACCACCTGCAGGGATCCCCAAGTAAAGAACCTTTATCATACTGTGGATGGACGAAATCCTGCACCACCTCAGAAACCCTGGATTGATGATTCCCCTTCAAACAATGGTTTCCTTTGGTTTCAAGGTGGTGCAGGATTTTGTCCATCCACAGTAGTGAGCCATCCTCCCCCTGTCACCCCGAATCGGTGGAATGCCGTCTCCTTCTTCTCCTGAGCCTTCTTGATGTCCTTCTTGTTCAACTTCACCTGAGTCAAAACCGATCGGTATAAAACTGGCCTACCCAGAACCAGGGCAAGGAACTAACCTTCAACTCAATGCTAACCCCGGAATAATAAACCCCTGGTTGATTAATAGGGGGGTGTCTCCTTTTAGTTGGGAATCGGACGTTCAGCTCACCTCCACGTTTTTTATGCGGCAACTTGGCCCCAGGGTATCAGAAAGGGGCTTCCGAAGCTCCACTTGCCTTTAAAAATTTGTCCCCTGAATTTTGGGTACTGACCCCTCCCTTTTAAGGGTCAGAAGGAGCCTCCAGAAAAATGGGTCCATGACTTCCAGCGACATCGGTCCCCTGACAAAACAAATGGAAGCAACCGGGAACTTGGGGCCCCCGGCTGAGCCAAGGGGCTTCATGTTAACCCCGGAGTAATGTTAACCCCTGCTTATTAACTTGGTTGACGTTGGGTTTGGGGAGCGCAAATGGAAAGATTTTAGCACTTAAGTGGTTGGATTTCAACCACCAAACCACAATAAGCAAAAATGTAAAATGTTTCCCAACGACAACCCTGTTAATATGGGGGTGTCCGGTTCTGGCTTTAGTGGTTGGATTCAGACCACTTTTGGAGGGGACCACCCCCATATTAATAAACAGGGTTTATTAATCCGGGGTCAACATTATGAGCCTCAGAACTAGGCCTTCTAACTTCACCCTTGGCAAAGAAGGGCCACGTCCAGCGAGTTGCATCCAAATTGGAACGTCTAAGTGACCAAAGTCCGAAACAGATTTCAGGTGAGAAACCAAGGCCAAACCTCCCTGGGAAACGCAAAGCGACCGCACCCTGAGAAACGATGTTCTACCCTTTCTTGGTTCATCAATTTAGTCAAGGGCGAATATGTAGGATGGTCCAAACGTTGACCCAGTTGCGGATGTTGGCATTGTTCTGAGCCCTGCTAGTTTAAATGATTCCCTAAACACAAGCTCCCAAAAGGCCTCTGTAAATGGAACTAAGTCTTTCAAAGGGTCTTGGGAGCTTCCATGTTAATTCTTTGAGCTGAATTGCATTCAGTTTTGGACATTTTGGAGGGCGCTTGGAGGTAACCGAGGGGCACCATGTCTGAAGGGCACAAGACATGTTCCCGTACTCTGCTGGCGCCTCCTCCAGGGTGTAGGTCTGAGTTTCCACCGTGGAGATGCCGGGGATGGCCTTCAGCTTGGACAGGAACTCCTCCTGAGACGCTCCGGCAAGCAGAGCTGAGCTTGTGATGCAAGCGAGGGAAAGGTTTCAGTCTTTACCTCAATCAAACCAGGTAGAACCAACTGTGGCCAGTAGGGATTGGAGAATGGGCAAAGGTTTTAGTCTTTGTAACCCCGGTTAAACCAGGTAGAACCCCCCACTATGGCCAATAGGAATCGCAGAATGGGCACTCTCCTGAAGAGCTTGAGGGTCTGTTGGGGGGAAGCCAAGACTCAAGCCCCCCCCCTCCTCGGCCCGGCCAAAACAACACAAAGAAGACGCTACTTGGATGCCAAGTTAGTATGGTATGTGGTTGGCCACTTGGGGTATAACCCCCCAAAAACGTCGGGGACTTCTAAGTGGCTTGTAACCGGTGAACATCCAAACACCCGGATTGAGGTCTTTGCGGATCCCAAAAGTACGAAAGTAGTAGCGGCTTGAGAGAGCAGACAGACTGCATACAGCAGCCCCACTCATCGTCGTCCATCTTCTATCCAACACCTGTGCGGGGAATTGTGAAACTAGCCGAATTCTGGGGTTGCTTGCCGGAGATACGTCGTCGCGCTTCCGCCGTGGTGCTACTTGATGCTGGCGTGTGAGGGATGCGCTGGTCGTGCAGGTGCTGGCGAAGCCAGGGTGGTGGTGCGTGATACGTGTTGGGGGAGGGATTGCAAATGGTACGCCTCATGTTGGCATGTCGGTGTTTCCATGGCCACTGCCGGCCACACTTCCTACACCAAAGCCTGCCAAAGTCATCGAGGTTGGGGTCTTTCCCGACTTTTCGGTTCCAGATCAGCTCGTGGTTTCCCTGGTTATGCTGCTGGTGCAGATCCGCTCAAGTTCATCAAACCGGGTTTCAGAGCGCGGCGCTCCAGGCTCGGTGAGCCACTGAGGCACTGTAGAACCCCGCACTGTGGCCAATAGGAATCGCAGAATGGGCACTCTCCGAAAGCCAAGACTTAAGACCCCCCTCCCCCCCCCCCCTCGGCCCGGCAAAAACAACACAAAGAAGACGCTACTTGGATGCCAAGTTAGTATGTGATTGGCGACTTGGGGCATAACCCCCTAACAACGTCGGGGACTTCTAAGTGGCTTGTAACCTAGGCTATCAACAACTCACTAACTTTGGTGAACATCCAAACACCCGGATTGAGGTCTTTGCGGATCCCAAAAACCTGTATATACTATGATTTGAGGGTCTCTCTGGGGTCGCAGGGTTGGGCCTGCCCTTTGCTTTAACATTCAACCGTTTTGACCATAAGCCCGGCATTTTACGGAAGGTCAGGACGTGTTCAAGCCCACCCTGCTTCTTGGAAGGAACTTTCATGGGGGCAATAGTTCCGGCCCCAGTCACTGACTGACTTCATGGATTTCTTCCTGGACTTGATTCAAAAATGGACCGACCAAAATGCACCAAACCACCAAACCACCAAACCACCAAACCAATCCAAACCAATCCAATCCAATCCAAACCAATCCAAACCATTCCATACCACCAATTAGTGGCCTGACAATTGAATGCCCATCCCCTCTTTCCCCTAAAAGTCCCTAAAAGCGCGCACCTTGTGAGGTTGTACCAAATGAACCTGAATTCTGACCCCTCTTTGGTACCTTCCTCAGAAGGTATTCTCTGGGATCCTCGCTTGGATGTTCGGCCAAGTTGTTGGAGACCTAGGTTACTTAGAAGTGGGGTGTAACCTTGTTAGTGGGTATACCCCGGATGGCGATCCCCACTAACCTGGCGGATCGAAGCTCCTCAGCTACCCTCTGGGAACCTCTGAGTGCTTTCAGCGGTCCTCGGGCGCGAACTTGGCCTTCTCCCACTCCCCGAAGGCAGTGGCCGACAGCTTGGTCACCACCTCTTGAAAAACCCTCAAAACCAACCAGCAGCCAGTTGGGCGATGGGTGAAACATGGGCGTCTTTGTTTGAGACCCCCCAAAAATGGGGGCGGGGGTTCCTGTTTCTTTTTTTTGGGGGGGGAAATGGTGGTGTTCCAGTTGGCTTCCCCTTGAAACTGGGCAATATGGCCAGCAAACCGAGATCAAGCTGCATCAATACTGACCCCCTCCCCACTTAAAGCCATGTTTAAAGCCAGCCTTTCAAGGGAGATCGGTTGCCAAACCCGGCGCACAAAATATCCCGTGGTTGCGAAATCTCTTTGCACCTCGAAATGCAACCCTGGAAATAAAAGCACAACGTTGGCTACGGTATCTACACGGGAATCGAATCAGAAACCAGGGTTTCTGAACGGTGGTACAGCATTTCGTCCATTCACATTATGGGTGGCTCGTCTTTTTTGGGAATCCGACCGGGTCCCCCAAATGGCTTGCAACGGGTTTCCTTCTCGCTTTCCTTTAAAAGCAACGAAGAAATGGTGCCCTTAAAAAAGACAAGCCCATACAATATATGTCTAGGATCAGTAAAATCCCTGCAAAAGGTAGGGACAGAAAGAAAAGAAGCAGTGACATGTGTGTGTGTGTGTGTCTGTGTGTATTTGTTTTTAAAGCTTGGACCCCCAAAAGGGTGTGCTTTGTTGTTTTCCAATTGAAACCACCAAAAGAAGGGTACCCACAACAAAAAGACACCCCCACTGGCTGGTCCAGCCACCCAGAAAAGTCGCCCTTCTGGTCTTTTTGGTCCATGGGAGGCCACTCCGGGAGTCTGGCGAGTCGACTTCGAGGGCTGAATTCAAGCTACGTTCAGGGCTTGGTTGCTGCAACGACCCCCCGGCAAAAGGTTTAACTTTTTTGGGGTTTAGTGGAAAACACCTCTATTTCAACCAACAAGTTAAAAGTCTAAAGATCCGTTGCCCGATAGCAGTCAAGAGGGGAGGTGCCCCCGAACCAACGAAAATGGCACCATAGATGTGTGTGGGTGCTATGTGTTGAGGCTACCTGGCATCCTGTTTGGTAAGGAGACCTTTTGGGGCTCCAATCCATTTTTTGACAAATGGCAATCCCAGTCTCAGGCTGAATTGGTGGTTTGGATTGGTGGTTTGGATTTGGATTTTGAACCCCTGGTTCTTGTGGGTAAATGAGAAGCCCCTCCTTAACCACCCAAAAACCCGAATCGGCTCAAAACCACCAAGAAGGACGTGCCACTGGAGAATCCTCCGATTTCAGGGGGTGGGAACCCGGCCGGGAAACTCCCCGATGCGCGCCTTGAAGTCAAGGCAGCCGCCGCAGACCACGCGCTGCACGCTGCTGACGCCCTCCACCTCTCGTCAGCGACTGGAGGACAACCAGCGACCCCTTCGGTGGGGGCAAGGGGAGCCTTTTCCCCAGTGATTTGAACAAAAAATACGTAAAAGGTGATCACGGTTTGGGGACCAAAAGACAAACAATTGACCAAACATGGGCAACCAACATGTCATTTAAATGGTCGATTCGCTTTGGGCAAGAGAGATTCTTTTGTGGGTGCTTCCATAGTTACTATAGTTCCATCCCAACGAAAAAGACAACATGACCACTAAACAGCGCTTGTCCTTTTCTGTTGGGTGGCTTCCCTTTCGCACTGACCCCAAAGGTAGACAAACAAACAACTTCCCGTCTTTCGTTGTTGTTTGTTTTGGGGGGTGATCCCATGTGTACGGGGCCTTCTGAGGCCCCCCGTTTGGGAGCAAATCAAGTTGGACCTGCATCACGGACTTTCCAGGGCCGTACTGAGGTCCCATGGAAAGCAGGCTGACCCGTCAGTCGCAACTGGCCGTCATGTTCCTCTCCTTCCAGTCACGCAAGTAGGATGCTGATGGTGGTCTTGGGCCTTTGTATGTTCCTACGTGAGGCTGACGGGCTGGATTTGGAATTCGGAAGGCGAGTTGCAGCGAAAAGTCCAAACTTTCGGTCCAATTCCATGATGGTCAACCAAGCGTTGTTGCTGGTGTTGTCCTTTGGAATCCCGTTTCAGAGCCTCAAAAAGGATCTGCCTCGAAAAAGAACGGACTTCGCAACCATCCACCGTTGGTTTCTGCCCCTTTCCCGCCCTTTTCCGGCCTCAAAACTCCCAACCCACCTCCAAGAGACGAACAAGCGCCGAAAAAACCTCCCGATGTAACTCCCAACATCCAGCAAACTTCATGTGGGGCCTTGGCTTGTGGGGGCCTTCTGCCCTCCAGAAAAAAACTTGAAGCCACGGGAAAACACAGGATAAAACACCAAAAAACCCAGATCCCAAACCTGCCCAAGCGTCCAAAGTCGACGCTGGCTCAGCGCGTCTCAAGAACATGCCGACGTGATTTACTCTTGTACTGATGACTGCAACATCTAAACATCCGAACGTAAGCTGAGCGCACACAAGCTCCCACATGCACACTCGTGGAGAACGCACGCAACACTTCCACCCACAAGCGCCCACGTGCGCCCACAAGACCCGCAAAAGAGCGCCCACAAGCACCCATGAAAGGCATTAAACACTGCCGCCCAACAAGCGCCCACATGCGCATGAAGGCGACCCCCAAAAACGCCGCCCAGAAGCAACCGCAAGTGCCGGTGCCCGCACCATGGCAGCTAAAAGCGTCCACAAGGGCGCAAACCGCCCGCAAAAACAGTTCAGCCCCACATGCGCCCTTATGAACCCATGACTGGAGCGCCCGCAACGCTACCGCCCACACCGCCAAGACTTCCGCCCGCACGCGTTCATGACCCACAAGCGCCCACAAGCCCACGTGCGCTCAAGAGGCACTTCTTCCAAGTGCTTGTATGCGTTCACAACCCGAAGCACAACACTTCATCAAGAAAGCACCTGCGCTCACAAGCGCCCACAAGCACTCATCACATCCGCCCACAAGCGACCACATGCGCTCGCGCGCCCGCCAAGCAAGCGCCCGCAGCACTTCCGCCCACAAGCAAGCGCCCACATGCGCCCACATGGAAGCACCCACACGCCCACGAAAAGCGCGGCGCCCGGAACACCACCCACCAAGCCAAGAGCTACAAGCCCACCCCCGCAACCCTGCCCACAAACAGAGCACCCACGAGCTCCCCAAAACGAGCGCCAACCAAGCCCAGCAAGAGCGCCCCAAAAACCGGCGCCCACAAGCGCCCACAAGCGCCCACAATGCCCACAAACCCAGCAAGAGCAACAAAGCAAAAGCGCCCACAAGTGCCCTTGAAAGCGCCCACAAGCGCCCACAAGCCTAGCAAAAAGCAAAAGCGCCCACAAGTCCAGCAAGAGCGCGCACAAGCGCCCAAGCGCCCACAAGCCCAGCAAAAGAAAAGCTCTTAGCAGCCCACAAGCGCCCTCAAGCGTTATAAGCCAATAAGCGCCCACAAGCCCAGCAAAAACGCCCACAAGAGAGCGCCCACCCACAACCGGTTTGGATTAAGGGTAAGCAGGGCGTCTTTTACCAAAGATCAGACACATTTGCTTTGGGCCTAGGTTCTTTGAGGCATCTTCCACCAGCAAGAGCGCGCAAGCGCCCACAAGCCCAGCAAAAGCGCCCACAAGCCCCGCGAAAGCGCCCACAACCCCAAGAGAGCCCACAAGCGCCCACAAGCCCAGCAAAAGTGCCCACAAGCCCAGCGAAAGCGCCCACAACCCCAAGAGAGCCCACAAGCGCCCACAAGCCCGGCAAAAGCGCCTACAAACACCCACCGCCACAAGCCCAGCAAAAGCGCCCACAAGAGCGCCCAAACAGCAAAAGCACCCACAAGAAACAAGCCCAGCAACGCGCCCACAAGCCCAGCAAAAGCGCCAACAAGCCCAGCAAGCCCCGCAAAAGCCAAGAGCGCCCGCAAGCGCCAACAAACGCCCACAAGCCAGCAAAAGCGCCCAAAGCACAGCCCCACAATCCCAGCAAAAGCGCCCACAAGCCCAGCAAGAGCAGGCCAGCAAAAGCGCCCACCCACAAGTGCTGAGCCCAGCAGAAAGCGCCCGCCCAAGCAAGCGCCCACAAGCGCCAACAAGCCCAAGCAACAGCGCCAACAAGCGCCCACCAGCACCCCACACACGCCCACAAGCCCAGCAAAACCGCCCACCAGCAAGAACGCACAAGCGCCCAAGCCCAGCAAAAGCGCCCGCAAGCCCAGCAAAAGCGCCCACAAGCCCAAGAGAGCGCACAAGCGCCCGCAAGCCCAGCAAAAGCCCCCACAAGCCACAAGCCCAGCAAAAGCGCGCACAAGCCCAGCAAGCCCGCAAGCGCCTACAAGCCCAGCAAAAGCGCCCACAAGGCAAAGAGCGGCCAGACCGTCAAGCCCAGAAAAAGTGGCCACAACCCCACAAGAGCGCCAAGCCCAGCCGCCCACAAGCCCAGCCCACAAGCCCAGCAAAAGCGCCCACAAAGAGCACCAACAAGCCCAGCAAGCCCAAGCGCCCGTAAGCCCAGCAAAAGCGCCCACAAGCCCAGCAAAGCCCAACCAGAATCCTCACAAAAGTGCAGCAAGGCTGCCACCTGCAGGCGCCCGCCTGCTCGCAGCAACGTTGCAGCCTTTGGGCTTGTGTGCATCTTAAAGGGATACACTTCTGGGTGATGGTGGGTTGCAACCCGAGAAGCGGGAACAACGGGAAAAAACGAGCGGCAGAACGCAAGTGCATGTGGGCGCATGTCGGCGCATGTGGGCGCCACAAACCCACAAGCAAAAGCGCCCACAAGAACCCACAAGCCCAAGAAACCCACAAACCTAGAAGAGCGCCAAGCCCAGCCAGAATCCCAGCAACAGCGCCCGCAAAGCCCAGCAAGAGCAGCCCAGCAAAAGCGCCCACCCACAAGTGCTGAGCCACAAGCCCAGCAAAAAGCATTTGGAAGCCCAGCAAGGCGCCCACAAGCGCCCACAAGCCCAAGCAACAGCGCCAACAAGTGCCCACAAGCCCAGCAAGCCCAGCAATAGCGCCCACCCACAACCGCCCACACACGCCCACAATCCCAGCAAAACCGCCTACCAGAAAGCCCGCCCAAAAAGCCCACAGGCGCCTACAAGCCCAGCAAAGGCCCACAAGCCCAACAAGAGCGCCCACAAGCGCCCGTAAGCAGAAGCGCTTCGCCAAAAGCGCCTACAAGCCCAGCAAAAGCGCGCGCAAGCCCAGCAAGCCCCTACAGGCAACGCAAAAGCCCACATAGCAAAAGCGCTTACAAGCGCCCACAAGCCCAGCAAAAGCCCAAGCGCCCACAAAATCGCAAGCGCCCACAAGCGCCCAGCACAAGCCCGGCAAAAGCGCCCACAAGCACCCGCAAGCCAGGAAAAGCGCCCACAAGCCCACAAGATCGCCAAGCCCAGCCGTCCACAAGCCCAGCCCACCCACGCAAAAGCGCCCGAGCACGCGCCAACGCCCACAAGCCTAAGCCCAGCAAAAGCGCCCACAAGCCCAGCAAAAGCCCACAAGCGCAAGTGCAGCAAAAGCGAAAGGGATGAAACATGTGGGCGCTTGTGGGCACTTCTGGGTGATTGTGGGAAAAGAAGGAAAAACGGGATCGAGCGGGAAAAAACGGGAAAAAACGGGATCGAGCGGGAAAAAACGGGGAAAAACGGGAACGAGCGGGAAAAAACGGGAACGAGCGGGACAAAACGGGCTGACGCGAGTGCATGTGGGCGCGTGTGGGCGCATGTGGGCGCATGTGGGCGCGCATGCGGGCGCCGGCAAAAGCGCCCACAAGCCACACAAGCGCCCACAAGCCCAGAAAGAGCGCCCACCCACAACTGCCCTCTCACGCCCACAATCCCAGCAAAACCGCCCACCAGCAAGAGCGCAAGCGCCCACAAGCCCAGCAAAAGCGCCCACAAGCCCAAGAGAGCCCACAAGCCCAACAAGAGGCCCTTACAGGCTCAGCAAAAGCGCTTTTCGTTTTTGCTGGGCTTGTGGGCGCTTTTACCGGGCTTGTAAGACTTGGGCGCTTGTGGGCGCTTGGGATTTTGTGGGCGCTTGGGCTTTTGTAGGCGCTTGGGCGTGGGCTTGCGGGCGCTTCTGGGGTTTGGGCGCTCTTTTTGGCTTGTGGGCGCTTTTGCTGGGCTTGTGTCGGAGCCCACAACAGTGCATAGCCTTGTGTGTGGGCGCTTGTGGGCACTTGGGCACTTGTGTGTCGAAAAACGGCCCGACAGCAAAAAAAACGAGGAAAAAACAGGCTGACGCGAGTGCATGTGGGCGCATGTGGGCGCACGTGGGCGCCACAAACCCACAAGCCCAGCAAAAGCGCCCAGCCCCACAATCCCAGCAAAAGCGCCCACAAGCCCAGCAAGAGCAGGCCAGCAAAAGCGCCCACCCACAAGTGCTGAGCCCAGCAAAAGCGCCCACAGCCCAGCAGAAGCACTTAGAAGCCCAGCAAGGGCGCCCACAAGCGCCCACAAGCCCAAGCCACAGCCACAAGAACCACAAGCCCAACAAAAGCGCCCACAATCCCAGCAAGAGCAAAAGTGCGCACAACCACAAGCAGTCAGAAGCACACAAACACTCACAAACACTCACAAACACTCACAGACACGCACACACATACACACACACACACACTCACAAGCACTCACAAACACTCACAAACGCTCACAAACACTCACAATCACTCACAAACACTCACAAACACTCACAAACACTCACACAAACACTCACAATCACTCACAAACACTCACAATCACTCACAAACACTCATAAACACTCACAAACACTCTGCCTCCCTCCCTCCCTCCCTCCCTCCCTCCCTCCCCTCCCCTCCCCTCCCTCCCTCCCCCCTCCCTCCCTCCCTCCCTCCCTCCCTCCCTTCCTCCCTTCCTCCCTCCCTTCCTCCCTCTCCGCCCTCCCTCCCTCTCTCCCTTCCCGCCGCCAGCTGTTTCTTGCACACTGATTCACGTACGCAGCGTGTGCGCGCACGGACACACAAGGCGCTGAAGTTTTACGTGCGCCTGGGTACTCACAAAAGTAGCTAGAGGTCATCCACAAACAAGCCTCCGGAGTCGCTAGCAACCACAAACTCCAGACAGAGAGGGAGAGAGAGAGAGAGAGAGAGAGAGAGAGAGAGAGAGAGAGAGAGCGCACTACACCGCCCAAAAGCGCCCCCAGGCCCAAAACAGAGCGCCCACAATGCCACCGACGCCCACAACGCCACCCACGCCCGCGCAAGGAAGAACGCCCACAACAACGCCCACACAAGCTCAGCAAAATGTCCAAAGCCACAACCACTAAAATGGTCCAACCCCAACACGTGAGACTTCGCCTTTGTCCATCAACCGGTCAAAGGGTCTAAAACTACTGGGCTTCCCAGATACTCACATGTGAGTGGCGTTCTTGCTGGGCGTTGCGGGCGTTGTTCTTGGGCTTGTGGGCGCATCTTTCTGGGCGTCGTGGTTTTGACGCGGCTGTTCTTCCTTGGGCGTCTTCCGGGAGCGCCGTTGCGGGCGCCCTTCCTTGTGCTTGTGGGCAGTTTTGGGGGCTTGTGAGCATGTGGGCGCCGGTCTGTGGCTGGGCTTGTGGGCAGCGTTGTGGGCGCTTGGGCGTCTTATTGGGCGATGAAAAGGCAAGGCTGTTATGCGTTTGGGCAGGCGAGTGGCACCAAGAAGCTTGGGTTCTGGGCAAATGACACAAGACCTGACCGAATTTGACAGACAGGGACAGGGAAAGCAAAAGGAGAATCTCCTTGCGGGCCCTCAACAAGACGAGCCGAATAGGTTGACGGTTAGATATGCGCGGCGCAGCTAGTCCAAAAATAAAACAACCTTGCGGCCAAAGGCTATGGGGTTGGGCAACCTTTCTCAGCTGTTGGGCCAGAAATGCTTCCAGAAGGTGTCGTTGAATGCCGCCCTTGTAAACATTAACAGGCGGCAACTTGAACCCTTCCCTTTGGATTCTCACTCCCTGGTCCTGGACTTTAGTTATTTTTGGGAAGATCATGTTAGTTGTAAACGACAACTTTGGTTGCAGTTTTTGGCCAGTCCACTCAGAGTCAGGTAAACATGTTCAACCCCCATGAAAAGAAGGCTTGAACCCCAGTAATGTAAGCGCCCATATGGACCGCTGAGGGCGCCCGCAACAGCGCAACCCTAGCTCTCTGCTGGGTGCGCTTGTGGGCGCATGTGGGCGGGGTTTCATTGGGTGCTTGTGGGGTGTGAGGGGGGGGGGTGGGCGGCACTGTTGCAGGCGCTCCCTTCATAATTGCTTGCGGGCACTTGTGGGCGCTCTTGGTGGGTGCTTGTGGGTGGTTGCGGGCGTTCTTCATGAGTGCTTGCGGGCGCTTGTGGGCGGCAGTGGGCGAGCGCCCATATGCGCCGCACACCCAAAAGCGCCCAAGAAGAGCCCCCACATGCGCCTAGAAGCACCCGCCAAGAGGAACGCCCACAGAGGCAACAGTGCTGCTCACAAGCGCCCGCAAGCACTCATCACGCACGCTTGCAAGACTTCCGTCCTTGTGGCCCACATGCGCCCACAAGCCCCACGAAGGAGCGCCCACAAAGCGTCCGCAAGCGCTCATGAACATCGCCCGCAAGACTTCCGCCCACAAGCGTCCACCAAGACAGCCCACCAAGAGAGGCACAAAGGGAGCCGACAGCGCCTGCAAGCGTCCTTGAAGTGAGCGCCCACAACGAAATGCCATTCCTTCACAGCAAGCCGAAACTGGCTGATGCTGGCCGAGGCGGGCAGCACGAAGCGTGTACAATAAAAATGTGTGCTCGCGGAGCTTACCCTTGCAAGCGCGAGCTCTACGTTCAAGGGCTGCTTTGTTTCCTGCTGTTTCATGTTTCTTTGCTGCTGTTTCCTGATGCTTCCTGCTTCTTCCAGCTCTTTGGAAGGCCCCGAAAACAAGAGGCCCCACAAGGGATTTGCTGAAACATCTCCCAATCCACCGCCAAGAGAAAAACAACCGCCCTCCCCGCCGGAAAACGAAAAACACAGGAGGATAAATTATCCGCCCGAGCAACGAACCGCGAACCGCGCCGCCGGAAAAAAATCAACAAAACCGCGGCCCCGGCCGAGCTGAGGTCCGCAAGGACGTCCTCCAAGACCTTCTGCGCCGCCTCCAGCGAGGCCTCCGAGGCGCGCGCGCGAGGAGCTCTAGGGGTACCTTCCATTTCCATTCTGAACCCCAGGATCCTTTCTTAGAAACCGCCAGGGAAAGCCGGGGAAAATTGAAAACTAGCTGGATTTCGAGAAGAACGATCATTGAAAAGGATATTAAAACAATGGAGGTTCATACAACTACCATTGACTCCGGATTTTATTGCCGGTGCTCAGCAGGGAATGAGGGAATGAACTGGGATTCCCGAGAGAAACGAAAAACAACCTCCGGGCGTCCCTGATCCAGCCACTTAAAGGGGAGATCGACTCGGTGCGTAAGGTAAGTGGTGAGTATAAACCTGGTGAGATAACCCACTGAACGGAGACTTATAACCATGGTGTTTGTGGGTAATAACCATATACAGGATGCTTATTCACCGTAAGGCGACACTTAGCAAATAGCTTCTGTGCGTTGTCGGGAAACCAGGGAAACCAACTTGAGTGTTAATACAGTAGCAAGCCGGAACCATGGTTCTAAGAAGGCGCAACCCAATCTATCCTACTTGTTACTAAGGGGGTGTCGCTACTTAGGTATTGCTATTCGACCTGTTTGTCACGTAGCTTATACTTATAACCACAACCCATTTGGCTTTCTGGCTCCTTCTTTCCTACTCTCCAGATTCATTCCCAGCAACAAGCGATGATCTTGCCCCAAGTGACTCAAGTCCCCCATCTGCTTGAGCTCCGTAGCAAGATCAAGTATGTCCAACAGTGATAGATTCCCTTTAAAACCAACAGGGAGAAAACACACCATATTCTTGGCATGTTGGGCTGACACAAAAGATACACTTTGTTTTTTTTTGCCATCAACTCACTTGCGAGAGTGGATTGGTCAAAACAAGTCTAAACTTTTTGATCACTGCCAAAATGGTCCAAAACGAATAAATATTAAAGCCATTGAAGACAAGGTCAGAAGCTTGACAGGCTCCTCAAACTTTAAACCGTTGTCAGCTTCTCCCTATTTGATCGTTTCGATTGGTGGCTTGTAGGCTAAGGGGGGTTTCCAATTTGCGCTCAACAAGACCGGGGCTCAGTGTATACGTGTATGTTGAAGCTCAGTAGCATACTCTACTCCAATTCCATCTGTAAAAGCATCTCCGACTAAGGGTTACCTGACTCTTACAGCCCAGGCAAAACAACATTCAGGAACTGTAGAACAGCTCTTCAAGGGTCATAGGTACATTTTCCCTCAAGGCTTGGCAACCAAATCAGACGTCAAATCCAGGTCAGAAAATTCCTTTGGTGCAGGGTGAGGGATACCGGACTCCCTGCCCACGTTTTTCTGAAGTCTTGGCTGACCCCGGAGAAACAGGCAAGCATGTTTACGCCCAAGTAGGAAAGCTCTTTGACCGGGGAAACCGAATGATACTGTGGATGGACGAAATCCATTTCGCACCACCAAAACAAAAGCTGGGTTACCATGATTCCCCTGAAAATACCAACAAACAATTATTTCCCATGGTTTCAAAGTGGTGCAGGATTTCGTCCATCCACAGTATCCCCCCATGTCAAATCTGTTTCAGCCATGAGACCCTTTGCAACTTGGTCCAACTTGGTACCCTGCTGTGGATGGTTGCGAAATCCGGTCACACCCTTCAGAAACCTTGGAACGACTCGCTTCCCCTGCAAATACCAACGAACAACAATTTCAACCATGGTTTCATCCATGGTTTCAACCATGGTTTTAACCATGGTTTCAAAGTGGTGCAGGGTTTCATCCATTCACAGTAGGGTTTGGTAACAGGTGTCCCGTGAAAGCTGGGTTTGAAACATCACCTTTCCAGCCCATCATGGTGACTCACTTCCGATCGAGTAGATTGGCCAAAACCAAGTAGCCAAACTTTTCAGTTGCCACTAAAATTGTCCAAACACAACAAGTCTAGAGTTCATGAACTCAAGGAGTTTGGTGAGTTTCCCGTCCGGGGTCAGCCGTATTTTTTCTCCCGCTATCGTTGGGTTCTCACGGAGTGATTTGGTTCTGGGGGCATTTGGATGGCCAAACCCGAAAAAATGGTTGCCATGGTCAGTCTATTGGGGCCTTAATGGGAACCCCGGATTAATCAACCCCAGTTTATAATAGGCGGGTGTCCCTTTTAGTGGTTGGACTTTTCATTTTTGGAGTTGGGACAACCCCCAGTTTATAGGATGGGTGCAACAAAATTCGGGCATTGGTTGAACAAAACTAGGTCCTCCAGATTTGAGAGGTTAGAATAAGGATACCCAGTTTTTTCTGGTTTGTCTATTTTAGTAGGGGAACACTCCCAACCAAACAAGACGGGAGAGAAGGGCACCTAGCTGGGGGACCTAGAAAAAGAGCGCAAGCCAAACGGACACCAGCCACCAACCTGATGCTGAATCCCGTGAAAGCAGATGCCATGATTCCCGATGTGGGAAAGTGAACCTGACTGGGGATGACCATCGCTCCTACTGATGGACGAATTCCATTTCGCATCACCTAAAAAAAAACTGGGTTACCATGATTCCCCGGGAAATACCAACAAACAATTATTTCCCATGGTTTCAAAGTGGTGCAGGAATTCGTCCGCCCACAGTATCACCTTCGTTTCTTGGGCGCCAGCTGTGGAAAACTGGTATAGTTTCCGTAGCAAACCCGTAGAAATGCAATTCAAAAGTGCGTGCCTTTGGTAGCGTCCATAAGCTCGACCTTTCCCATCAAAGCTCCAAACAACCGACTTTTTTGGGGGGTCAGGATTTTGTGCCTTAGCATTCGCCCCCGGCTCCTTGTCACCATCGGCAGACCACTTGCAGCGCCATTCGCGGGCGATGTTATCAAACCTCGCTGGGCAAAGACTGCCTTTGGAGCCCGATCCTTCTGTTTGAAAACAGTTTCAAAACGCAGGGGGCGTTCAAATCCCTGGCAGAGCAAACTCCCCATGTTCTGTGTTGAAACCAAAAACTAAACATTGGAACCCAAACAACTCAACAACAAAAACAAAAAGAATAACAAATAACACGGCCAAGAACCGTGAAGTTGGCAGCAGAAAAGGCTGCTTCTTGAGAAGAACGAGTGCTCAATTCAACAAGATGGAGATTCGACCCCTAAACGCGTAGAAGTCAACGCGGGGTCGTCAGTGTATCAACTACGCAAATGGCGGTATCGCACACTGTGATGGACCTCCCAAACTTCTAGACAGAAGTGCGGAGACCTCTGTTGAAAACCCACTTAGTTTTGGATCAGCGGCCTCTGTGCAACCATGAGATGATCTCTCCGGTCGATCCCTCATGAGTGCCAATTGGTCTGGGACATGGCTTGCGGCCACAATCTGCCAGCACACTCCTTGCAGGTCTGCAGTGGCTGGTCACGAAACTGCCTGCTTCTCTCAGTGACACTATCTTTGGTGCTGTAGATCTCCCTGCACAAAGGCTAACTTCTTGCTGGTCAAAAGGAAGTATGAGGGGAATCCAAAAAGTTAAAGTCTAAAGATCCAACCCAGCAGTAGAGTTATATCTGGTCAGAATCCTCAAACATGGGTCACGACTTCCCGTGAGGCAGCCCCCACCAGTGCGCGATCATCCAACTCCAAGAGTGCCAGATATACAAAACTTACGGCAGAATTGCAAACAAATGCTTGTCATGGCCTATGACATATGAGTACATTGCGCCCTTGGTGGCAGAGGGAGTGTCTTTTGTTAGGAGACCTCCCCCCAAACAAAGGAAAGGAAGAAAGAAAGAAAGAAAGAAAGAAAGAAAGAAAGAAAGAAAGAAAGAAAGAAAGAACAAGTAGTTTTCCTTTTGGTTTCCTTTCAAAACCATCATCACAATGAGTCTCCAAGAACCTCCCTTGGATTCCTTCTCTCAAGGCCCCAGGCCCAACCGACTCGATGTATGTCAGGCGACCCAAATGCTTGAAAACAGATTCGCACAAACCCAAAGCTCTTTTCGGACAGGAAGACCCTCAAGAGCCGGGGATCGGACCTGACTGGTATCAAAATCAACTGGGAACAGGTGTCGCTGGATTTCTCCGAAGGTTGAAATTGAGTAGTGGATTCCATGGAAACAACCCTAAGCGAAAAATCAAGTTTCACAACACGACACTCACTTTCTCAGTGAATTGGCACAACAAAAACCCAAACTTTGTTTTACGTCTTCCAAACAGGTTTAAAGTCCAAGAACTCAGGGAGCGACAGTGGGGAATCAGTGAGACTCCTGGCCCCCAAAACGATCCTTGCGAAGCCGTGCTCGGCATGTTCCAAGCTGTCAACCCATCGATCCCCCCGTTCCGCACAGAACCGGTGCCCCGCATGCCGACAATATGCACAAAAAACCGGGATCAACCTGCATCAATACTGTGGATGGCGGCAACATCTCTTCGCACCACATGAAACCATGGTTCAAACCATTATTGTTTATTGACAGCGGAATTATCATGCCGGGGTTTCACAAGTCATGCGAACGGATTTCATCCATCCGCAGCAGGAACTCGGCAATAGTGTTTGTTGCTTCTCGTTCTGCCAGCGTCAGAACCCTAAGCTAATATTAACCCCCGTTCAGAGTTCGAGCCGTTGCTGGGCCCTCTCATTCTTGACGCGGATGGATCTCCAAATTTCACCCTGAAAACAAGGACACCGAAGAAAGGAATTCCAACCTACTTGCATCCCCAAGTATATTGGAAACCAAATGCCAGAGGTGGCAAAGCCCCCTCACAACTGAGGCCGCGTGGCTTCACGGACTTGGTGATTTCGGGCATGGCGGCAAATCGCTCGGGTTGATCTCACCCCAAAACGCGCAAGGCTCGAGCATCGACACGCATCGAGCGCGGAATGGAGAGGCTCTACGCTGCAAGATGGTCCAGGGGTGAGCTAAATGGGTGTGGTCCCTTTTAAGGGACCCCCCAAAATTGTGGCTTTCCTTTTGAGACACACTGTAAACCGGTACCCTAAAAACACACACACAGACAGATCGCTGGGTTAACCCTATGGGTTGTTGAAAATGGGGAGCCCGAGCCGCCTTGGTATCAGGCTTAGCAATTGAGCTTGAACAGACCTGTCTACTTTCCCTACTCTTTCCGATCCTTGCTTTCCGCAATTGGCAAACTCCAAAAGGAACCCAAAGGCCAAAGGCTCCGTGCTGGGACAAACGCTCAGGAGGGGTGTAAGTGGGGAAGTCCATGACCCAGAAAACATATTGGGGCAAGGTAAAGAGATCCCATGGCGTCTTTGCCATGTTGACACGCCCCAATTGCCCTATAGGTCTCGTTTGTGCAGGTGAAGAACATGCGGTGTCCTGCATCGCCAAGGTTGCGGCCCCTCCAAGGGGGCACCTTGCAATTTCCGTGGGGCTGGTTGAAGATCCTGAAACCTGGCCTGGAAAATACATGCGGCTTACTCGGAACAAAAACTGGGTGTTCTCTTCTTGGGAATTATGCTAGTCAGCTCTGTGTGCTGTCAAACAATATCGTAGCTGATCATAGGCAGCATTACACACTCGAATACAGACTAGTCAAAGGCACAAACTACAAGCAAGTCTATCAACTAAAACTACCCCGTAAAAGACTGAGTGGCGCACCATAGAAATGGGGAATGAACAAAACAGCAACTAGCAAAGTCCCATGTCAAACGTGGCTAATGTGGCAAAAGCCAACACTCAAGTTCACGTTGAGAATTTGGGCACATTGTACAAAAATCACCAACTAGACACAAGAACTGGACTTTCAAAACAGGAACGAAAACTTCTGACGCAGCCAGCGAAATGAGTCGGTCTAATTTTTGCCGACGCTGCCCTGAGGCATTCTAAACCATTTTCTACAGGACGTGGCCCTGAACACACACACGTGCACGCACACACACACACACACGTCCAAGGGTGAGCTTCTCCATTTTCGGGGAGATTGGTCTCTCTGTACGAATGGGGAATGACTCGGGCAATGTAATTTGTAGCACTCAATCCAGGGCCGTCCCAACCAATTGCACCATTCAGAAATAGACCAACCCAGAGGGTCGCAAAGGGTACCTTCTGAGGATGTACCAAAGAGGGGTCCAAAATGGGTCAAAGCACAACCTCAGCGATCAAACAAACTCGACTAATACTAATCCAGGAATGTTAAATTGAAATAATCAATTCACCTTTAGAAAGAACATCATCTACTTTAGGGGGTGCCTTTAACCAAAGCTGACCCAACTCTTGGCGGTTGTGTCTCCCTATAGTATGAGGGGTGCTCTGAACCTGTAAGCTGGTCTCATCGCTGAAAACAGCAAAAGGCAACAATCTGAGTGAATTATAATATTTCACCTACCTGAAATAAGGTGGTTGGGGGGGTTATTCCCCACATAAACCACCATTTGGGGTGAGGTCGTGTGAGGTCATTATAATTCACCCAGAACAACTGCTCCGGATAGGCCTCTCACCACCATTCGCCCGGCACTTCCCCCGTCACGAAAAAAACATTCCCCTAAAGTTCCGGAATCCAAAAAACAATTACATTTTGCAAACAGGCCATTAGGAGTTCCCAAGAAAGAAACTCGCTGTCAGGCATCATACGGTGAAGCCCTAAATCTTGCAAGGGAACCCACCCACATCCAACCAGGTCCAACCTCATTAACGTCAAAATCCGTGCAATTGCATGCGTAGTGACCATATGGGTGTACCTTTTTGGGGACCCCGCCCATTTTTGTCAAAATATAGCAAAGTGTGGTTTCCTGTTGGTTTCCCTTTAAACCAACCCTCAAAATGCTACCCTCAAAAAAGCCACACACCCCGTCCCCTTCAGGGAAACCACAGGGTTTCGGGACCTTCTTCCCCAAAAAAAGTGTCGGGCACCGAAGTGAACACGTTCGCGCGAGATTTCGCATCGCCTTCTTTTTACATGCGGACTGGTGTCTTTCTGGCACAGATAGATAAGCCCATGGCAACTTTTCAGGTCATGTCATCACGCACGCCCCAGAAAGAGAAGAAACACATGTGGAAGAAAGAAAATACTAAAACATGTAAGCAGGGTTGGCCATTTGAACCCGTCGAGAAAATCAAGGGACACCCTCGAAAAAAAGCTTGTAGACTTTCAGGGTTACTCTCGTACCATGATCAAAGTGAACTGCGCAGGCCAGCAGATGCTCGAAACTACACCCTGGGTTGCCATTTTAATCCCGTGTTCAGCTTGTTCAATCAATATCAACGCCAACCCCAAGTAGCAGGTTTGAGGCAGTTTCTAACGTTGACTGCCCAAGAAGGCAGAAGAAACATCACGGGCCCAGCACACATCACTGAGTTGTAAATCTCTTGAGTTGCCCGATACCCAAAAAAGGCAACTGGGCTCCTCCATCCGTCGCCGGTGCCCTAAAATGACACAGGGTCTGTCGAAACTGAAGCCTGTAGACAATTGCTCTGTCTTTGTGCAACAACTCATCGCAAGGCCAGAGCACCTTGGACAAAACGGAATGCAAGGACAAATAGCTACCTGGACCCTCAAACTACCCAGACAAAAGGTAAATAACCCCGTTATTTTGGGGCAATAACCATTTTTTAAGGGAATTGTGAGGGTCCAGGTACATTTCACTAGCCCGAAATCCGGAATCCCTTAGTCCTGGCCCACATCTGAGATCCTAGCAATGCTAGGTGACCTTTTGTCAAAATGGCCAGGCCCGGTAAATGGGGCATAAAACCAATCTAACCCATCTATTTCTAACCAAAGTTAACCTATGCTAGCAACAGTACTTAGCTCCCTCTTGAAAAGACAATTTGAATACTCCAGCTTTCTAAAGACTCCCTTCCAACCACCCCGTGTTGCAAAACAAGTCTCTGGCACTGAATCGAATCGTGGCACAAGCGAATGGCTCACGAATCGGTGCATCGATCCGCGCGAGATCTTCCTTGGACCGGGTCCGACAAGCACCAGGGGGGTAAACAAAAGCAGCAAACAAAGAACCAACCCCAAGGAACTAAAGCACAAAGTGCCTACCAAACCAAGCGAGAAAAATGTGGGTACTTGGGGCTGAAGAGCCAGGTTCGTAAGCGGTTGGCCACTTGGGCCCACTAACAGGGTTAATTAAATCCACATGCAAGCATCTCCAAGTTGGAGACCTTCACGCATGCTTTAACTCCACTTGCATGAGCTCATGCCCCAAGTCCTGATAATTTGGAGAACCGGTTGAACCCAAACGGTTCCTGGGTATCTTCTGAGGACGTGAGGGCTCAAAAAGGGTCAAAGTAACCATCCGCCTCACCCCCTAAGCCACCGACTCGACGTCTCCTCTCTATACCTGACCGATTTTTCACAAAGAGAAGAGAACAAAACCGAAACACAAAGAAACAGAGAAAGCTCCAGCATATTCTTAGTGCCCTTCAAATAAGGGCACTTGACGTGTCTTTGAATCGAGGGCACATAAGGCTGTGTCGGTGTCCTAAAGGTTGGGCTCCTGTTGAAATCGAACAGCTACCCGTGTCGAAGTGTGACAACTGCCACATTTGATTGGGGCGGACTTGGAATGGCCCGAACATGGCGTGTTGGGATGTCAAAGGATGTCATTTGAGTATCAGTGGGGGTGCGAATCGAGGTCACTGCCCCCTTGAAAAGGTCACTTATGCATCCTACCCGCGTGAGTGTCATTTGCGTGTCGTTGCGGATCGATCTGCCGGGACTGCGCGGTAGCGTCGGTCCCCCTCCCCCCCGTGTGAGTGTCATTCTCATTCACGTGTCGCTGCGGCTCCATTTGCCCGATTCTGCTGCGGAGGGCAACCCTGGGGTTCTGAGTGCCCTTTACATGGCTTGAGTGACCTCTTTGATTTAGGACTAGTTGACCTTATGTTCAATGCATCAAAGAATCGAGGGCACTGACAAAATGCTGGAGAGAAACAACACAAAACAATCCGCCCACCGGCTCAGCCCGTTCAAGATTCCACACTGGGATTATGCCCTTGTTGTGATTTTGAAGAAATGGTCTGGCTGATTTTCCCGTTTTTTGCTTGCACGTCTCACCTGCTGCGGGACCTGCCTCAACCCTCAAACCACCCAGTAAGAAAGGTTGGATTCACCAACCAGAATGCTGGCTGGCAACAACCCTTTTTTCTAGGTAGTTTAAGGGTCCAGATGGAAAGGTGATCGCCTTTTGGTGCCATGACCAAACATGGGTTTCAAACAAAGGAACCCCAAAGGCCAAAGGGTCGATGCGCTCGCGGATCGATCTTGAAAGACTCACCTAAGCTGTGGCGGGGAGTGATGGAGGATCTGAGGATTGCCCACAGAGAATGCAGCTCAATATGTTCTTTCCCGTCCTGGCGGCAAAAAACTCGAAACTCCAACTGGGTGAAAGTAGCCCCTCAAAATAAAACCTGGAACCAACCCCCCCCCAAAAAAAAAAAACGGAAAGAAAAAGGAATCTCCTCTACAAGCCCAGGGAGTTTCTTGGGGGCCTCCTCCAGGGTGTAGGTCTGAGTCTCCACGGTGGAGATGCCATCGATGCCCTTGAGCTGCTTCAAGAAGGACTCCTGAGGGCAACCTGCTGCTTAGAAATAGAAAACTCGGGGTTTCGCTGGGTTTAATACATGGAACCATACCGGTTTCTGCTGGGGCATGGGGCATATCGATATGAAACAAATCATACGCAAAGTCTGTCATAAACGTCATACATCTATAGTCCTCCAGTAGAGAGGTTAGAATATGGGTACCCGATAGTTTTTTGTCTTTTGTTTCTTTCTTCTTTTTTCTTTTTCTGTCGTCTATCTTAGTAGGGGAACCCTCTCCCCAAGAAGTTTGTTAAAGGGCACTACTGGGGGCCTAGTAGAAAACCCACGGGTTCCGCTGGGAACATAGATTCATAGATGGAACCATACGGTTTCGGAATCAAACATCAGAAACCAGGAAATTTCTGAACTGTGCGAAATGGATTTCCATCAAAAATAGGTGACCTTCTGCTTAGATTTGGGTTTCCCTGGTAAATTGATGGTATAAAATCCATCTGAACCAGAACCCATCTATTCGATCCAAACACCTATGGTTCGACTCTTCAGTTGACCAACTTTAGGTGACCTCGCCGAACAAACAAAGGATTTTAAGGGTGGAATCCACCAAACAACTGGAAAACCCGTTGGACATCAGCCCAAATTAATGCTGTGATTTACCATGTTAAGGGTAGTTTGAGGGTGCTGGTAGGCTTTCTTTCAAGCAGGGGTGCCGGCAATCCAACTTATATATACAAAAATATCAACTCGCTGAGCTCAAATACCAAAAAACAGCCAACCGTGTTTCTTTCCGCGACCAGAAGATTGAGAATTGTCCGTGGGGAGGTCCCCAAAAACCAGAGGGATTGCTCTGGTACCTTCTGAGGATCGGAGGAGCCTCATGTTTTTGTTTTTTTTTGACACCGAAAGTGGTTCAGTCCCATAAAAAAGTGACTCAAGTCCGTTTTCCGGACTTTAGGACTTTAGGGGGTGAGACCCAAGCAACGCCCCTGAACTTTTGAATGGGCAAATTGGCTTGGCGTTGCGGCGCCCACGCCTCGGGCTCGAACTTGGCTTCCTCCCAAGAGCCGAACTTGTCCGCGGGAAGCTTCACCACCACCTCTCCCCAGACTTTGGGAAGGGCTTGGTCCCCCATTCTGTTCAGTCGTTCTTTGGTACCTTTGGTTCCCCATTCTGTTCAACCGTTCTTTTCAGAAACCGATCGCTGTTTTCCCAAAGATTTCCATTCTACCATCGTTCTTTTCAGAAACCGATCGCGGTTTGAACGGCTGGGATTCTGGATCTAGAAAGAAAGATCCTTGGAAAGAATGGGGAAGGTGCCCGTAGAGCACCTGGAGTCTCCATGCCCCTAAAATGGGGTCGGGCACGTTGGTCCCCGAAGGTGATCACCTTTTATTCCCAGGTGTGCTTTAAAGGGGCAACTGAGTATTTTATCAGGGCTATATTCCTGGCTTTCTTCATAGCTTTCCAAAACGAAAGCTAAATACTGTATGACCCAGGTGCATCACTACTGGAGTGGACCCCCAGCTAATCCGATCTAATCCAGTGAAAACTCTTACTCGCATAATGAACATCCATTTCGCCAACCCTGTGCCATCTAAGACCGGGTTGGGGGGAATGTGGGTCAAGAGCTTCAAACCTTTGGATGCGACCAGCGTCCTGAAAAAGACATCAACCCCAACCTTCGCTCCCGAAAATCCCGAAGTGAACTTAGGGCTTACCGCCATGGCTGAGATTCTTCTTCAGCACCTGCCAATCTGCTTCGCCGCAGCTCCGTTCTACGGTGGATGGTTGCGAAACCCGCTCGCACCACCGTTCGGAAACCCTGGAATGCTTCCGTTCCGCTGTACATGCCGATCAACAATTGGGTTCTGCAAGGGGCAGACTCCCGAACCCGGAAAACACGTGGGTTTTGTGCGTGTCTCTTTTTGAGGGGGAGCCCCTTTTATGGTTGGTTTTGAAGGGAATCCAAAAGGAAAATAACGGACCTCTCTAGTTTTCAGACACCCCCAATATCCAACATAGGTTGATTAAAAGGTCCAAAATGCGTGGGTTGACTACTAGGAAGCCGCCACAAAAGATGCCTTTCACCACACGGGACAAGTTACCCATGGTCATTTTAGGGCCGAAGGGAACATTGATCAGGCTGTGACCTCTAGGGGTGTAAGCCCCTTCCCAAACTGCGGTCAAGGCTGTTGTGTTGGGAGCAATTTAGCCGGATTTTATATAGTATATATATATATACTACAGTGGTATCTATGCTGTGAGGCTCATTGTGCATATATATGTATACACATGGGGCAAAGCTTTACGCAAGACTTACCTCGGCCTTGAACAGTTCCAGGGGAGCAGAAGGTCTCTCAACCGGAAAAAAAAAAAAAAAAAAAAAAAACGCGTCCGAGTGGGTTTGGAGTCCGGTTTGGAGGTGGGTTCCAGGCTGGGTGTTATATTCAGAACCAGGGGCCCTTTGAAATCCAACTCCAAACCACTTCAAGGGTACCAAAAACCGGAACAAAAAGGTCTCAGAAGAACATTCAATGCCAAAATCTGGTTTCAAGAGGAAGCTTACGACCACGGCAATCCTCCCAACTGATTGCCGGGATCAGGATCTTCAGGACCCCTAAACTGGCTTTAGGGAATCCCTAAGGGGGGTTGGTCCAAGAGCCGGGGGACGGGAACCTGTAAAAACCATTCATCCAAAGAAACCTGGAACTCTCAACTACCCACCTCCATGTACCTACCCCGCTTAGGGAATCCATATTGGTTGTAGCTCGCCCACAGAACATTTGGGAAAAGCCAGCAGAGACTGGGGCTTTGAGCATGGATGGGTGAAGAATACCCTTCCTTGCGCCGGCTATTCCGAAACGAAATTGGTTGGCCCAACTCTGGGCTTCACAGAAAATAACATGTTTACGCCATGTGTCATATCCCAAACAATCCATGTGTGTTATATTTACCAATACGCCTTTGTGACCTCTCAGAGCAGCATTGCAGGCCGCTCAGGGCCATTTGGCTTTTCGGATTCTATGACTTTGTCAGACGCCAATTGTTAGCGTGACCGAGCCTGGTTTGGCGCGATTTGGTATGATTACCGGACTGAATCTAGCCAAACTTGACATACATTGGGGCCAAATGTGTGCCATGTTTGGGGTACATTCATCTATGACCATGATTTGGCATTGTTTTCTCCAGCGAGAAATGTCGAAAGTGAATTTTCGGATTTGTCGAACTCATCGTGTTGAACGTATGCTCCTCAGACCAACATTTGGTCTATTCACATCAATGTTGCTTACCAGGCCAACGTTCGTGCATCTGTGCAACATAGCGCTAAAATTGGAGTGCGTGCCTGGGTATTGTGTTAACCTAAAGCCAAAAACAAGAAGTGGGAGTCATCATAGAAACATTTCAACGATGCGAGTCGGCTCAAATGGACCTGAAAATTAAACTGGCGACCTCCCAACCAGAAGGAACACGGGAAAATGGGCCCCTTAAAAGTCTTGGAACTGGTTCCTGTGCAGGTTCGATGTTTCGTTTCGGGGGAGGGCAACTGAAGTTGCGGGACCTTTGAAATCGGCCCCGTCACTTTGCCATGATCAAAGTGACTTTCCCTCGGGGAAACAGTCAAGACGTCGCAACGTGCCTTGAAGTCAAGGCAGCCGCCGCAAACCACCCGCTGCACGCTCTGAACCCCGTCCACCTGTAGCGTTCGTGGGCAGGAATTGAAGCCAAAGAAGTTGCGAGTTTCTAGAATGCAATTGAGTTTGAATGACCCTATCTTCTTTTGAAGGTACCATTGTCTGTTTGGTTTTGGAAGGACACCAACCGGAAAACCGCCATTTTGCAGGGCCTCTAAAAACGGCACACCCTATACTTTCAAGAGGCATGGCGACTTCCGGAAATCCTTGGTGATCGCCTCGGAACTCCCCGTTGCGGGTCTTTAAAAACTCAGGCTTGGCTCAACTCCGCCGTAAATCCTCCCTCACCTCCGGCGAAATACTTGCCGACTGGACCCCAGAGGGTCCCTGAAAAACGAAAAACGGTCCTAACCAGGACCGATTCCGCAACGTCGGGCTCCATAGCAACCAGGGTGGGAGAGTAGCTTATGACGTTGTTTCGCAGGAAAGTTGCCGGCAGCCCTGAACAAATTCCAACAGAAAACTCCCGCAACCTAACCCCAAAACGAGAGTTACCTTCCACAGCTTTAATCCAGGACCCCCTGACATGTCCTTTGGTGGAAGGGTGAAAGTGTGCTGAAAACCATTGCTTTCGGCTTTGCTTAGTGTTCCGCCCATGAGCAAAGCGATGTGTTGAGCTCTCAGTTTACTGCTCCGATGGCTTTTCAGACGGCGGGCGCGCAAACCACGAAGCCTTGCAGAACTGGAGCCTTGTGGAACCCTTGTGGAATCCTTGTGGAACTCTGTCGAACCTTACCTCAGGCCCGCCCCGGACCTTCCCGCAGCCCTCGCCTGGTGGAACCCACCGCACAGGAAGACAACCAAGACTACTGGGAAACACAAGGTGAACACTTAGAACAACTCCCTTCACTCCAACAGATGGACCAGGACATCCACCAATCAGCACACTTGAACCCCACAGAACTACAATCACTCACAACAACTTTGGAGAAGTTTCACAACGCAAAGATGACTGGACAGTCATAGGCAACGCAGCACTACCATTTCAATGGAAAGGAACAACAAGGTTCACCGTGAAGAAAGAGGAGGAGGAACAACACGAGGAGGAGGAACAACACAGGAGAACCACGAGGAGGAACAACAACACGAGCATCATGAAGCACACAGAGCAAGAGGACTACGACAACCACAGCCGCCAACTCCACAACAAATAGCAGAACACAATCTTACACATCTACCATACAGAAACTGGTGTCCAATTTGCGTTCAACGCAAAGGACGCCAAGACAACTACAAGAAACAACAATCACGACAACCCGTCATTCAAGTAGACTTCGCCTACATCAAATCACAACAAGACCCAAAGACCACACCAGTACTGACCGCAGTTGATGTTACTACACAACTGTGTATGGCAGTAATGGTCCCGGACAAACCATCAATGATGGACTACATGGTCAACAACCTACAAGCATTCATCTTCGAGTGCGGAAGAACACAAGGCATACTACAAAGCGACAACGAAGACACACTCAACGCGCATCTAAAAGCTACAGCAGCAAAAGTCGGCTCAATGACTGTTAGGCACGCACCCTCCTACAGCAGCAACAGTCAAGGAAGTGTTGAACGACTACACCGACAGGTACGCGTCGTCAAAGCGCAGGTTGAAAGCAACTACAGCATGACAATGTCCCCGAAACACTGTCTACTACCTTGGATAGTACGACATGCAGCATGGACGGTGAATCGCTACGTCATCCTGGTGGAACCCTGATGTGGAACTCTGGTGGAATCCTGGTGGAACCCTGGTGGAACCTTTGTGGAACCTCACTTCAAACCACACCGAACCACCCCGCAGCCCTTGCAGAACCTGGTGGAACCCTGGTGGAACCCTGACAACCTTACCTCGCAGAACCTGGTGGAACTCTGGTGGAACCCTGGTGAACCCTTGTGGAACCTTACCTCAGCGCCGCCCCGGACCACCCTGGAGCCTATCTGGGCTGAGACCCCAAAACTTGATTTACAGAGAATTACACTGGTCTGTATAGCCCAAAAAAAGGCTTGTCTCCTTCATGTAAGGTGCGAACTTGTGTAGCTTGTGTGAGCAACACATAATTACAATCAGTCCATGTATGTTTCTGCAGGAAGTCCTTTTTTTGGGATGAGGACACATCGGGTCCATCCATCTCCTTGACGCCGGGTAAAAGCATCCATGTTGTTCATCGACTTCGAGGAGAAAATTCCATGTCAATGCCATGTTCGAGAGTGAAGGCCCCGGGGATTTGGGGTGAATCAACCTAACACCTGGCATTAATCAAAGGAAGTTTCGAAGGAACTTTCGTAGTACGGACACTCAATGAACTTTTCCATCACCGCAGCATTTGGCGGCCGTCTCGCTACTCTGCTGAAACTTGCGCATCAGTCCCAGCAGCCTGCGGCCGAGACTGGACACATGTCACTTCTGGTTGCTATCTTCTTCTCGAGCTCGGCTAAAGGTCTTGCCACAAGCAAAGCAAGAGAGCACTTGCATAAACTTGCAGACTGCGCCTTGTAGCGTTACGGCCGGGACATCCTCGCCTAGAAACGCAGACACACGCCGCGCCAAATTGGCAAGCGTCAGCAAACGTGCCCGTTTGGCGCGCACCTCTGTCACCCGGCGCAGCTCCAGAAAATCCTCAGCGTTTGAGCCGGCAGTAGCTTGGTCATCCAGGGTCTTCATCTCTGTCGTGCCCAGCGCGCCGCATGCTCCCAAGATGGGCAACGCATGGCTTTGCTCCATGCGCCCAACGCCGCTCCATTCCGGAACAAGCTTGGCTTTGAATGTCAGCTCCAGCCCTGCTCCATCGCGGAAACGTGTGAGAACTTTGCCCCAACCTACCAATGCTGGCTGCACAGTGGACACCACCAGCTTGGCTGGGTTCATCTTGGAGTTGGCGCTTATGGTTCGCAGATTGGTGTTCACATGTGTGGTGAACGACCGGCGGCCGTCATTCCAGTGCACGCCGCTGGCAACAACTTCTGGGCCTCGCGTTCACTCAGCTCAGCTCCAGCAGCACAGTAATCAACTGGCCGGGTTCATGAACTCTTTCCAAGTTGTCAAGGTCAGCGAAGTAGGTTGCCAGGAAAAGGCTCCTATGCATCAACCAAGTTTTTCGAGGAGAACTCGACAAGCGCAGGGACGATGCGAACAACTCTTTCAAGCTAATGGTTTGGTTGGCTTTACGTCCAGGACCATTCTTTCTGGAAACCGGTCAGAAAAAACCTTGGAGCTCGGACCCCCCGTTACGATGCAACAAGGAGATAAGCACGCCTGCTTGACTGTGTGTTCGCTCGTCCCTCTCTGCGATAGCACCAGATCTCCAAGAGCAAGTAACCAGGAAACCACCAAGCCACTCTGCGATTGGCGAAACGGCTCTTGTTGATGGCCCCAGAAAGAAACCATCAAACACGGCGGCGGCGTTAGCAACTCTTACTATAGACTATACAGCCACCGAACATGTGTCGAAACATGGCCATGACCGTGTGTCCTTGTTGCAATCACCACATTGAGCACCAGAGCCGCCATTCCGTAATGTTGCTGGGCAGTTCGAAACGCACGCAGAGTGTCCAGCAGCACCGAAACCTTTTGCTTGAAGGGGTCGGAATCGATGTAGGAGGCGAAGCTGTGTCGTCAAAGAAGAAATGGATGGACCATGTCTGTAGCATGTGTTGGTCTTGATGCTATCAGCACATCCCTCCAGCTTAGTTTCCCGACAAGCCACGTATGCTGCGAGCAAGTACATCAGAATCTCGCCCGGAGCTGCCAAATTCAAGTCGAGATCTCGGAAAAGAACGTTGATTGCAAGAATGAAATGGAACTGCCCGGATTTCCAAAAATACCCACTGCGGGAGGCTAGCACAAGGGTAATGCAATACAGCTCACGTTGACCCCTTTGGTGTTCCATGGGTCCAGAGACTGTAGAGAAGCTAGTGCCGCAGAGAATAGCACCTTACGACGTCCCGCCATGAAAGCCCTTGAGCCCTCGCACTTGCAAGCCCTGGGCACTTTCGGACACCTGCGAAACCGCAGCGTCCATATTGCGGAATATGTGGAAACAAGGCTGAGAAATCTGTTGTCAACCCTTCTGTCAGGAGGCAACGAGATATGTCAAAGCTCCGACCTTGCCATCACGAAGGTGTGAAACGCTTCAGCAAAATGCGTTTGTCAGTGGGACTGGATTACATAGGTTGCAATGAGGACAAAGCGTCGCAGGAGCAGCTAGCGAAGCGAAAGACTGGACATGATTTTGGCCGGGCCACATGGCTATCCAACTGAGAAGGTGCTAAATACTGGCAACAAGATAGGAGGTAAGGTTTGCAACAGCACTGCCAACAAGAAAGGGTGCTCGAACTACAGTGATGCTACCAAGAGGAGACTAGAAGATGGGTGGCCCGAAAGCATGAGCAGCGCACGGCGCCAAGCAATCCTAGCAAGTTCTCTGCGCAAGTTCCTCTGAGCAAGTTGTTGGCGCGAGTTCCTTTGAGCAAGTTTGTCTGAGCAAGCTCTCTGCGCGCAGCGCTTGCCGCTGCAACTTCTAGCGCCACTTGCTGGTGCTACTTGCTAGTGCCACTGGCTAGCGGTACTGGCTCGTGCATCTCGCTAGCGCTATCTTGCTCGTGCTACTGGCTTGCGCCATTTTGCTAGTGGCATTTTGCCAGTGCAACTCGCTAGTGCTATCGCTAGTGCTACTTGCTAACGCAACTTGCTTGCGCAACTTGCTGGTGTTATGCGCTGGAGGTCTTTCCTGCAGCGCCGTTCATACGATTTTGGCTAAGACGGTGGCTGACCCGCACAAGCCCTCTGGCCACTTGGCTGGGCTCTGCTGATGCGCCACAAGGATGCAAACCAGTCAGTTAAGGCCACTTGGCTGGGCTCTGCTGATCCGCCAGAGTGCAAACCTGCACTTGACGAACAAGTGCGGGACTGGCTTCCAAAAAGCAGCTCAGAATCCTGAGCAAAGTAATTGTTTATCGAGAACAAAATGGACACATTTAAGGCTCGACAGGGCTTTGGTGATGCGCCACACAAGGATGCAAACTTGAACTTGACCAAGAAGTGCGGCACCGGCTTTTGAAAAGCAGCTCAGTTTCCTGAGCAAAGCAATCAGCCGGATGTCACGATTCGTTTGTTTAACGACAAGCAAATAAGGCTCGACATTGCTTGTTTCTAGCTCCAACGCTGCTCCACAAGGATGCAAACCTGCACTTGGCCAAGAGAGAGGCACATCCTTTGCACGCAGGCTATCAGCAAAATCTGCGAAATGCCCTGATGCTTCTCAATTGCGCTTGCGAGCTGCTGCCACGTGAGCCGAAGGGAGCCGAGGGGAGCCGAACGCCGTTTACTGGATGCCCAGCAAGAAACACGTTCAGTTGGTTTTGCCCGAAAGCTTCATTTTTCCTGTTGAGGGCTGTAAGCAGGAAAACAGCCAGCTGGCAGCAACGAGCGCCGAGACTGGGAGAAACAGGGGGGAGTCACAGCGTTGTCGGCCTCGGGCATGTACACCACGAAGTTGGAGGCCGTGCCGAGGCGATACCGGCAGGCGAAGAGGAGCTCCCGGCCGGGGGTCAGGTTGTAGGTGCGCACGATGTTCCAGAGGTTCACTGCCAGGGTCAGGGTGTAGCCGTCCACAGCATCTGGCATCTGACCGCAGAGACTGGGGAAGACAGGCGGAAGACACGACCCGCGGAGCCAGCATCGCAGCATCCGCAGCTCGCAGAGACTGGGAGATACGATTCAGCATCAGACACAGGGAGACAAGCGGGAGCGTCTCAGCATCTGGCATCCGACGGCAGAGGGACAAGCGGGAAACACAGAAAGACAAGCGGGAGACACGACCTGGGAGACACGCAGCAGGCGTCACCGCAGAGCCAGCGTCACAGCATCTGGCATCCAGATACAGGGAGACAAGCGGGAGACACGACCCCGGAGCCAGCGTCACAGCATCTGCGGAGACAAGCGGGAGACACGACCCCGGAGCCAGCACCACAAAAACCGGGGGCACCAGTAGGGGGAAGACACAGGGAGACAAGCGGACCCTGGAGCCAGCGTCACAGCATCTGGGGGAGACACGACCCCTGAGCCCGCTGGCATCCGACCGCAGACTGCAAGACAAGCAGGAGACACAACAGCATCACAGCATCTGGCATCTGACCGCATAGACTGGGAGACAAGCAGGAGACACGACCCCGGAGCCGGCATCCGACCGCACACACTGGGAGACACAGGGCGACAAGCGGGAGATATTATGCTGGAGCCAGTACCCGCTGAGAGTGGGAGAGCATCTGGCATCTGACCGCGGAGACAGGGAGACATGTCACAGCATCTAGAATCCGACCTCAGAGACTCGGAGACACAGGGAGACAAGCAGGAGACACGACCTGGCATCCGACCGCAGAGACTGGGAGACAAGCGGGAGACACGACCCCGGAGCCAGCGTCACAGCATCTGGCATCCGACCGCAGAGACTGGGAGACACAGAAAGACAAGCGGGAGACACGACCAGGAGCCAGCATCACAAAAAACGGGAGATGGGAGACACAGGGAGACAAGCGGGAAACACAACCCCGGAGCCAGCGTCACAGCAGCTGGCAGCCAGACACAGGGAGACAAGCGGGAGCCACGACCCCGGAGCCCGCGTCACAGCATCTGGCATCTGACCGCAGAGACTGGGAGACACAGGGAGACAAGTGGGAGACACGACCCTGGAGCCAGCGTCACAGCATCTGGCATCTGAGCGGAGAGACTGGGAGACAGGAAGACAAGCGGAAAACAGGACCCCGGAATCGGCGTCACACTTTCCTATTCTCTATACCTCAAGTTAGAACCCCAATGCTTCGCTGTTTGGGGAAAAAACACATATATTCCTTTCAGCAAACCGAAGTCTGCCAGGAAACCCTCCAAAAGCCTCGTGCCTGACCGCCTCACATGCGGGGATCGCATCGATCCGTCGCCTTCTTCACCTCCGCCAGCACTGAGTCCAGCGCCTCCTGCGCCGCGTCCAGGGAGGCCTGAGACGACAAGAGCGCCCGGGTCGGCGCCGGGACCCCCCCCCCCAAAAAAAAACGAGCCTTGTAAAAAACGAGGTTTTATCTGGCCTTGACCAAAACTTGAGGGGTCTGGTGAACTCAAAGTCTTTTCAAATGGGTAGTCTGAAGGAGGTGGTTCCTGTTTGACTCCCTTTAAAAGTAAAATGGCCTGGTTCAAGGCCACGCGCAAGATGTGCCCCTGGTCACATTGATCAAACCATTGCTTGCCCAAGTGCAGCAATTACCTGCCTCTTGACCGGGAAAAGGTTGGTCATTAACCAAAACAAAATAGGGGGTTATGGCCCCCGATTTTGTAGGAGACTCCAGGTCGGTAAAGGGTGTGACCAACCGAAATCGGCCAACTGAACATTGGGCAGCCCGCTTGACTTCTCAAGGCCGGGTATCCCTTTTAGCCATTTTTACCCCAATCAGGGAGTTGGCAAACCACGAACCATGAGCCGGTAATCTAGGGTAATCTTCCATGTCCATTCTTTCCAGGGATCCTTCTCTTCAGGAAACCATCAGAAACTTAGGGGAAACAGCTAGTTGTTGAAAAGAACGATGGTTGAAACGAATGGTAGGAATCAAACCCGAGAACTACAGGACCTTAAGCCCAAAATCATGCGGACACAAAGGGCCCAGACCTTTCCGCATCCATTTCTGGTGCTCAGGTCTTCAGTGTGGCTCACCTGGTGGGGTTGGCCTCGGCACTCGCCTGAATGTTTCTCAAGGATGGGTTGGTATGTAATAGGGAAACCGAACACCAACCCCCAAGCCGCAGAGAGCGTAACCCCCCCCAAAAAAAAGACACAACAACAACAAAAAACAAAACGGAACAGGACCAAACAGGCATCCAAAACGGCAAGCCACCCCCTGCTACAAAGCGTCCCTATTGGAAACCTTTTTTGCGAGCCCCTTTCTTGAGAATCACTTTCCTGGCTTTCAAACATTAATTACCACCCCCCCATGTCCCTCTGCCTTGTCATTGTCCGCGGACCACTTGCACCGCCATTCCCGCGCGATGTTGTCGAACCTCGGACAAGATGAAGCGTGGTGACCGGTGGGAGTGTACAGGGTTTGAGTTCGCAAACAGGGACTCTTCGTGTTCCTGCAACAAGGCTTGCCCATCACGTGGGTGTTCGGCCAACTTTGTGAGTTGTGAACGTAGGGGCTAACCTTGTTATTCCTGGCCAAGCTAGGCAAATTGCGACCGCGATGAAGGTTCCTTCCACACCCCAAGGTCATTTGCTACCGTAGGAGGCACTTAGACCGCTTCTCAAAACCGATCTCAAAGGGCATAATTTGTACCTGGACCCTTGCTTGGGTGCTCGGCCAAGTTTAGTAAGTGGTTGGCCACTTGGGGTACAACCCCCCAAACACGAATGGGTGTCTCAACATATGGGGAACCCGAAAACCTGACGTTTGTCCCTTTGATTTCCCTGCACACCTAGGGCACCGAGCCTCACAAGAGATGAACCGCGCCCAAACAACCCGCGGCATTTTCCCTGCTCCGTGTTTGAAGGCCAATCTTGAGACAAGAAACACGTGCGGATGGCTCAACTCGGCCCTGAAATGCCCACTCAACAGCCCCAATCAAACTTCACACCCAAATGGATTCATAAAATGTGTCCAATCTAGTGATGATTTCCTTTTGGAACACCAAACAATCCAGAATTTCGAGAAGGGTCCGGTTTTGGGATCATGTTTCGGGATTTTCGTGGAACTGGCAGGTGCGGACCTCCCTTGGTTCCGCTGTTTGACTCGCATTGCGCCAGCGCATGCCAGCGCTGTCAACATCCCCGGCATCGTTTTAACTTGGCGGCATTTTTTTCAACCTCCTCAGCACGAGCTGGCTTTGGTAGGCTGGGTTTAGGGTGGGTTCAATGTTGGCCTAGGGTTGGTTCAGGGTGCGTTCCAGGCTTGTGTTGTATACGGTTTGCTTGGGGGGGGGGGGGGGGGTTCAGGTGGGATTATTAGAGATGGCTTTGTGTTTGTTTAGTGGGCTTAGGGTTGGCTTCGGGTGGGATTGGGATTCCGGATTGGCTTGGGGTGATTGGGGGTTTCGGGTTGGTTTAGGATTGGTTTAGAGTCGGGGTGGTCTAATTGCTGGTTTAGAGTGGCTTTGTGTCAGGGTTTTTTGGGGAATCTTACTGATTTAAGGTTTATTTAGGGTTGGCTTAGGTTTGGTTTTGAGGTTCCTGCATCGTCCAAATCATGGAAATTTAACGCAAAATCTGGAGACTACCAGTTTTTTGAGGGTCTCAGTGAAAAAAGACGGGGTTTTCAAGCTCCAGGTTATCACAAAGCCAAACAACGGCCCTATAAAGAAGCCGGGGATGGGTTGGGGGGGCGGGGGGCGCAGCCCCCCATCCACAGAAACCTGGGAGCCAAGAAGCCACCAACCAAAAATCCAAAAAACTAAAAGCCGGTGATGCTGGGGTGTTGCTGGTGTTGCTGAGGATGTGGGAAGCCGAAGCCACAAAGCCCACAAAGTCACGAAAAACTCGCACAAAGCCACAAAAGCCCAAAAGCCAGCCTGGAAGCTGACAAAAAACAAAAGAAGTCAAAAGCCAAAATGCCAAGCCAAGAAGCCAAGAAGCCTGGAAGCCAAAAAGCCCAGACTCCAAGAAGCCAAGGGCCTAAAAGACAAGAAGCTAAGAATCCAGATCAGGTAAAATCCAGGAAAAAATCCCGAACTAAAAGTGGGAACAATTCCCAACTTCGAGAACCCCAAACGACATCTCTTCAAACGCCCCGAGAAAAAACCCGGGATCCAGTTGGATCCGACCAACTTACAAACTTGGCGCGAAAATGGCGGCCAGGCCGCGAGACCTTGTCGGTGATGGCGGCCCTGCGCGCCACTGCCGCGCACACCGCCAGCGAGCCCAGAGTGCCCACCTCGGCTTTGGCGCCAGGAAAAACAAGTGGCAACCCATCGGATTTTTGACCTGTCCGCCTCAATTCAGTTGTGAAGAGGGGTTAGAACCCTCCTGACTAGGGGTTAATAGGTTCATAGTGGCATTTACGCCCAACTCGATGCCAAGAAGGGTCCAAGTACTTATAAAGTATCCAAAGACCCGTGTTGACCCCCCGCAAAGCATCCTCAAAGCGTGCCAATGCTGTATACCGCACTCCTTGAGACTTGCCAGCCGACCTTGCCCTCTTGGCAGCGGTCAAACCGTTCACATCTCTTGGCGGCCATAAAACCATCTCAAACCAAGGCTAGAGTTTCTGGCATTTTCCTCGGCCCCTATAAATCATCCCATATGGTTTCCTTGAAGGGAATCCCCTTCCGGTTCATTCCCAAACCCTGGGTCATTCCCTGAGCACAGGCAAGGTTTCATTGATACCTAAAACCATCCACCCGAATGGCCAACCCATTTGCACCCGTCCCAGCCAAGGCTCGCCCCACGCGCCCGCGGAGCCCGCCGGCGCCCGCGCCCGCGCCGCTGCCTTTGGTGCTACCGCCGCAGGCCGCGCCAAAGGCGCAACAAAGGCCGTGCCCGCCGCAGCGGCGAGGAGGAGAGCCACCAGGCGCGCCATGGGTCTTTAAACGCCGTCGGGACGGGCGAAGCTAAAGCTGAAAACGGGTAAGCCGAAATGGAGGCGGCGCGGGCCTTGCGGAGACAAGCCGAAAAGGCAACCAAACTTTTGATGTACCACTAAGCGGTTTTTACCCCAAAGGTTGTTTGAAGCCCGGTAGCTCGGGAAGTGAGGCTCTAAGTTGGTTATACAGGTTTATGTTGGGCCTTACTATAAAACATGTGAAACCAGGCAGTAGAACCACCTGGTAAAATGGTCGCCAAGACAAAACATTGGGCACTGCTCAGAGGATAGCTTTGGAGCGGTTAAGAGGGAGTCAGTCAAAGTCTGTTGGCAAGTACTTCGACCTTCAGGGCTAGCGGTTAGGGCCAAACATCCATATAAACCACTGCCAAAACTTGTAGCTGCCGTAATTGACATCACACAATGACCTCAAACTACCCTTTAGAAAGGAAATCACCCCATAAATTTTGGGGCAATATCCTGTTTGTTTGGGGTAGTTTGAGGGTCCGGTACGTCCCCTTTGCGTTTGTGCAAAATCCGTAAGCCCTCCCGATGGCCATAGCCGAGTTGTTTGACCAAACATCATATTCTATCTCACTTGATCGAGGGGTCTGGCCAGAAAAAGTAACCAAACTGTGTTTTTCCACTTAGAATGATCTGATCTTCCCAATAAGTATAAAGTCCAGAACTCGGGGGGTGAGGTTTTGAACAAGGCGTCCGCACGAACCCCAAACAATTGCAGATCGAATGATGACTGGCCAATCCAGGAATTCAAAGTTACCCTTCCTTTTTTCCCCGGGAAAGCGTCTTTCTGCCAGGGGGTTTCATGGCTTATAATACACCCGACAAAGGTTCAGGGACCCAGAAACTGCCACCGTTAAACCGTTCAGGTGGTTGAAGGTATATTTGGGTACTGAGGTTGGGGTATTTTAAGAGAGTTCCTAGGAAGACCTCAGCAAAGGTACCTTGGCTTTGCTGCGGAGGGAGTACCAGAGCCATTGAGAGCGACTGCGTGCGTGTGACCGCGGTGAAGACTTGAGATTTTGTTTGGAATCATGCTATTCACTCAATTTGATCAGAATCGTAGTCTTTTTGTGCTGGGCGGTAGCACAAAAGTACCTGGACCCTCAAACTACCCCCAAAACGGGCTATTGCCCCACCATCATGGGGTGATGCCCCTTTTTTTATGTGTAGTTTGAGGGCCCAGATCCCTTATGAGTAGTTTGAGGGCCCAGATCCCTTATGGGTAGTTTGAGGGCCCAGATCCCTTATGGGTAGTTTGAGGGCCCAGATCCCTTATGGGTAGTTGGAGGGCCAGATCCCTTATGGGTAGTTTGAGGGTCCAGATCCCTTATGGGTAGTTTGAGGGCCCAAATCCTTATGGGTAGTTTGAGGGCCCAGATCCCTTACGGGTAGTTTGAGGGCCCAGATTGGTAGTTTGAGGGTCCAGGTAATTTTCCCGTTCGGGGCTAGTGAAAATGAATTTTCGGGCACCGAGGGATCAGGTTTCCCATCAGCCTTTTGCATGCCGCTTGGTGTCCGGAGCCCTGACTGGGCTGTGAGACACGAGGCTGTTGCCGGAGGGTTTCTCCCAATACGTCCCATTTGCCGAAGATAATACGGCTGTGGGTCAAAGCCAATGGTACCATTTTGGGGTAGGTGCAGCCCCCATTTTAGTTTATTTTATAGGGATTGGGATGTTCACTGGGGGTACGGGCTTTTGACCCATGGCCATGTGTGTTATTTCCCCTGTTGGTTTTAAAGGGAATCCATCACTGGAAATATGTTTTTGCTTCTTTTTCCAGGGGGCGAAAAGCAAATGGAAGATACAAGCTGAGAGTGGGGGGTTAAGCCCCAGCATGGAGGTTTCCTGTTGGAGTGGCCTTCAACCCACCCCAGAAATAGTACCCTCAAAGAAACGGCACATGCGGCTGAATCTTGGTTGACGTTGGAAGGGGATCCCAAATTTAAGTCTTAGCTGTTAAGTAAAGAATTTCCCACTAAACCACAATAAGCAAAAATGTAAAATGTTTCCCAACAACAACCATTGACATAACACACCTTTGGAGTTGGCCGACATTCCGAAAAGGCTCAAAGCAAGCCCTCTGATTTGGACCCCTGGTGGGGAGGCCTAGGGCGGTTCCCAACAACAACCATGTCAAGGAGACTCACTGTAACTAGTTTTGTTCGACCAGCCAGAGCTTCCAAAGGCTTCGAAATCCATGGTGCTTGGGTCCCGTGATGCCGACGCAGACAGAAAGAAGCTGGGGCTCTGCAGATGAGTTGCGAAACGGGGAAGCCAACAGAAAGCTAGTTTCGGATTCAAGGGTTTCCAGATCCTCAAGATGGAGTCTCCATAAAAATGGGTCCATGACCAGCCATTATTTTGGGTCATGACCAACCATTCTTAAAACGTCAGAAGGAGACTCCAGGGAGACTCGGATTTGCCGCTGTTCACAAACCACCCAGCAGATCTCACTGACTTTAGGTCGTCTGGAAGCTGAGGAGCTATCCCCACACACCACCTGAAAGAGCTATGAAAGAAGGGGAAATCACCCACCACAATTTGGTGGGCCATGCCCATGTTGAAGGGAACTGTGGTTGACTTCAAAGGGAAACACCGCCTCAAAATGCTGTTCAATATCCCCTGCCTCGGAAAGAAAGAAGAAAGGAAGAAAGGAAGGAAGGAAGGAAGGAGGGAAGAAAGAACAAATACATTATTTCTTTCTTTCTGTCTTTCTTTCTTTGTTCCTTCCTTTTGTCCCCCAAGCTGAAAGCTTTACAATGAAAGAATGGCACAACTTGTTGTCGATTTCAAACATTTGTTTAACTCACTTGAATCTTACATTCCGATCCGTTCCCAGCGGATGCCTCATTTGTGAGACCTGAAATCAGTGGATTGGCCATCGGTTTCGTTTCCGGGTTGCTGGATTTCCGAAGTGGATCAAATTACTGGATTTCCTCTCAAGTGGTCCTACAGGGGTCACTGGATTTCCTCCCAACCAAAGTGGATCACCTTAAATGTGGCTTTCCACCACAACTCACCACTTTTCTTGAGGGTGCGATAGGGAATGTGGGAATGAACCCGCGGGGTTCGCGTAAAGAAAACCACCAGCGATGGTTCACAAAGGTCATTCTCTCATTCGCCAGGTTTTGGAGGTCCCAAAAACGAAAGCTCACCACAGGAAGCGGCAGGAGGCGCTTCCTACGGATTCGCCCTGAAGCCACAACCCCAACAACCCACAAAACCACAACCCACAACCCACAAACCTACAACCAACAACCACCACCACCACCACCCCACCCCACCCACTGTGCTTCCTTTTCCAGTTACAAACCTAGAGGCTAGGGTTGTAGCCTGGCTGCTTCGCCTGCGGCCATTTTTGGAACCAAAGTGTCTGCCTATCGCAGGCTAGATAAAGGGCGCCACTAGCTAAGCCCTTCGATCCATGTTATTTTTTTGGCGAGTAGGAAGGGTGGTGCCCTTGCTTGCCTATACAGGGAAACAGAAAATCACTGGGGGCAGTGGCAAAAACCGGTCGCGCTGGTGTTGTGGTGTGTCTGTTGCCTTTCATCGCCAGCAAGAAAGGTATGTGTTTGTTCGCTGGGCGAGCTGGTTTGTCGAGGCTCTGGTTGTATCAAAGCCTTGCAGTAGGCGTTCTTGGCCAACTCAATATGTTTTTTGAAAACATAAGGCTATCAACCTACTAATCCCTAGTTTGGAGAGTCGTAGCCCTTTAAGAGGCTGCCAAGTTGGGAGAAGCTTCTTGTAGCCTTCCGGTCGCTACAAGAGAACCAGCGGCTCCCACGTCTCCCCGAACCAATGCCGCAACGCGCTGCTGAAGCATTCCCACGGCGGCGTTCAGGATTTGTTGCCAAAAGATAAGTCGTTTGCTAACAGCCAACATGCCAAGTTGGCTGAGATTGTCCTGCACAGTGGCTGGATTGAACATGATTGTACCCCAACTAATACCCCAACTAATCAAAGAGCAACAACCCACTTTCAAGGATTCCTCTTCAAAGTGCCATTTGACTCTTGTGGATGAGTTCACCGACCTGTCCCGCTTGTTTGTGAGGTGCTTACTACTTCCTAAGATGGTGACTCACTTCCAGTGAGCTCCTGTCCGATTTGCTTGACTTACCATAGGCCTTAAGTATCGAGTCCTCGGGGAGGACTCGAAGCCTCTGATGATCCCTGGTGACTAATTAGGGTTCCAGCCCCTTGATTGCAAGGGCCTAAATATAGTTTGCATGGGGGTCTTGGGATGTAGCCACTTTGTCTAGGCATGACCCTTTTCAAGGGCCTAAATATACTTCCAATGGGGGTGGGACGTTTAAAACCCGTTTTTTTGGCATGACCGGGAGAAATTGCATGTGTACTGGTTTAGCCTTGAGCAACCAAGTGATTCAGCCGAGGATTGCTTCGCAGAACCATGGGCTCAACCCAACAGGCTCACAGAGAGGTCGGCTTTGTGAGAGACGCTCTTCTTCTTCTTGTTCTTGTCCTTGGTGTGCTCCTGGAGTCGAATTCCAAGAGGCACGTGTGCGGGGTGTTTCTGTTTGCAATGGTGAAGCTGTATATGTGTATATATATATATGTATATATGTAGAAATGTATATATATATATATATATAGATATGTGTAAATACAGAGGTATCGCGGACATCTGGTCAATCCATGGTATGGGCGATGGAAGCTAGCTCTCTGACAAAAGACAAGATAAGCAGATCCGCTACCCTCGCCAGATAGCGGAGTGGGGACGCCTGGTCGGAGGGCGTTCGAATCGCTCTCGGACCCGGGAGCTTTGGCATGGACTCGCGCACGTTTTGTGACGCTAGTTTGCGTGCTAGGTGTAGCACTTCGGCAAGGTCAGGTACAGATGTTGTGGCAGATTTTGCAAGAAAGAGAAAGAAGAGCAAGAGAAAGAAGAGAAAAACAAAAAGAAGAGAAAGAGACAGAGAAAGACAACAGAATGGAGAAATAGAGAGAAACAGAGAAAGAGAAAGAGAAAAACTAAGAGAAGGAAAAAAAACATAAGAGAAAAAGAAAGACAAATATAAAGATAGACATTGATAGAGAAATATCTACAAAAATCCGCCGACCCTCTGCCTCCCGTCCCAGCCTCCTGCAGAGGGGACCGGCGTGGGATGCAACTGGAAGTGATTGGACTGGTCCCGGGCCGGTCCCGGGACCGGTCCCAGGGACCAGTCCTGGGACCAGTCCTGGGACCGGTCCTGGGACCGCTTCGGATTACTTGCAGTCAGCCAAAACCGGTCCTGGGACCGGTCCGGGACCGGTCCCAGGACCAGTCCCAGGACCGGTCCTGGGACCAGTCCTGGGACCGGTGCTGGGACTGGTCCCAGGACCCAGGACCATTCCTGGGACCGGTGCTAGGACCGTTCCTGGGACTGTCCCGGCCATGACCGCTTTCAGGACTGGTCCGGTCCCAGCCGCTGGTATCGGATCCCACTTCAAACCGCTGCAGAAACCCGGTCCCACCTCAAACAGCTCCAGACACCTGTTTTTTTCAGTGTCGCTGTTTCCGGACTGGCACCCGTGTTTCGGACCGGACAGGGTCCCAAGTCCCAGTCCCTCCCTGCGACCGGTTGAGGGGCACCGACGGCCTTGTTTCTAGGACCAGCTCAACGTGACTTGGGCGCGAGCCGGCCCGTGCGGTCATTGACGGACGAGCTGCCGCCTGTCTGACTTTTCCGCTAATCCTTGTGGTAGTAGAGGATCCCTGGATCTACTGCCGGCGACCGGTCCAGGGCCACTAGGGCCACTGTCGCCGGGGCAGTTTCGGGAGGGCCAGTTTCAGGGCGACCCGGGACAGGCGACTGCTCCCGGGCCAACTCGAAGTGACTTGGGCGCAAGCCGGCCCAAGCGGCAATTAACGGACTAGCTGCCATATTTCTGACTTTTCCGTTAATCCTTGTTTGTGGTCGTAGAAAATCTTATAAGTGGTCCCTGGGTTTGCGGACGTGTTTCAGGACCGGTCCTTGTGACTTTTCCCTTAATGCGCCGAGGGTCGGCGGCAGCAGGCGGGAGCCTGGTTAATAAAGATACACATGACTATATTTCTTGTATGTGTTGAAACGTCCGCCCACCGGCTTTGCCGGCTCTACAGGTAATAATCAAGACGACTTGAATATATTTACCTTTATTCAACAGTTGCACTCATATGTCACGTGCAAGCTTGTCCGGGCAACATAATATTTGCCAAACATAGGTAATTCGGTGTATGGTAAGCACTGAACAGATTTGGCAGATACGAGACATACTTGAGTGATCCTATGCAATCTTGTCACATGTCTTGCCAGAAACACGCAAAAAGGAAATCAATGGATGACATGTTGAAAGCCAACCTCATCTCAAGGGGACAAAAGATTCCTGACCGCGACGCCGTAGCTGCACACGGAACACAGTATTCGCGTAAGGAGGAAATGAACCAGCATTTGACTCAGTTCAGAACATATTTGGGTGTGGCTCAAAATTAAATAGGAGGGGTTACGCAGGTTTTGGTCCATGTTTCCACTTACCAGGGTTCCATTTTGGGTACCGGCTTTTTGAGCCACAGCCATTTATGCCCCCTCCCTACACCTTGAACAAAAAGGGGCGGTCAAATAAAAATCCCCATGATCATAGGTGGAGCAAGCGAACCATTAAAAGCATCATGTTTCAAACAGCGCATATGTTCAAGTTCAAGTTTTGGTGTGTTTTTGGGTGCCTGTTTTGGGGGTTGGCTTAGGGGAATCAAAGGAAGCCACCCGTTTTGGGCTAGCGTGGCATGAAGGCGTGGCACATGGCAGACAGCTTGATAGCTGGCCGCGTTGCGGAAAAACTGCCCCATGCCGTCCAATACTCAGTTCTCCTCCTTTCTAGGGGTACCTTCCATTTCCATTCTTTCCAGGGATCCACATCTTCTCAGGAAACCATCAAAAGCCCAGGGAAACAGCGAGCGGTTTTTGAAAAGAACGATGGTTGAAAACCATCAGACACCCAGGGAAACAGCTGCTTTGTGAAAAGAACGATGGTTGAAACGAATGGAAAAGGACTCAACCCCTGGATCTTTTTCCGGACCTGCAAAAGTTGATCACCTTTCGGGACATGAAACATGGAAACCCAGAGTGTGTCATGTCAGAGCCACTTGCTCAAAACCCGGCACTAAAATGGTCGTACTCCCAGAACCATGCTTCAAGAATTCAGGCGGAACAACTTCCGCCGCTTTTTTCTGGCAAGGGGATTGGCCCTTACTAACCGGATCATCTACCCGAATCGGTTTGAGCAAGTGGCTCAGGTGCAGTTCATTGGGCAACTGAGCCAAAAGGGGGATTCCTGGATAGCGCAATTGAAAGCCAGGCTTCCCTCAAAGCCTCACAGGTTCAACCGCCCATCTCCAGCCAGAGGAGAGGAGACCGGAGCCCGAGTTTCCCGATTTCTGCGGAGTTCGACCAGAGCTTTCAGCTCTTGGGGAAGTACACCGCTAAACCCGAATCACTTCACTGCCACTGGGTTTAACCACCTCCGTTCAATCATGGAGCAAACTCAACATCGGGGGGGCAGCTGTGTGCGCTAAACAAAACAAAGCGCTCAGGTAACCAGGTAACCCCACAGGCAGGTGCTTCCCTTCAGATTGACATGGAACCATCAAAACGCATTGGGGTTGTAGAAGAATCTCCTGCTGGGGAGCCTGGTTTCGGGGTTCCATGTGGCATCATGTGGCTAAGGGAGTGGTGGACATGAATCCCGAGCAAAACTAGGTCCTCCAGTAGACAGGCTAGAATAAGGGTACCCTTTTTTTCTCTAGTCTGTTTTAGTAGGGGAACCCTCCCCAAAAAATGGGTAAAAGGGCACTACTGGGGGACCTAGAAAATGATGCCCACCAGTTCGGATCCCCTAAGCAAACATCAACTTGCTAGCCTCAAGATCCACGGGTGTTGGGAACGGATAACCCCAATCAGGGGTCAAACCCAGCGGATCCAGTTACCTGTGTAGGAACCAGGGGCTTGCCACCCTTTAAAACCAAAAAGAGAATAGCTGTTTTTGTTTTTAGTAAAAGGGTAAGTTGGATCCACTGGGAAAATGATTCCTGCCTTTTAGGGTGTCAGGTGTCTCTCTTGGGGTACCCCTTTTTTCGTTTCCATGTCTAAATTGCCTCTGATCGATCTAAACAGGTTCACCAACATGGGAAAACCAAAGAGGTCCAACGATCCTTGAGATGGCAATTTCAGTGGAGAGGAGCTGGGTGCTACGCCGAATACTCCAATGGGTCCCAGAAAATTCGGTGGTGCATAAATTCTAGAGGTACCTTCCTCATTCTTTCCAGGGGTCCTTCTTTCTAGAAACCCTCTGCAAACCCAGGGAAAACGGCCGGAGCTTGGAAAGAACGATGGTTGAAAGGAATGGTTGGAATCAACCCATGGGAAAAAACACGTGTCAAGAAACACTTGCCCGCAACCTGGTTCCCCCGAAGCCCCCCAAAACAAAAGCGAGCGGGGCCCCACCTCCGGCGCGTCCACCTCTTGGATGCCCGAGGCGGTGACCATAAGATGCCTCAGCTTTATAAATCTGGGCTGTCCTCAGATCTCCCGCTAAAAGTTCTCAACTTTTAGTGGGTTGAATGGAAATCCCCGATGAAAATTCAAAAGCTAAAAAGCTAAGGGGATGGCTGGGAGCTACCAAGAAATGTGGGGCAAAAAATGGTTCACCACCAGGTATTGGGCCGCCGGGTGTAGTCAAACTTTACCATTTACCAGGTTGTTGTTGTTTTTTTTGGGGGGGTGTTAATCCATTTTCCAATTTACCGGGGTGCTTTTTTGGGGGGGGTACTTATTCTTGACCCACAGGCAAATCAGCAGTTGATTGGGCATGAACTCAGTTGCCCCTGATCGGGATCCAGCAATTAAACATGATGACCTTTTGGGCCCACTAAACCTGGTTGCCAAATCAGGGAAACCAAAAGGTCGTTTCAGGTCGATTCGCTTTGGTTGCAGTTAGAACTCGCGAGTCCGCCTGAGGACAAACAAGCCCAACACCAGTTTTTTCCATTGTCTTTTTTTCTGGGCTTAAGCCAAAGTCCGAGTTCGGAACTCGAAACTGAGTGAAACAAATACCACACCACCGGCCGCCAAAGAAAGGATCCTTCAGATGTGGTTCCTGAATTTTGTTGAGTCGGTGCCCCAACATGGCTTGCGTTTGAAAGGACACCTTAAAAATAAACTGCGCATTTAGGGGGGTCCCTTGAGACAAACCCATGCTCAGACTCTGGCAACCATATTTACCCTACATTACGACAGACCCTGGAAACTGCCCTAGAGCTTGTGTTGTGTCTATTTGGCTGGTCAAAAATCGGTTAAATGGACAACACACCCGGCAAATGTATGGAAAACCGACTAAAACCCGGGGTCCAATTCCTAGTGCCTGAACCCTCAAACTACCCAAACAAATGGGAGTTCACCGTATTATTTTTGAGCAACAACCCATTTGTAAGGGAACTTTGGGGCGTGCAGGTGGTTGAACTCGGACACACGTCTTGTTTCAAGTCGAGTCGCTTGAGCGCAGGGTTGCGCGCTGGGCCCGGCAACCCATGAGCCTTCCGACGGTGGCTCTTCATCAGCAGGTGCGCACGGTCCAAGTCGCCTCGTTTGCTCCCGGCCCGGGCTCCGAATTTTTGTGAATGCTGCGAGTCATTCAAAACCGCTCGGAATTCAAATGGTCTACTCCTTAAAAATGGGTGCGGATTTGTGTGTGTTTTTTTTTTTTTTCCGGACTTTTGTTCCCCGTTTTTCGTCCGGGCGCATTTTACAGCATTTTCTCGCGAAATTGACGCATTTTAAAACCCCCGCATGTCCGACCAACATCCCTGGCATCACCAACAAATCGTGACAAAATCTAAAAGGTGACGGGGTCGAAAAAATGATGATTCAAATGGGAGGGCATTTCAATCCCTGTAAAAAACAAAGTAGTGGGGGGGGGGGGTGGGGGGGGGGCGGAAGCCCCCCATGATGTTCGCAGAAGTGATGATTCGAACAGGGGTGCCATTAAATCTCTGCAAAAAGTCTAAAAAGTAGCGGGAGGGTTGGGGGGGGGCGGCAGCCCCCCCCATGATGTTCGAAGAAGTAATGTTTCAAATACGGGTGCAATTAGATCTCTGTAGCAAAACAAAAACGTAGCGGGGGGGTTGGCGGGGGCGGCAGCCCCCCCCATGATGTTCGAAGAAGTGATGATTCAAGTAGGGGTGCAATGATTCAAGGAAGGGTGCGATAGAATTTGAAAGGCAGCGGAGGGTTGGCGGGGATGTTTCCCCCTATGATGTTCGAAGACGTGCATACATACAGAAATACATGGATTACATAGATTACCTAAAATGTTGTGTTTTACAGCATCTTCTCGCGAAATTGGATGCTCGAAAAAGTGATGATTCAAGTAGGGGTGCAATGATTCAAGGAAGGGTGCGATAGAATTTGAAAGGCAGCGGAGGGTTGGCGGGGATGTTTCCCCCTATGATGTTCGAAGACGTGCATACATACAGAAATACATGGATTACATAGATTACCTAAAATGTCGTGTTTTACAGCATCTTCTCGCGAAATTGGATGCTCGAAAAAGTGATGATTCAAATAGGGGTGCAATTACTCTGCCTAAAAAGTAGCCGGTGGGTAGAGAGGAACTGGTGATGCTGACGATGCGGGTACGAAGAGGAGCTGGGAATGCAGAGGATGCGAAAAGCCAAAGCCAAAAAGCCACCAAAAGCCGCATAAACAAACAAGAAGCCGAAAAGCCAAGAAGCCGAGAAGCCCAAAAGCCAAAAAGCCAAGAAGCCAAAAACCAAAAAAAAGAAAAGAACCACAACTAAAATACAATACCCCTCCCTTAAAAACTGGTTCTTGCTCTAAAATTATGGGGTGAACTCCCTTTTTTATGGGTAGTTTGAGGGCTCAGGTACCCAGAACTATGTAAAGATTCAAACGATGGTCGCACCTATTTCTCATTTCTACCTGGGTGTGAGTGTGGCTCACGTGCGGATACATCCCCTAGACAAAAAATAATAAGCTCAGGTGACATCCCCAACAGCATGCGGTGCTCTTTTTAGCCCTCGCAGAACCTCGTGGAACCCTTGTGGAACCCTGGTGGAACCCTCGTGGAACCTGACCTCAGGGCCGCCCTGGACCACCCCGGAGCCTCAACCCTTAAACATGGGGTCTTGCCAACCAAAATCAGGGTAGTTTGAGGGTCCATAGATTCCCTCTAAAACCAGGAGAATAACTACTCTAAAGCAACTAGAAGATGGGTTGGTTACAAATGAGCAGCGCACGTTTCACTCATTCACTTTCCCAGTGGATCCCAGCTACCCTAAATATGACGTAACCAGCCATTTTCCTCTTGGTTTGTGAAGGGTAGTTCCATTTATACATGGAAATGGAATGACTGGGTTTGGATTCTGCCAATATGCCTCGTGAAACCAGGTCATGGAACCTACTAGAAGTGGCCAACGAACGGGTTCCAAGCAGGGCTATGTGTTTGACAAAAACATGGCTGCAGCAGATTCACTAAGTGTTAGGGTTGTGTCAAAGGAAAACCGAAGCCACCAAATGCGGTTCACCTACCAACTTTCTAGCAGGGTAGCCCCCTGTATCAAATCGCGGTCAAGAGTGGGTTCAAAACAGAAGAACCCTTATAAAGGGTGGTTTGGTGCGCCCCCTTGACAACAACCTAAGATAGGGTACCCTAAAACAAACACGCACACTCACAAACACAAACAACTTAAAGGGCAACCACAGAGGAGATGTTTCGACAACAAAGCATCCAAAATTGTTGGCTGAAATGCTCTCTAGGCAGAAAACCCTTTACAGTTGCTAGCCTTAAAGTCTTCGAATTCTTGTAACTGACGAACAAACATGGAAATCCTCCCCAGGTTGGTCAAACTGTCAAACTGACTCGCAAAATGTTGAAGCTGAAGCTTCGAGGTTGATCCAAAGACGCGATCACAATAGACACTTGGCAGCCCTCAAACCGCAGGAACCAGTTGACCATTGCTACCCAGTGTGCACTGAACAGCTGCTGGCAAGCAGGGGCCCAATATTCCCAAAGAGCGCCACTTGCAGCTCAAGTATGGGTCTGTCTTTGCTTGAAAGTTGGTCGTGTTGGTCTGTTTAAAGGGAAACTAAAGGGAACACCCCCTTTTTGCTGCAGAAGGGGCCGCCATGGGGCCTGCGTTTTTGCAGCGCAGTAAAATCATGGAAAACCCACCATGGCGGCCCCCTCTCTTTTGCTGGGGGTCCCCTGTATTTCAGACACACCATATGGCCTTAAGGCTTCTGGGCTTACCAAGCCTTCTGGCTTCCCGGCCTGCCTGGACCTTCTGCAAGCGAGCAGAACATTGCAAGGAGTGCTTGTATGGGCTATTTACGGTGTCATGCGCTACCTGGAGAGATCAGTACCTGGGAAACGACCTCACCCATTTTGGAGACACCATTTTGACATACCCAAAGCAGCGCCCGCTTCACCCATGGACAAAAATGGTTCTACCCGCATGGTAGCAGCTTTATACACGTAGGCTTCATTTACCCTCCGTAAAATCCCAGGTAGACCTTCTACCTCCTTAAATGGCCCACTACTTTGAAATCGGAAGGGGGCGGATCTGAAATCTTGCACGCGACTTCCTGTCCGAAGGGCCCTCATCAGTTCCGTGCTGCAGGAAAAGTTCGAAGTGCTGCTGGGCGTATTGCTTCAAGACCGCCTTTTGCGCGCCCGCCTCGGTGGTTTCCTGGCGCAAACAAAAACGACCCTCCCGAAAACAAACATGCGTGTGTGTCTCTGTGTCTGTGTGCGTGTGTGCATCTTTGAGGATGATGGGAACCCCGGATTAATGAAACACCGGTTAACTGATAGGGGGTGCCCTCTTTGAGTGGGAATTCTTCACTTTTGTAGGAGACATTTATTAGGATGGGTTGCTTGATCTGGGGTTCCAATTCCCTTGGAATGGCTTACAGGGGAAGACCGAAACAAATGCGTGTATGGTTTTTTTGGGCACTCCCCAATTCACCAGGGTGAAACTAGCCCAAGCAAAGGGGATGGTAAGCGCAAATGCGGGAAAATGGTGCCATGGAAATCTGGGCTGTCCGTTTTTCAGACCCCCTGCTAAAAAGTGACTAACTGTTGGTGGGTGGAATGGAAAACCAGCGAAACCAACCAAACAGATCTACAAAACCTAAGGAACCGGATGGCCGGGAACCAAGAAATGAGTGGTGCTCTCTGCCCAGATTTCTGTACCTCAAAACGGAAACCGAAAGGAAGCCGAAACGCCAAGGCTGCGGCTCAAAGCAATGGTTGGGCTAAGACCTGCCGATTCCCTAGTTCTTTGACTAGGTGCTCCAGTAGAGAGGTTGGAATAAGGGTACCCTTTTTTCTGTACTCTATTTTAGTAGGGGAACCCTGCCCCAAAAAAGTGTAAAAGGGCGCTACTGGGGGACCTAGTCATGGAACGTCAAAAGTCAAAAGTCTAAAAGGGGAGTTGAGTCTGTCGATATGACAAGCAAACGAAGCAAACGGTCCGATCAAACGGTCGATGCGCGATCTCAGGCGCAAACGTGTACCTCTTATCGGAGCCGCCATGCCCTTTTTGTGAATTTGAATAGGGGACCCTGCAAACATGTTGGGATTCATGTCTACTAATCACTTTTGAGGTGGTTCCATATCTCATGAGTAGCCGTTTAGAGGAAAGTGGTCCGAGTCACTACCCAGTAAATACATTGTGCATATCCTAAAAAGAGAGAAAGAGCGTAGGTGACCTTTTTCGACAAATAGATGGCCCCCACATATTCAGCTATAGGGACAATTGTGGTATACCTGCAAATCCCAAGGTGTTTAAAATTTCAGCCTTGTGAAGGACAACTGCTTTTTTGGTCTAGGAACATCAATTTCTGCCTCCAGGCGTTGGTTGGGGAACATGACTTTTTGCAAGGTGAAGCTGGTCGACTGAATGTTGCCACCGTCGTTCGATTTGCCAATCAAACGGCAACAAGTTGCCAATCAAACGGCGTTTTTGGCCGTTCACAGAAGTTCTTGAATATTCACGAATTGTTCCAACGTCATTATCGGAAACCAAACACTGTTTTTGCAGCAAAGGCGAAACGTATTGCAATTTCAATCAGCGGCAGGAATTCAATTGCACCCCTGGGCTTTCCAGGTGTGTTCAAGAGTTTTGGGAACAATCCAAGGATTTTTTGCGAAACTACAGGTGGTCTGCAGGGGTCTTCCCTGATTCCTTCCATTATCCAGTATACGTGATAGATTCCCTTCAAAACCAACACAGAGAAAAATCAACATATATACATATATGCGTATAAATTTCAGCCAAATGGAAGCTGCTGAGAACCAGCAAGTCCCTCAAACCAGTCGTGTCTCCCAGTGAGTTGCAGCTGTTGTCCTGTTTCCCTTCGATCTCACAAAAAAACAAACAAAAACAGGCGTTCCATTACTTTCAGCCAGTGCGCGGCATATGTTCAACCCGCTCTCCACGTGGCTGTGGGTCAAAACCAATGGTACCATTTTGGGGTAGGTGCGCTACCCATTTTAGAACCTATTTTCGTGGAGATTCAGATGTTCTCTGGGGGCAAAACCGATTTGGCTTTTGACCCATGGCCATGTTTTTACTTGTTGTACATATAGTGGGGATTGGGGGCTTTTGAAAAGCCCATGGCCATGTTTGTTTATTTAATTTATTTTTTGAATGTTGGCCGCCTGAGTTGTTTTGCTTTTCTTCTCTCCGGTCCTCGGAGAGCTCTTTCTCGATGGGCAAGATGAAAATCCGCCAGGCGGGGAAGACGATGAGCACCAGGCAAATCGACCTCGACGCTCGAAGGTTCATCTCTTTACCGAAAGACAGCGTTTCGGCCGTCTTCCAGGGGTTGAGTCCTTTTCCATTCTTTTGAATCATCGTTCTTTTCAGAAACCGGCCGCTTTCCCTGGGTTTCTGCAGGTTTTCTGGAAAGAAGGATCCCTGGAAAGAATGGGCAAGGTAGCGTTTCGCCCTTTTGAGCGGGTACCCTCTTGTGGTTTAAAGGGAAACCAAAAGCAAGACCATTCCCAGGCCCTGGCGTGTTCGATTCGGCCAAGTTAGCAAGTTGCAACAGTAACCGTTCGGTTATAACCCGCTTATAAGTTCCCCGTTTTTGTCGGGTTAACCTTGGGTGAAAAAAAACAAGTGGCCAACCACTTGCTGGCCGAGCAGGGTAGGCCCACGGGTAATCCCGAACCCCAAATCCATAGTATATATATATATGTATATGTAAGCGGTGCAAGCTCTCGTGACCTTGCGGAAGATCTTGTGCGTTATCCTGTTTGCCCGCGTCAGCAGCTATACCTTCAAACGGCCCGCTACCGGAATACAATCACAGCCCCAGAAGCGGAAGATGCCTCTGCCAACTTAGGGTGGGGCTAGGGTGGGTTAAGCTGCATCATCTGCAGGTGCTCGTAACTAGGAAACTACTAGACGCGGACTCCAGGAACATGGCGGAAACAAAACTAGGTCCTCCAGTAGAGAGGTTCGAATAAGGGTACCAACTTTTTTCTGGTTTGTCTACTTTAGTAGGGGAACCCTCCCAACCAAAAAAGACATGCCTAGAACGGCGGTGTTTGTCAAGACCCTGTTCCATGCGATGATTCTCGGTTGCTTTCTGCTCCCCTGCTAAAAGTGACTAACTTTTAGTGGTTTAATACGGAAAACCCATTAGTTGGCAAAAAGTTAAAGTTCTAATATCCAAGCAATATGCAACAAAGACAAGGGGCAGCTCGGCATCAGCTCGGCATCGGCTCTGCAAAACCTACTCCGAATGTGCTTTTCATACCCCAACTCCTATCGACCTAAAGGTCGCTTAACCTGTGATTCTACGACAACTCCCAAATTATTTGAAATGAGATCTTTAAACACAGGACTTACATCATAGCTTTTGCTGGTTCCCCCGAATCGGTGGAATCGCCATGGTGGATGTCAAACCAAGCGGCATGATCATTTTGGAGATTGTCGGCGGGCAATCTGCTCGAAGCCTCAGATTGGGCGCCGCAAGCCGAAGCAAGTGATTTGAGCGCGTCAACCGCGGTGCGGGGGACATCATAGCAACTCACCAACCCAAACCCCCACCGGCTATGGGAAAAAGAGGCACCCCCTCCAAAGGGGCAAATAACAAGGACACTAGAGTACGACATGAAGACATAACATATACATACAACACACATACACACACACACATGCAACAGGGCAACAGGCTTGTATTCCTAGTGAACACAAACCCTCTACTACGCTTCGAACACAAATTCGAAACAACAACCATGCAGCACCCGGGGAAAGGGAAAACTGCGCACCACTGGGTGTCTGGGCCAAGCTTTGTTCCTTGCCTCAAAATCGGTGACTCTTTCGCTTGCGCGGCGTCATTCACCAACCGAAAGTAGATGACTTGGCCTTCCAGGAAGGGAAGCCTCACTTTGGGCCACGCCAAAAGGCCCCCAGGAAGGGAAGCCTCACTTTGGGCCACGCCAAAAGGGAAACCAAAGGAAGCCAACCAACCCGAATTTTGAGAAAGCCCCCAATATGCTCATGCACCCCAATGAAAGGGGCTGCCTTTTTGTCGGGTTGGCGCCCTCTGGGCGATGTACCAAAGAAGCCCACGGCGCAAATCGCCGGGTGCGAAGATTCCAAGGGGCCTGTCGTTTGGCCTGCGGTCTCCAATAGATCCTAGTTCCCCAAACAAATCTTGAGAATTTCAAGTCATCCAAGCCCCGAAGGACCTACTCTCGAGTACTGGGGCTGGAGATCTGGGTCTTTTCCCACGTTAGGTCACCAAACTATGGTGATGGTTTCCGAAACGCCTGGGATCCACTGGGTCAAACAAACGATGGGATACGAGACTTCTGAGGCGCATCACACGAGTGGGCGGCCAATGGACATGCGAGCCGTCTTTTTATGTGTAGCGAGAGCCCTGAAACTTGATTCTTTCCCACGCGGCCCAAAAGCATAAAAAGGCAGAAACACCACGGCCAGAAACGCGCATCCCCGACAGACCCGGACACGGGAACCGAATCTCCGGAGCTTCTCGCCGATCGAGCCAGCCGAATTGGCTGAAAAGAAAAACGCACGGGAGGAGAAGCAGGCCACTGGTTCGGGGCCTTTGGGGGTTAGGGGCTGTAGCTTCCCAGATGTGTCGTGTTGCTTGGAGGTTACCCGGAAAATTGTGGTTCAAAAGGAAAGAGAAAGGAAGACACACCCACCGTTGTAGTTTCCCGAACTTGAGACATGCCGTGTTTCTCAGGGGTTATCCCACCAAACCACTAAGGGTTGGATTTTTCCCCACTGCAAGTCAGGTTACCCCAAATTGGCCTTCCCCCCGAACCCCCGAACAACCCCGTAACCCCGTTAACCCCGTTAACCCCCCAAACCCCTGACCCCCCAAACCCCTGACCCCCGAAACCCTTGACCCCCAAACCACTGACCCCCCCACCCCCCCCCCCCCAAAAAAAAAGGTTACCCCAAATTGCCTTAACCCCCTTAACCCCCTTAACCCTCTTAACCCCCTTAACCCCCTTAACCCCCTTAACCCCCTTAACCCCCTTAACCTCGTTGACCCAACCCAACCCCCCCCAAACCCCCCCCCAAAAAAAAACAAACGATGAGGCGCCCTTCCGAGACCACGTCCACCGCGGTATCGAAGGACTGCTCCCAGGAGAAGCCGATGAGGATCCCCAAGCCTGGCGCCGTTGGGTTTAGTGGGGAATCAAACCCACTTTTCGAGGGGAACACCCCCCCCCATTAAGAAACTGGGATTGATTGATAGGGGGTCAAGATTATGGTGGGCACTTGTTGTTATATGCTAGAAGATGAATATTTTTTGGATGTGTGTTCATTGTCAGATGAGTAGTTAGGAATATGTCTGGATTGATGTCACAACAAATAGCTTTTTTAGACCAGGGGCCGGTATGGTAGGCACTTGTTGATTTTTTATTCCTACCAGGTACCCCTTCGCTACGTTCTTTTTGAAGTGTTTGTTTCAATAAAGTGGTTCCCAAGAACTGAAAGCTATGGGGTCGATAGGCCCAAATGAGCTCTGGTTGGTGGTTTGGGGGTGCAGAAGCCAAAAACAAAACAAGCACGGGCATACAGCTCGGAAAGTAGACGCATTTATATTCCTCGACTGGAAATCAGCATTGGAACCTTGAAAATCCCGGGCCCCCAATACGCGAGTTGGTCTGGGGATAAACGGCATTTAGAAATGGTTTCCCCTGCCTAGTAAAGCCCCCCCCCCCTCCCCGGCCTCTGCCCCCTTCCCTCAAGGTCGACAAAGCTGAGATCTCTTGGAGGATTTTCCTGAATCTGGAAGCCTTTTCGGTCCTTGAACCACTGGCCTCCAAGGGGGCCTCCAAGGGGGCGCCCCCTTGGTAAGCTTGAACACCTTGTAGTTGTAAACAAACTTTAGAATAAACAAGCATCCTGGGAGAAGCACATGTTTGGGGAAATGAGGGGAGCAAATGCTATTGCTGCAGGTACCTTTCATGGGGGGTTTTGGGGAGGCCCAAAACGTGATTGGGTCGGGGTTTGTAGGCAAACCGTGTTGGCCCTTTGCTTTAGTATTAGTGGGAATCTGGGAGGCTTTGCAGGGAACCTTTCATCCGGGGTTTACTGATTCTGCACTGACATTACCTTGGTTGACGTTGGAAGGGGAGCAAAAATAAATAAATTTTAGCAGGTAGGTGGGGGATTTCCCACTAAACCACAATAAGCAAAAATGTAAAATGTTTCCCAACGACAACCATGTTACCTACCAATGATTCCTGTGGCCAAGGGAAATCTCACCCCACGGAAACTGGCCCAGGGTTCCGTGGCGCACCCATTTCGTGGGATTCTTAAGTGCACTCCTTCCAACCTGGAGGGTCTCACTTGAGTGCATATATATGAAAGAAAGCAAAACCCGACGTTTTGTGCACTGACATGGTCCAGCCCAAAAGTATGTCCAGGAACTCGGGGAGTGATGGTTCAAGAGTTCTAGAGGTTGATTTCCAAATCTTTTCACCCATCCTTCCTTTCAAAAACCGGGTGTCAGAAAGAAGGTTTTCTGGAAAAAAGTGCTCAAACATTGTTCAAAAAAGCAGCCGTTTAAAGAAGGATCCCTGAGAGTGGACATGGAAGCTACTTAAAGGGGCAGGGTACTTCACGTAAGTGGGTAATACCCATGGTTATAACCCCAAAAAGCCATGGTTTCGAGTCTCCGTTCAGTGGGTTATCTCACCAGGCATACTAACCACTTCATGTTGACCCCATATGAATAGGGGGATGTCCCGACTGGTGGGGAAGTATCATTGGAGGGGAACACCCCAATAAACAGGGGTCGATTCACCTGAATTCAGCAAATTTCAGCACCTTGCCCCTTTCAGTCCCCGTAGAACTCACTGCCCCCGCCAACAGTCCTCCGTTTGCTTAAGACTAGTTTCTTGATTTTACCCTGTTGGTTTGAAAGGGAATCGATTTCACTACTGGATATGTTGTTTTTTTTTCGCTTTTTCCTGGGGTCTTAACCAAATGGAAGAGTCTTCACCCTTAAAAAATGGGGGTAAAAGGGATCATGGACCCATTTTTCAAGGGTCAGAAGGAGACTCCAGGTACCCGTAGAGCTCAGTCTGACCCCGCACGTCCAACGTCCACATCCGAGCCCGCGAGTCGAATCGGTCCATCCCGCCGGTGATCATCTTCTCCGTGGCCCCCTCCGCGATCTCCGAGTCTTCGCCGAAGAGGTGGTTGTCCTCCACCTAACCGAAAGCTCGCGGTCCAAAGCTCCCACTGGACCCAAAGAACTTCCACGGATCACCTCCCAGAGGCTCCCCATGTTACCGGACCCAAACCAAAGGGCCTAACGGATCGGATCTGCTGAATTCACCCCCAAACCGAAGCTCCCGATGGTTTTTGGTCGGCACTCAGTTGCAGCCAGGTTTCGGGAACCCCAAACACCAATTCCCGGGTGTCTAATAGAGGGGTTTTGGTCTTCCATTGAACGCCCCAGGAGCCTCTGGGCTGCGAAACTCTGAGCGGTCGACTGTACCGGACCCTCCACAGAACCCAAAACCCATCGGATCTGCGCCGGAATTTCTTGCCGCTGGTACCTCGGAACCTGGACCCTCCAACATATCCCGCTGAAGAAAATGGGTGGCCGACCAAAAATAGGGTTGGTGAAGTCACCTTTTTGATGGGCAGTTTGAGGGCTCAGGTACCCAGAACCAAGGTAAAGAGACAACCAGGCAGATATCCGCACCCATTTATGGCTGGGATTCTACTGGCCTTCATCTACCCGGGTGTTGCTTGTGGCTCACCTGAAAACGCGGGTGGCTTGCCCCGTCTCCCGCGCGAGACCCGCTTGCGGCTCCCTTTTTTCTCAACGGGCGGCTGGCGTTGACTTCTGTTGGGTGGCTTGGCTTTTGAGGAATCGGACCGGGACCCGAAAACAGATTTCGGTGCTTTCCTTGTGGTTTCCCTTGAACACCCACAAAGAAAGGAATACCAACGCACAACAAGACGAGCCACCCACCTTTTGGGGGTCAAACAAAAGGCTGTGGTTGAAAAGCTGTGGCTGTCCAACCAAAACTTTTAGTTGAACAGCTGTAGTTCCAACGCAAGCCTATTCACCCATTATGGTTGCACAAAATGTGGTTAATACAAGGCGTGATTGAAAACCAAACTGCACTTTCCACAAAGAACCCTTTAAAACAGCCGCAGAGGGGAATCTCCCCTTGGGCCAGCAAAAAATCAAACAAAAACCGGACGCGCAACATTTCTTTTTTCGCACAACTCCCCCCCCCCCCCCGCGCCCCCGCGCGCGCCTTTTTTTTCCGTCCGAAACCGGGAAGCGAGGCCGAGGCGAAGGCCGGGCCTTGTCCAAGACGAAGATGAAGAGGAAGGACACCGCGGACAAGAACAAGGCGATGGCCACCATCAGCCTTTCTCATGGTGTGTCTTTGAGGGTTCCGGTGCCGAAATCAGTGGGCGTTTTCCGGTTGGTTTCCCTCTACCCTCAAAAAAGCATGTAGCCTCAAGAAAACAGGGTTGCGAAATCTGCTCCCCTGCTAAAAGTTTGACTCACTTTTAAAGTGGTTTAATACGGAAAACCCATTAGTTGGCAACAAGTTGTTCAGTCCTAACATCCAAGCAAAATGCACGGAAGGTTTCAAAGACACCAGGAAATTCTCCAGGAAGTGATCGCCCAACTGCCCAGTGGATCCCAGGCAAGCCACTATAGTAGGTCAACCAGTGTTTTTTGTTTTGCAAGGGTGGCTTTTTGTTAGTCTGATATACAGAAATGGAATCACTGGGCGGGATTTGGTGGGCACTTGATCAATTTACTGGATTTATTCATGGAGGTGTCTTCGATGATTCCATCGACCCATTCGATTCCGGAACGAATCTTCGAATGGGGCAAAGAACTAGCCTTCCAAATCCTTGGCAAACGATTCCAAATTTCACCTGCGGTGTAGGTAAAGTTGGAACCCTTGCCGCAACGACCAATTTCTCTACAAAAAGTGACTACAACTTGTGGGTCCAATTCGGAAGAGAAAAAGTCCCCAAATATTGCGACACACAAGGTCAGCAATTCACCCTTAAAACCAGAGAAATTTACCTGGACCTGCGACCTGTAGATATCCACTAGACGAAACAAGGCTCCAACAGTTACCCCAGTGGAGGCAAAAGGAATCTGTTTCGCCCTATCATTGATAGCCCTCCGATTTGTGTTTGTCCTCTTCGTGTTTCAAGGCTGGCAAGTTTTGGGTTACCTACAAAGCAAATTGAAATGGTACCTTACCTAAATCATGGAATCACTGGGTACCCTTTATGCCTATCCTCAGAGAACCTATCAATCCTCAAAAACCAAGGAGCTTGAGCCCCAAGGTCAGCGAAACGGATGGGATCCACTGAAAGCGTCTTTTTTGGGGTGCCGAAGCTTCTTGAGATGTGTTTCAAGGGAAATCAAAGGAACACCTCAACCATTTAGGCGTGCCCCCTGTGTTGAGATGTGTTTTTCAAAACCAACAGGCAAGCCTCAACCATTCAGGGGAATCCCACTCAAACGAGACACCCCTGGGAGTTTGGACACCTTCAACTTGGCTTTTGGAAAATGTCCCAAACCGCCCCCAATGACTTTGGAATGCAATATTTTGATCACGGGCGGAACGGCCCTTTTTAGGGGACTCCAACATGGATCTTGTTTTTTCTCTGAAACCACCAAGCAAAGCAAAAACTCCCTTCAACAACCAACATCAATTATGGGGTGAACTCCTTTTTTACAGGTAGTTTGAGGGTTTGGGTACCAACTCTAAGAAAGTCAAAGCCATCATCATCTCTGTCAAATCTCCCCTACCTGGACCTTCGTTCTCCTGAAAAATAGCCGTAGTTTCCGCCTTTGACTGGATATTCGGGAAATCGTAGCACTTTTTGCCGCAAAAACCCGAAACTCCTAAAACTCCTAAAAAGCACACTATTGCACTGCTCGCAGATTAAAGGAAGCTTTGAGGGATAAACGGCTTGATGCAGCCCGCAAGTTTGTCAAAGCCTGCAACAGCGGTCCAAAGTTGTGCGGTGCAGAAAAAACGTACCCATTTTGACCGCAAAACGCCCGCAAATTTCCGCAAATCTCCCGCAAAAACCCGCAAACTCCCGCAAATCAGGAAAAGTCGTAGCTTTGAATGATCAAGGCATTTTGTGGTGTTTATTGGCACGTTGGCCAGTGCTGCGAGGTGTATTTGCTTTCTATGGCCAATGCACGACTGGAAACGACGCAAATCGTATGAGTTTTTGCCCCAAATGTGCTAAACCACTGGAATTCGGTAAATCGTAGGGGTCTCCCAAAACACCCAGAAATTTGCCGGAGTTTGAAGGTCCAGGTACACAGATTTTGATCTCACTCGTCCATGGATGAAGCAGTAGAACCCTTTTACGAAATTGACCAACTGCTCATCCACCCAACCCCGTTTATTTGAGTCATAATCAAAACCCGATACTAATTAAAATGGTCCATGCTTCAAGAATTAAGGCGGACATTTCCGCAGCAATTTATGGCAAGGGGATTGTCCCTTAGCCTTCACCAATCCGCGGGTTTTGAGCAACTGGCTCATTTGGGGAGGGCGGGGGGGGGGGGGGCTTTGGGCGAGCTCCGGGCTGGCGAAGAATGCGCGGTCTGCCATGCTGCGGGTCTGCTACGACCAAAAAACACACACCTCCAAGTGTGTGAATGTGTGGATTCACGGCATACCTAGGTTTTTGCATTAGGTCAGTTTTTGGAAATCTCTGCGCTGGTTTCGTTCGTTTCAGATGTTAAGCGAAAAACATAAAGCGGAAACCTTGATTTGGCATGCTTTGGCAAGTTTTCTCCTGGAAAATGAGCGGAAACCGGCGAGAAGAAGGGGAACTCAGCTGAAATTAGTGCTTCCAATTGAACGTGTTTTTTGGAATGGAGCGTTTTGGGGTCAACTGAAAGAAGCGGACAAAAACAAAAAACGTGTGCAGGGAAGAACTAGGTATAGATTTCGCAGAAAAAGGGGTAAACACCCCCCTGGACTAACGGCAGGGTCCCCGTGTGGCCCGCGCATCCATTTTGGCCACCTGGCTAGTTTGAGGGCTCAGGCACGTGAATTTGAGGCTCAACCTCCAGATCGTCGAGCAAAGCATTGGCACCCAAACGCCCCCCAAAGGAGGCTACAAAAAGAAGTGCAAATGCGGTTTCATATTCTACATATGGCCATGGGGCATAACCTATGGCTCCATTTTGGGGTGGATGAACATCCATTTGCCGCCTATTTTGATGTTCACCAGGGGTACAGGGTTTTGACCCACAGCCACATGAATGCGTCAAAACAAATCCGCAAAATTGTGCTTATCCGCTTGGCTTCTCTTGAAAACCAAATGGGCACCCTCAAAAACACACAGACAGAGACAGAGACAGAGACAGAGACAGACACAGACCCAGAGACACACAGACACAGAGACACACAGACACAGAGACACACAGACACAGAGACACACAGACACAGAGACCACAGAGACACAGACACACAAACACACAAACACACAGACACACAGACACACAGACAAACACACACACACACACATCCTTATAAAGTAGACTTTAGAGGTCTGAATCCAGTGCCGGGGCCCCGCGCAGGGCGTTCTCCTGGGTAAAGTGTGTAGCGCTGATCGCCCACCGCACCCCGTAGAAGAGACACCAAGCCAGGCCGAAGGTGAAATAGTTGTTCATGATCTCGATCATCCTGTGCTAATGGCAACGGATTAATCAATTCATCAACCAACCCAGTTTGAATGGATCATCCTGTGCCAGATCATGGCAACGGATTAATCAACCCACCAGTTTAAAAAGGGGGCTGTCTCTAGTGTTAATGGAGATTCAGACCGCTTTTGGAGGAGGCCCACCCCCCCATACTAATAGACAGGGGTTTATTAATCCGCGGCCAACATGATGCATGTGTGTCCCAAAATACAGGGCCTTTCCCTTTGAACCAAGGTACCCCAACAAAAAGCTAGCACATGCGGTTCTGCAACAAATTGGTCGTGTTCGTGTGTTTTCCAGTTTAATCCTACGGTGCCAAAAGATCGGATGACATAGACGAGAATATCATGGACCAGTCAGAGATGGACATAACCCGGGTAGGGCCCAAATAAATAACTATGGGGTCACATCAAGGCATGATAGCAGAAACGACGATTCTTCCCAACCCTTGGTATGGTCTCCTGCCAAAAATGAACAGGACCAAAAAACAAACAATCTAAAACCATGCCAACAAAAGTGAAGATTGGTAACCTGTTTGGCCCCTAAGACATGGTGCCCCTCGGTTACCTCCAAGCGCCCTCCTAAATGTCCAAAACTGAATGCAATTCAGCTCAAAGAATGACCCTCCCCCCCGAGACTAACATGGAAGCTCCCCAAGACCCGTTGAAAGACTTAGTTTCATTTACAGAGGCCTTTTGGGAGTTTTTTTTGTTAGTGTAAGGGAGTGTAGCAACAAACAAAAACTGCGAGCTGAAAGTTGCGACTTGACTTTTGCATGGCCGAGTTGTCCTCGTCATAGTTTTTTTGTTTCTTAAATAGATTGGTGTCTCTGGTAAATGGAAGAAGACCAATGAGTATGTGTCCCTGGTAAATGGGCACACTTTTAGGCTGGGAAACAGCCCGGTGTCTCTCCAAAAAGGAAAAAAGGACCGGCAACGAGTCGGTTTGTGAAGGAAAGAAGGGCATATTGTGCCATAGTCAAAAGGCCCCTTTACTTGGGCCTGGGATGGTCATCCACCTGGTAGTACGGATCCTTCACGACTGTTATAATGATTCCTACTTAGCTTGCTGGTTCTCAGCAGGGAATGAGGGAATGACCCCTGCAACCAATCCCCTATCCCTAGGTTCATTCCCAAAACCTTGCTGGACGAACACTCGAGATCAGAGACCATAGGCCAAACAGGCGGAATTTGGACCGTAGCTCAAATTATTTACTGGCCATCTTGGGGGTTGCTGTAACCTTGCGTTCACCGGCCAACAGGTTGAACTCTCGTTGGCCCTGGACCAAAATGTTCAGAAGCAACTTCCACCACCCCCCACCACGGCTTTTTGGACAGTTCTTTGGATTTTGAACATTGAAACAAAGCTGTTGTGGGGAGGGGGGTGCTGGTTGGAAGCAAAGAGTTTAAAGTTTGGAAGAATGATGGAATTTGACAATGGGAATAGAAAGAGGACACGAGACTCATTCATTATCCTTCCTAAGCCTGTGTCTTCCCTTCAAATAGCACAGGGCTGTTCCCTAAGGGCTTTGCATGAACCGAAATTGGTTGCTCCCAAGGCTCCTGGTTCATACTCAGCTTGTTTGGTTCAGCTTGAAGAAATATTTAGGGAACCTTGTAATATTGTGGATTCACCGTAGATGGTTGCGAGATCCATCCAGTTCCAACCACCGTTCAGAAACCCAACGGTTTCTGATTCGCTTCCACAAACGTTATGGTTTCATTCATGGTTTCATTTCTTGGTGCAAATTCTGGATTTCGCAACCATCCACAGCATGAGTCTGTGTTTTAGGAACCCCCCCCAATCTACGTGAGGCATAATCAAAACCTGGTATTAAAATAGTTGACCCAGAACCAATGCATCAAGAATTAAAAAGGCGGAAAATTCCGCGCCAAATCATTTATGGCAGGGGGATTGTCCCTTACCAACCTTCGTCTGCCTCGACACCCAAATGCCCGTAACAACTGGGTATTTACCCATGATGGTGGGATTGTCCCTTATATACCCTCCACCTACCCCCGGGTCAGGTTCCTGTAATTTCCCAAAATCAACCAGACTCCACCGAGCCCCGGGTGTTCCTTGGACGTGACGCTATTCCATCGAAAAAACCGAAATCCGACTCCTTTCCACTCGCTCCGAGGGCTCATGGACAAAGCGCTCGGCATTCAGCACCTCGATTTGTTTCTTTCGTCGAACAATGCGGTTCCTGAAACCATTCGGGGCTGCCCGATGTCAGATCTGCGAGAAGTGACGAACTTGTGGGTTAAATTCGAGAACTACCAGTAAACCAACTATGCGAAGAAGCTCAGGGGATGGCTGGGCACCACCAATCCATCTCCATGCAACGATTTGGGTGCTCTGGGCCAAAAGAAAGGCCAAGCTGTTGGTCTGCCGCTAAAATGGTCTTCCCAAAAAACTGAAAGTCTCTGAGCTCAGAAAGTGAGTAAAGGGGCCAAGGTAGCCCGGTTGTAACATTGTGACCCACTGAAAGGAGGCCTATAACTATGGCTTTTGTGGGTTACAACCATAATTGTTGCCCGCTCCTGCCCCTTTAAGTAGGGTTCAACCCCCATTAGCAGAATGAATGGCAATCCTCAGGTAAACAATAACCTCCATTGGTTTAGTGGTTGTTTGAACCCCAGAGTGTGTCTTTGTTTGGGGGACCCCGCCCCCAAACGGTGGCTTTGCTTTTGGTTTCCCTTTAAAGCCACACAAATTCGGTACCATCCGAAGAACCGACCCACAACAATCACGAGAAGAGTGCTGAGAATCATACCGATGGCAATCAACAACCCAATACCATGCATTAGCAAAGGCCGTGAGGGGTGGCAAAGGCCATAAGGGGTGGCAAAGGCCGGGCTGAAGGTTTTGGCTGTGTCGATGGCTGGCGTCCGATATAAGAAAATGCCAGGCTTTGAAACGTAAGTGGTTCAAGGGTGCGCCCTAAAGCAAAGCAGATCCGCCGACCCCTTTCTCCAAAGGTGCGGCGCATGGGAAGGGTTTGTATTCGTCCTTGTCTTCGTGATGATTATCATCACCACTGATGTTGGGTGATGGTTCGCAGCATCCGGACCATCATCATTCTTCTGTTTCACAAACGTTTTAAGTGTGCCATTAGACCCGACTTGGAACGCTGCTCATGCTGGGGATGCAGAGTGATGATTATCATCAGGATGTCGTCACGGTAACTGCTGGTGATGCTGGGGATGCGTAGTGATCATCGGGATCATCATCATCATCATCATCATCATCATCATCATCATCATAATCCGACTTGACATGCAAAGTGAGGATTTCATGACTGCGAGCGATGCTGCGGATGCATAGTTATCTGCTGGTAATGCGTAGTGATGATGTCGTCACGGTAACTGCTGGTGATGCTGAGGATGCGTAGTGATGATCATCCCACCATCATCATCATCATCATCATAACCCGGATGCATAGTGATGATTTGCATCATCAGGATCATCATCATTATCACTTGACATGCAGGGACAATTATCATCATGACTGATGCTACGGATACATCGTGATGACCGCCAGCTTTGTCGTGGCGGTCTTCTTTTTCATATACGTTTCAAGCGTGCCGTTAGACCCGACTGGAAATGCAGAGGATGCGTAGTCATGATTGTCATGAACAATGCTGGTGATGCTGGTGATGCGTGAAAATTATCATCAGGATCATCATCATCATCATCATCATCATCATCATCATCACTGGAAATGCGTCATGATTGTCATGATAACTGGTGGCGATGCCGGGGGTGCATAGTTCATCACCATCATCACCATCATCATCATCATCATCCATCATCATCATCATCATCATCATCATCATCCGAAGTCTTGCGAACAAAAAAAGTGGTGCCCCCAACACAGCCGGGGGCACTTCTTGTAAAATCCAACAAGGTGCTCATGATCATGCGAATTAATCCTGCAGTAGCTTGTTTGAGATGCAGGGAATGCGTAGTTATAATTCTCATAACAACTGCTGGTGATGCAAAAAATGCAAAGTAACAATTATCATCATGACTGCCGGCGATGCATAGTAATAAATATCAGCAGCCCTAATGTTGGGTAATAATTTGCATCATCAAAAGCATGATCATTATCGTGATGCTCTTCTTTTTCCCCAACAGCTGAAAGCTTTGGGGTCTTAGCCCAGATAGGCTGCGGGGTGGTCCGGGGCGGCCCTGAGGTAAGGTTCCACGAGGGTTCCACGAGGGTTCCACCAGGCGTTCCACGAGGTTCTGGGAGGGCTGTGGGGTGGTGCGAGCACTATAAAGAGCACCGCCTGCTGTTGGGGATATCGCCTGAGTTTATTCACATATGCTTTAAGTGTGCCGTTAAAACCATAGTTGTTATAAGCAAGCCGGAGCCGGCGGCACAGGGCGGCAGCCCTTAGATATGTCTGATTCCGGTAGATATTTGGTGAAACCTAACCACTGCTGAAAAGTCAAACTTCTTTGGCCAATCACCAGTATGGCAGATAAAAGGCGAACATCATGCGAGACCCGCAGAAGAGACATTTAGTTGCCTACTGATCACTGGAATGGGCGGTAAGGCCAACAACCCACACAGATCAGCATGGTTGACCTCCAAGGTCCTTAGAAAGGGTCGTTAAGGCTTGGCTGGAATTAGGACCCCAGCAAAAGCTATTTTTCCCCAACAGCTGAAAGCTTTGGGGTCTCAGCCCAAATGGGCTCCGGGGTGGTCCGGGGCGGCCCTGAGGTAAGGTTCCACGAGGGTTCCACCAGGGTTCCACCAGGGTTCCACCAGGGTTCCACGAGGGTTCCACGAGGGTTCCACGAGGGTTCCACGATTCCACGAGGTTCTGCGAGGGCTGCGGGGTGGTGCGCGCGCTAAAAGAGCACCGCCTGCTGTTGGGGATATCACCTGAGCTTATTTTTGGCTGGTTAGTAGAAAACAAAGGGGGCCCCCGGGGAGCTAATTTTGGGGAAGAAGGGTCCATGGCAACTGATTCAAGATCTTCAGGAAGCCGGCTCAGTCAGCCTCTCAAACAACCACTTCACGACGCAAAACAAAAACAACAAACTTCACAACGTCCCCCCCCCTCAACAAAAGAAAACAAAATAAGACATAAAACAAATCGCGACTTTGCCGTTGCCTCCCGTCCCCTCCTCCCAACACAAAGCAAAGGACGAATGAAAAGAACAGGCCGTTGCCTCCCTTCCCCTCCCCAAAGAACAAGACAAAAGAACAATGGGCAGACAAGAACGACAAATGGCAGTGGGTCAAAAATAGTTTCCCAAAATGGCTTGCCCTGGCAAGTGGAAACATGGACTACAACCTGCTGTCCATATCCTGGTGGATTCATTTTGACCCATACCCAAATCCGGGTTTCCCCCAGAGGCACCGCCAAAGAGAGCACAAAGAAGACCAGTCCGCTGCCCATCAGCCAATGGCATTGCCTGAGCCGCGAGTCGCGGGGAGCAAGTGCCCCTTCCAAGAAGCACATCTGGCGAGGGAACTAACTCCCCATCCTCAAAAGAATCCACACACACACATGCGCGCATCTGCTCTCTCTCTCTCTCTCTCTCTTTTTCTCTCTCTCTCTCTCTCTCTCTCTCTCCCCCTCTCTCTCTCTCTTTTTTTCTTTCTCTCTCTCTCTCTCTCTCTCTCTCTCTCTTCGCACACTCAAGATGCTCTGCGTGTCCCGCCCAAACCCTCCAACCCCCCAGATCCCGTTCTCGCCTGGTGGTGTGGGAGATGGCCTGTTCCCATGGCTCGATACCTCCGGGCGATATGAACGGAGCGATACCTCGGGTTCCCGCGCTTTGGACATGACACGACTCGCCTTTTTTTGGCAGGAACCTTTTTTGGGGGAACACGTTGTTTTTTGGATCATGCGTTGCATGTTTTCAAACACAACCAGCAAACTTTGTGTTGTTGTTGTTTCTCTTTTTTTTGGGGGGGGGTCCCCTCCAGCCGTATGTATATATGCTTGTACATGGCTATGAATGTCAAGGGACCGTTTGACGGACATCATGAATGTGATGCATGTCTGCCACTTGTGGTTGGTGGTTCCCTTTTTTGTATTCACAGTCATATGGGCGACAGATCATAGCTCAACCACCCGTCCCTTTACAAATTATGGGCCGAGTTCCTCCCTTGCAAAGTGACCACAAAAGGCAGGAACTCAGGGAGTGAGACCGCCATCTGAGGGAAATATCAGGAAAAACACGGACCTGGATGTTCCACCTCAGCAAGTACGTCATAACCCGGGATATAAGTGAGACAATGGGGGTCGGTCGACTTGTAACCAGCCCTAAGGGTCCAAGTACCTTGTGAGGTTGTAGTTTTTGAACCCTTTTTGACCCCAAGTCCATCCTCCGAAGGTTCCAAGGGCCCCTCTGTGATGGTTTCCAGAGCCGAAACTTGGCAAGTATATTATCCTCAGACCCGTCATGGGGCTTGGCTAAAAGGACACCAAAAGGAACCAAGCTCTTTCTCACTTGTCCCCTTTGGAAATAACAAAAAGGTTTGCCGAGGGTTTTGCCCCAAACACCGATACCCTCGGATTGTCTGTTGCTCAGAGATAACACACACATCTAACCCTATGCCCTTCCAATCTATCAAGTGGCCTTTCGGAAGCACTGGGGGTAAACAAAATACACGTACGAAGGATTCTCTCCATCAAACATCCAGTTTTCCATCTTAGGATCCAATAGAAAAACCAAAGGCAACCCACCTGTTTTAGGTGTTCCCTTGGTTTTTAGAGAGGCACCCAAGTAAACAGTTTCGACCACCATAAAAGGCATGTTCTTGGGTCCCATTACATGGGTGTGTCAAAATAGGGAGACGGATTCCAAAATGGTAGCTTTCCATTCGCCTCCCCTTCAAACCAACCTGAAAGAATGCTCCCTGAAAGACCACCCCCACGCCCGCACCTACTTGGGTATCAGTTTCCCATGATAAATACACATCTGTCAGCTTCCATGACGATTGAAAAGACTGTGTCGGGTTCCCTTTGGTTGTCCTTTTTGGTTGACCCCGGATCACATCCTATTGTAGGGGGGTGTTCCCTCCAAAAGTGGTCTGAGTCCCCACTAAAAGGGGACACCCCCCCATCATTCATGATCGGGGGGTTCTCAATCAGGGGTCGACATTCTCAGTCGCCAAAGGACCTAGAATTAACAGGTGATCACCTTTTGGTGCCATGACTAAACATGGACCAAAACAGGAAAACCACACATTTCGGGTCGATTCGCTTTGGTTGCAAGTGAGCAACACTCAGCGCGGTGACCAGTACAGTTTATCAAATGGGGCGGTGTTCCCTTCCAACAGTGATAAATCCTTTAAATCCTCGCAAAACCAGGGACACCCCCTATTCATCAATTGGGGCTCCTAAAACCTAAACCAGGGACACCCCGAAATCATCCACTGGGGCGTCTTTCAGATCCGGGACCCGCCAGTCTCACTCCCTGAGGTCCCATTTTCACTTGGCTCCGGGCCCTCTTGGTTCGGCAGAATGCCGCTGATCCAGAAGCGCAGCGCCTGCACGGTGAGGAAGGACATGGACAGCCCCGCCACGTCGTTCCTCGGAGGAAATTGGCCCCTGTCCAAAAACACACGGTGTGGCCGAAAACAACTGACCAACTTTGTGTTGCAGCCTGCCTGCACTTGGACAGAAGCAAAAACCGAAGAAAGAAAAAAGGAAAAAGAAACTGGGCAAGAGGAAGATGTTGCAGCCTGCCTGCACATGGACAGAAGCAAAAACCGCAAAGAAAAAACATATGGGCAAGAGTGAAGATCGATTTTCAGCTTCCCTCCAGTTGGTGACCTGGATTGAGGTGTTCCGGGGGTCTCCGATTTCCCCCACTGCGCAACAAGCAGGGTTCCAGTCCCCAAATTCAAGAAATTCAAACCACCACTAGGTCCTCCAGTTGAGAAGTTAGAATAAAGGTACCAACCTTTTTCTGTAGTTTATTTTAGTAAGGGAACCCTCCCCCAAAAAAGGGGTAGAAGGGCAGTATACTGGAAAACCTAGACCAACTAAGGGACGACCCCGAACAGAAAAAAACAACTTTGGGGGGTGATTCTTACGCTTGACAGCGGCCGCGTGGAAAACCGACGCAAAACGGGCCGTTGCTTTGACGCTGTTTTGGTCAGGGGAGCTGGCAATAACGGGTTCTAATAAACGGCTTCCGATTGTTTGCACAGAACACCAGTCATGTGTGTAGAATCCAAAAGGAAGCCAGCTGCACTAGTGTGACCGCTCTGGTATATGCTTTAAAACCAATATAAACCAGTGCGATGCAGTTCTAACCAACAAACCTCAAAAGGACCTCTGGCCAGTTGTTACAACCCATTTCAAGTCGCCCTCTGGCGTTTTTGCTGCTCACTTGACTTTGGGGTTCGGGGCTCAAAAGCGTAACCCGGGAAGTTGAGCTCGGCAATCTTCATGTGATGCGCAACATGCCTGCTTGCTCACAACGGGGGAGGCGCTTCACTGTGGCTGGGCATGCAATTGGCTCTTTGTGATGTTGAGAAACGCACAGACACACCTGGAACCTGGAGCCTGAATAAAGCTCCCTGGATGTTGGGGGGAAAGATCAACCACAAGTGATTATTGCGAGTCATGTCAAACCCAATCTGGGCAACGTCCTGCGGCAAGGCTTCGATGCGACCCCCGTCCCCAATCTTCGGAGTTGCCCTCGACCTTTTGCCAACAACTCTAGGGTCACCTTTGTTATGTCTTCAAAGTAGCCCTGGCGACCTCATTCTTATTACTGATGCATGTGGAAGTGTTTCCCTGAAAAGGGGAGCCCGACCCTCTGGACATGTTCCTAATGAATCAGCCAAGAGTGATGAATGCAGGCTTCCCATGGAGTCTCCTCGAGATATTGGCCTACCCCCAAAACACCATATGCTACTGGATCATGGAGACTTCAGGTATGTCTCTCTGCTCGCAAACGTCAATGAACTGCTCCAACACCTCAAAGTGAAGAACACGCTTAGTATGTACTCAAGTAGCATGTCTGTGCAGACAGGTGTCCCTTGTCTTAAGAAAGCTGTTTACAAAACGCCAGAGGGTCATCAACTCACAGGCTTGGTGAGTAGCATGAGGGCCAAAATTATTAGCGCAATATAGAATGGTGGCATGGGATCTTTCAACACATGTTTTTGTCATGCCCCATCCAAGTAGCTTGTACTTTGAACCCTGTTTGACCCAGAAGGTACCGAAAATGGGATCCTCTGGGAGAAGAGAATCATTTGATATTTCTCGCGGCTACTTCTCACGAGACACTCGGCTTCCTCAGTCTCCTCGTCCCACTTCTCTTCGTATTCGTCCTTCAACGAATAGAACCGTGCCAACCGGGCGCTGGGTCAACGGGTCAACCCACTCCATTTGCGAATACGTGCCCTGGAAAAAAATACGTGCCCTCAAAGCCACCAGGGGAAAAAAACAAAGAATACTCATTGTTGAAATGAGGAGCGTACGAAACCCTTTACTTGGCCCTAGTACTTTTTTGAACGCTATCGTTTTGGGGGAGACCTTATCGTTTTACAGTGTTTTCGAACTTTGGCAGATCCGACTCGAAAATCGCAACTTTGTAGTACAAGTCTAGTACTGTTTAAATGGAAGCACTGTTTAAATGCGTTTCGACAACCTTGAAGAACCTTCCTTTGACAATCATTTGCGGTGGCCAGGGCCTGGTTGTGTACAAACGGCAACAAGATTCCTAGATGTTCCTAGGGTGCTGCTTGCTGCATACCATCAGGACCCTCAGGGTAATCCAGCAAATCTCAAGTAGCCTGTGAAAAGTCGATGTGAATCAAAAGGAGAACAGCACTCAGCTCTCAGGTGTATCTTGTGGACCTAGAGTCTCCATGATGCTTTAAACATGGGGTCATTAGCTAAAATACTAGAGGTCATGGGCCCATTTTTAAAGGGTGATGGAGAGTCTAGGGATGGGCAAAACAACATGCCCGTCCCTTTCCCAGATACTGTTCCCGCTTGGTAGGTAACCCACGGCTTGAACCACCCGATATAAAAACCAAAAGAAAAACAGCGAAGGGTTAATGCTAACCCCAGATTGATCAACCCCAGTTTGTTGATGCGGGGGGCAAACCACTCCAAAAGTGGTCTGAGTCTCCACTACACCCAGGGACACCCCCTATTCATAACCTGGGTTGATTAATATTATGGGGTCAACAATACCTACTATAGTGGGCTTGCCTGGGATTGAGCCCTGGATTTGTGGGCTCTAGAAGCAAGTGATCCTTTCCCCATCTGCATCTGCCCTTCAGGACTTTGCAAGTTGCCCGTCACAGGAGCTTTTCACGAGTCGTTCAACAAGTTCCCTCGTCGGTCGATTGAATCGAAAGGCGAGGTCTGTCTTGTTTGGAGTTGGTGCCCGCCTTTGTGTGGCGGTTAAAGGCAAAGCCTTTTGCCCCCCCCCCCCCCCCCTCAAAAAAAAGAAGAAGAAGAAAGAAACGCGCACAAAAAAAAAAAAAAACAACGAGCCACCCATTTGGCGACCCAGGGAACCGATGGGCGGGCAATGTCTGTTTGAGCTCCAGCTGGCACCTTGGGGAAGACAAAATTTTACCAAAGCTGGGATCGGAGCATGGCAGTTGTGGGAGGGTACCTGGAAGATCAGTGTCCTCTTGGACACCCTTGTAAGGTGCCATGTTCGTGGGAGAGAGGGTACTTCCTGAGTTGATTGAGACAAAGTACGTACTCCAAACTTTTTGGTTGCCACCAAACTTTGGTCATCCCAAAAAGTGACTAAGATCCAGGAACTCTCGGCGTGAGAACTGAGCAGATGGGCAACAGATTTAAAACCTGGGACCTTCTCGCCATCATCCATCTGGGAGATGTGCTCACGGATAATGTCGAAGAACCAGTAGATGAAAAGCAGGCTGATCGACCCAAGAGGCACCACCTCAGAGTGAAACTATAATGCTCGCAACATGGCTTTCAAGGAGCTTATGGGTGTGTGTGTGTGTGCGCGTGTTGTTGAGGATACCCTTTGCGGGGTCTTAAAGGGAAACCAGACGGAAACCGTCCCCCCAACAAAAAACACAATTACAAGAACCGAAACCAGCCCACCCCAAACAACAAAAACAAGGAGTTCCCTTGTTTTGGCACATACCCACATAGGCCTTACCACACTTCTAATTACACCAGGTACCAACTCATAAAATGGCCTCAACGTATTCGGCGCTGAGGCAACCCAAGGCAAACAATGCTTGTCTTTTGTTGGTTCCCATATACCATGATTTGGCTTGCAAAACCGTCAACATGGGGTGTGCCAAATAGAGGAATCCAACACATCATGGCTTTCCTTTGCTTCTCACTTTATTGCAAAGCAAAAACACAAAAAACTGACAAGGGAGCTCAAAGATCCAATGCCTGGAGACTCCTTGGTTGCCAATGTGCCCTCAAGTTGATCACCTTTACGGGGCCAAAAGCTCGCCAAAACCCGGGTATGTTTGTTTTCTTGCCCGTACCATATGCGCCCCTTATGTGTACCTCCAAAACGAAAACAAAGAACAACTATCTGGGACCCCCCAATTTCAATCCGTTTTGCAGACCTCATCGGTAAGAAAATTCCGGGTACCTGGTCCCCGGTGTCCCTGATATATTTGATGGAGGCATCCGAGCGGAGAAAAAGGGTGTCAAATGAGCACCGCCCAAAACTGGAGCTGACTTGTCGTTCTGACATGAAGGCGAAACAAAGCCTTACGACAGCCCGAATGAAACCAGGGCCTGCGAAAATGGCCCCAATAAGAAGCTGCTCAAATGAAATTGGCTACTTGGGGTCACGCCACCACACAAGGATGTGCGAAGGGTTGCCTTCCCAAAAATACACAGAAAACAAAAACAAACCCTCGCCGACCTCGCCTAGAGAGAAACCTGGAGGGAAACGCAGGGATACGCTGGGGACCTGTTTCCTGGATTTTCGGACCACCAGCTAAATTGGTCCAAACAAATGTTCTGCAAGTTGACACGGAACTATCCGATTGCCTTCCATTGGTCAGTGGCTCACCACCTGGGTTACAAGACATGGGGCACTGACCGCGTGGCCTCTGATTCGAAGCCATTGAATCCTAACTCAACCACCTGGATTCATGGCTGAAACGTTGTCTGACTGTGACCCTAAGAACGCGGTACTCAGTTGTTCAGTGACCCTGGAAAAAAAAGGGAATCCTTTTCGGGGAAGACAGTTTTTTCGTGGGGCAGCCACCAAAAACAGAGGGAGAAAGAGTGCCACTGAACATGCAAGGGGGCTTCAAAATGGGCCACACATCACCTGTTGGCTTCCCTTTGGCCAGTTCTGGGGGCTGCAACTTGAAATTGACGTCTTCCCTTCCGTCCAATCCCTAAAACCCACATCGCGTCCACGGCGCACAACCGGGCACCGGAAAAGACAAAATACGCTCCGAGGTGCGAGAAGCACATGCAGCGGGGTAGCGCTGAAGTACTTCCTCGGACCGACCGATCTGCATTTGGGTATGGCAAACAAGGGGAACCCACACAATGGCCTCAAGAGCCATACCCATTTGGGATGCCAATCAAAAGGATCCAAGAAAAACAAAATCTGTCACGATTACAGCATCTCACCCCAGCAATATTGCAAGCAAAACAACACACACACACAAACCATAGATCCATGGGAAAATAGAACAGCTCCCCGCGGGATTTCTATGGCAAACTGCCCAATCATTTTTGGCTTTTGGGGAGATATAGATAGCTTCCCCATTCTTTCCAGGGATCCTTGTTAGACAACCACCCAAAACCCTGCAGAAACGGTTGGTTGTTGAAAAGAAAGATGGCCGAAAGGAATGGCCATAGAAAAGGACCCTCTGCATCGCACCCTCTGGGTCCGCATGGATCTACTTGGCGAACTTGGCACCCGACCTTGGACGACCCCTTGACTTGGTTGACGTTGGAAGGGGAGTACACATTTAACTTTTAGCTGTCAAGTGGGGATTTCCCACTAAACCACAATAAGAAAAAATGCAAAATGTTTCCCAACAACGACCATGTTGAGATGATTTAGACCAAACCGATGCCCAAGAATACCACTGCCTGGTGGATGCAGGGAAACCTGCCGAAAGAACCGAAGGAAGGGCCTGGGAAATGCCATTTGCGAATACGTCCGCTGGAAAAATAATGTATACAAGTGTTTCCAGCAAGCTAAACAAAGGAAGCACACATAAATAGCGCTACCCAAACTCGATCTGGTGATATTGGATCAGATGCTGGGATATTGACACAAGCTATCTTACAGTCGTTGCTGACAGGATGCCCTCATGGAAGCTGACGATTTCAGAGATTGGAAAACGGCATTCTTTCTGTTTGGGAAAGCCCCCGATTTTGCCACTTTTATATGTTGACGACAGGATACCCATTTGGGTTGTCGACCCGTTTTGGCATTGCCCCGCAGATCCGGTCCACGCAAGGGCCATCCGCCATTTGCAGATACGTCCCCACAAAAAATATCCGCCGACCCTTTCTCTAAAAAGGGGAGGCGCACGGGAAGGGTAGTTGGCGCATAAGTATATCCAAAGTTTCATCCTCATCAGCATCAGCAGCTGCAGCTACGATAAATGTTATCGTCACGGTCATCGTGATCATCATCATCCTTATCATCATCTCTTTCTTATTCTCTTATCCTTATCATCATTATCATCATGGTTGTCGTCATCTCTTATCAGGCAGCATTTGGGTTGCAGAGGATGCTGCGAGGATCGTTATCAGCACAGCCGTTAGTGATGCTAAGGATGCTACGATGATAGTTATCACCCTTGTCATCATCTTTATCATCATCTGACCATCACCTAGCATCATCTCATATCTTACTATATGAAGAAACCAAAAGGGACGTTAGACATCCTTGGCAACGCAAAGGATGCGATGATGATAGTTATCAAGGAACAAGTACTGATGCAGAGGATGTTGTGATGATAGTTGTCATGACGCGGATGATAACGATCCTCACGCTCCCATTCTCATCATGGTCGTCGTCATCTCTCATTAGGCAGCATTGGTGATGCAAAGGATGCTGCGATGATCGTTATCATCACAGCCGTTAGTGATGCTAAGGATGCTACGATGATAGTTATCATCCTTGTCATGATATAAGATGATGCTAGGTGATGATCAGATGATGAGAAAGATGATGACAAGGATGATAACTATCATCGTAGCATCCTTAGCATCACTAACGGCTGTGGTGATAACGATCATCGCAGCATCCTCTGCATCACCAATGCTGCCTGATAAGAGATGACGACGACCATGATGAGAATGGGGGTCATCATCATCATCATCAGCATCATCACGGTGCTTATCATCATCATCTTCTTCGTCATCGTCCTTATCTTTTTTATATACGTTTCAAGTGTCCCGTTAGACCCGATTTGAGATGCAGAAGATGCGCGGACATGATTATCATGATGACTGCTGGTGATGCTGAGGATGCGTCATGATGATTATCATGTCAGTTCATCATCATCATCATCATCATCATCATCACGGTGCTCATCATCATCAGCTTCTTCGTCATCGTCCTTATCTTTTTTATATACGTTTCAAGTGTCCCGTTAGACCCGATTTGAGATGCAGAAGATGCGTGGACATGATTATCATGATGACTGCTGGTGATGCTGAGGATGCGTCATGATGATTATCATGTCAGTTCATCATCATCATCATCAGCATCATCATCACGGTGCTCATCATCATCATCTTCTTCGTCATCGTCCTTATCTTTTTTATATACGTTTCAAGTGTCCCGTTAGACCCGATTTGAGATGCAGAAGATGCGCGGACATGATTATCATGATGACTGCTGGTGATGCTGAGGATGCGTCATGATGATTATCATGTCAGTTCATCATCATCATCATCATCATCACGGTGCTTATCACCATCATCTTCTTCGTCATCGTCCTTATCTTTTTTTATGTACGTTTCAAGTGTCCCGTTAGACCCGATTTGAGATGCAGAAGATGCGTGGACATGATTATCATGATGACTGCCGGTGATGCTGAGGATGCGTCATGATAATTATCATGTCAGTTGGTGATGAATTCAGCTCATCATCTTCTTCGTCATCGTGCCTTATCTTTTTTTATATACGTTTCAAGTGTCCCGTTAGACCCGATTTGAGATGCAGAAGATGCGTGGACATGATTATCATGATGACTGCTGGTGATGCTGAGGATGCGTCATGATGATTATCATGTCAGTCATCATCATCATCATCTCTCGTCATCGTCCTTATCTTTTTTTATATACGTTTCAAGTGTCCCGTTAGACCCGATTTGAGATGCAGAAGATGCGCGGACATGATTATCATGATGACTGCTGGTGATGCTGAGGATGCGTCATGATGATTATCATGTCAGTTCATCATCATCATAATCAGCATCATCATCACGGTGCTCATCATCATCATCTTCTTCGTCATCGTCCTTATCTTTTTTTATATACGTTTCAAGTGTCCCGTTAGACCCGATTTGAGATGCAGAAGATGCGTGGACATGATTATCATGATGACTGCTGGTGATGCTGAGGATGCGTCATGATGATTATCATGTCAGTTCATCATCATCATCATCATCATCAGCATCATCACGGTGCTTATCGTCATCATCTTCTTCGTCATTGTCCTTATCTTTTTTAATATACGTTTCAAGTGTCCCGTTAGACCCGATTGAGATGCAGAAGATGCGCGGACATGATTATCATGATGACTGCTGGTGATGCTGAGGATGCGTCATGATGATTATCATGTCAGTTGGTGTTCATCATCATCATCTTCTTCGTCATCGTCCTTATCTTTTTTTATATGTTTCAAGTGTCCCGTTAGACCCGATTTGAGATGCAGAAGATGCGCGGACATGATTATCATGATGACTGCTGGAGATGCTGAGGAGCGTCATGATGATTATCATGTCAGTTGGTGTTCATCATCATCATCTTCTTCGTCATCGAGTTCCATCAGTTTTCATCATCATCGTCATCATCAAGTGTCAAGTGTCCCGTTAGACCCGATTTGAGATGCAGAAGATGCGTGGACATGATTATCATGATGACTGCTGGTGATGCTGAGGATGCGTCATGATGATTATCATGTCAGTTCATCATCATCATCATCATCATCACGGTGCTCATCATCATCATCTTCTTCATCATCGTCCTTATCTTTTTTTATATACGTTTCAAGTGTCCCGTTAGACCCGATTTGAGATGCAGAAGATGCGCGGGCATGATTATCATGATGACTGCTGGTGATGCTGAGGATGCGTCATGATGATTATCATGTCAGTTCATCATCATCATAATCAGCATCATCATCACGGTGCTCATCATCATCATCTTCTTCGTCATCGTCCTTATCTTTTTGTATATACGTTTCAAGTGTCCCGTTAGACCCGATTTGAGATGCAGAAGATGCGTGGACATGATTATCATGATGACTGCTGGTGATGCTGAGGATGCGTCATGATGATTACCATGTAAGTTCATCATCATCATCATCATCATCAGCATCATCACGACGCTTATCATTAATCATCTTCTTCGTCATCGTGCTTATATTTTTTATATACGTTTCAAGTGTCCCGTTATATAGAAATCAAAAGGGACGTTAGACATCCTTGGCAATGCAAAGGATGCGATGATGATAGTTATCAAGGAACAAGTAGTGATGCAGAGGATGTTGTGATGATAGTTTTCATGACGCGGATGATAACGGTCATCACGCCCCCATTCTCATCATGGTCGTCGTCATCTCAGGCAGCATTGGTGATGCAGAGGATGCTGCGATGATCGTTCGCATCACAGCCGTTAGTGATGCTAAGGATCCTACGATGATAGTTATCACCCTTGTCATCATCTTTATCATCATCTGATCATCACCTAGCATCATCTCATATCTTACTATATATAGAAATCAAAAGGGACGTTAGACATCCTTGGCAATGCAAAGGATGCGATGATGATGGTTATCAAGGAACAAGTAGTGATGCAGAGGATGTTGTGATGATAGTTGCCATGATGCGGATGATAACGATCATCAGGCCCGTGCCATTATCATCATGGTCGTCGTCATCTCTTATCAGGCAGCATTGGTGATGCAGAGGGTGCGGCGATGATCGTTATCATCACAGCCGTTAGTGATGCTAAGGATGCTACGATGATAGTTATCATCCTTGTCATCATCTTTATCATCATCTGATCATCACCTAGCATCATCTCATATCTGCCTATATATAGAAGTCAAAAGGGACGTTAGACATCGATGGCAATGCAAAGGATGCGATGATGATAGTTATCAAGGAACAAGTAGTGATGCAGAGGATGTTCAGCTGGATGGGCGCATTCTTGATTCTCCGGTGCGGCATTCGGGAAAGCCAAAGCCACACGGAATATGAGCCGCAGGGCTGTGGCAAAACCACTGATATCACATAGATGGGTCAAGGGGTGTTGGCGCCTCATCTAGGCCAGGCTTTGACATTGTGACATGTTGAAGGGCATGACGGGCAGCTAGATTCAAGCCCTAGAATACCGGCAGATAAGCGAGCACCAGACCTCCAACGAAAAGGCAACCAGCGAAAAAAGCTGCACGCCCCAAAACTTCCAAGACTCCAAAAATTGGTTGCCTCGCCATTAGTAACAAAACACCTAACTGGCAGTTGTCGCTTCCGCGGCCGATGAAGCGCTATCGGCCACCAAAGCATCGCCGAAAGCACTACGACCCACAGCCAAGCAAACGCAGGGCAAACATATATGCGTTGACACACGCGCGCGCACTATATTTTTACGCGGCCCTACGTGTAAATTCCAACTACACAAGAATACAACATGGAACGCCACAACGCTTCCAAGACCCCACAGCACCGACACTTCCACCGCCACCGGCAAACTCTGGCATGCACGCTGGCGCAAGCTCACGGGCGGCTACGATCCCGTGTTCTGCAGCACCACACTTTGCCGACAGGTTGCTTTATGGGCAAACAACGGTCCTGGAGGCTGCACGCATCTGCGCATGACCCAATGTGTTACCGCGCCCGCACAAATGTGCAGAAAGCAAAAACCCAAAGCCTTCCAAGACTCTAGGGCGCCAACGCTTCCTCTTTGGACCGTGCACAGCGATGCAAAGCTCTGAACCTGTGCCGCGCAACCTGCACGTGGTATCTTCGCACATCGCCCTGCGTGTGTTTTGCCCACACAAGAGCGCAGAACTAGTAGCGCGCCGACGCGCACAAGACTCTAAGCGTCAATGCGTCACCGTCGAGCCGCCTGACCCTTCCCAACCCGCTGACGCAACCCGTTACGCAAATCCGATTCCTGCTCACGCGACCTAAGCGTTCGCCAAGGAAAATAGGACGCCCGCGACCTGAGTCGATGATGAATCCACCTCGGGCCGAAGAGACTCTTTCTCCTTCGACACGGCGGTGATCGACGTGGGGACCCGACCACGCTCATCCGAGGCCGCGACGGGTCCGTAAGACTTGAACCAAACATCACTGTGTGCATGTATGTATGTATGTAGTGTATGTATGTCTGTAATGTAATGTAATGTAATGTAATGTGATGTACTGTAATGTAATGTAATGTAATGTAATGTAATGTAATGTATGTAGGTATGTATGTGTGCATTCTTCTCATGTGTGATGACCTGGTCGCAGTTCGTTGCTTGAGATAGCACATCTTCCCAGTGCATCTGAGGTCCATCGTGCTGTCTCACAACGGTAAAAACATACCAATAACATGTCATCTAATGACTCGTGACAAACTCTCGGTCTTGGGAAAGATGTCAAGAGTCGTTCACCTAATATGTATGTATGTATATCTGTATGTATGTATGTATGTATGTATGTCTCTATGTATGTATGTATGTATGTATGTATGTATGTATGTATGTATGTATGTATGTATGTATGTATGTATGTATGTATGTATGTATGTATGTATGTATGTATGTATGTACGTGTGTATGTATGTTTCTTTGTTTGTTTGTTTGTTTATTTGTTAGTTTGTTTCTTGTATCTGTCTCTATGTATGTATGTGTGTCCCGCGTGGCCCTGCACGTATACTCCAACAACACAAAAATACAACATGGAACGCCACAGCCCTTCCAACATTCTACAACACCCACGCTTCAACTGCCACCGGCAAACTCTGGCGAGCGCGCTTGCGCCTACGCTCCTATGTTGCGCAGCACCGCGATTTGCCGACAGGTTGCTTTATGGGCAAGCAACGGGGCGCCACGCTTCCTCTTTGGACCGTGCAAAGCGAGGCAAAGCTCTGAACCTGTGCCGCGCAACCTGCAAGCGGGCGTGTGTTGTGCCTACAGAGCGCAGAACTAGTAGCGCCCCAACGCGCATAAGATCAATGCATCACCGTCGAACCGCCTGACCCTTCCAAACCCGCTGACGCAGCCCGTTACACAAATCCCATTCCTGGTCACGCCAGCTGATCTAGCGCCGAAGCTCGATCAAAAAAGAATAAGCCCGCCAAGCTAGTTCGGCAACGCGCAACTTCAAAAGCCTCCGAGTCGAACATGTATATGTTCGCGCATAGTCCCGTGCATGGACACGCCCGCGAAAGTGTGCAGAATGAAACACCCAAAGCCTGCCAAGACTCTAACGCGCCCAAAGATCCCCGTTGTGCCGTGTCAGACGATCCCAAGCTCTGATCCCGTGCCGCGCAACCTACAACACCGGCAGATAAGCGAGCACCAGACCTCCAACGAAAAGGCAACCAACGAAAAAAAACTGCACGCCCCAAAACTTCCAAGACTCCAAAAATTGGTTGCCTCACCATTAGTAACAGAACACCTAACTGGCAGTTGTCGCTTCCGCGGCCGATGAAGCGCTATCGGCCACCAAAGCATCGCCGTAAGCACTACGACCCACAGCCAAACAAACGCAGGGCAAACATATATGCGTTGACACACGCGCGCGCACTATATTTTTACGCGGCCCTACGTGTAAATTCCAACTACACAAGAATACAACATGGAACGCCACAACGCTTCCAAGACCTCCCAGCACCGACACTTCCACCGCCACCGGCAAACTCTGGCATGCACGCTGGCGCAAGCTCACGGGCGGCTACTATCCCGTGTTCTGCAGCACCACACTTTGCCGACAGGTTGCTTTATGGGCAAACAACGGTCCTGGAGGCTGCACGCATCTGCGCATGACCCAATCTATTACCGCGCCCACACAAATGCGCAGAAAGCAAAAACCCAAAGCCTTCCAAGACTCTGGGGCGCCAACGCTTCCTCGTTGGACCGTGCAAAGCGATGCAAAGCTCTGAACCTGTGCCGCGCAACCTGCACGTGGTATCTTCGCACATCGCCCTGCGTGTGTTTTGCCCACACAAGAGCGCAGAACTAGTCGCGCGCCGACGCGCACAAGACTCTAAGCGTCAATGCGTCACCGTCGAGCCGCCTGACCCTTCCCAACCCGCTGACGCAACCCGTTACGCAAATCCGATTCCTGGTCACGCGACCTAAGCGTTCGCCAAGGAAAATAGGACGCCCGCGACCTGAGTCGATGATGAATCCACCTCGGGCCGAAGAGACTCTTTCTCCTTCGACACGGCGGTGATCGACGTGGGGACCCGACCACGCTCATCCGAGGCCGCGACGGGTCCGTAAGACTTGAACCAAACATCACTGTGTGCATGTATGTATGTATGTGTATGTATGTCTGTAATGTAATGTAATGTAATGTGATGTAATGTAATGTAATGTAATGTATGTATGTATGTATGTGTGCATTCTTCTCATGTGTGATGACCTGGTCGCAGTTCGTTGCTTGAGATAGCACATCTTCCCAGTGCATCTGAGGTCCATCGTGCTGTCTCACAACGGTAAAAACATACCAATAACATGTCATCTAATGACTCGTGACAAACTCTCGGTCTGGGGAAAGATGCCAAGAGTCGTTCACCTAATATGTATGTATGTATATCTGTATGTATGTATGTATGTCTCTATGTATGTATGTATGTATGTATGTATGTATGTATGTATGTATGTATGTATGTATGTGTGTATGTATGTTTCTTTGTTTGTTTGTTTGTTTGTTTATTTGTTAGTTTGTTTCTTTGTGTCTCTCTATCTGTCTCTATGTATGTATGTATGTCCCGCGTGGCCCTGCACGTATACTCCAACAACACAAAAATACAACATGGAACGCCACAGCGCTTCCAACATTCTACAACACCCACGCTTCAACTGCCACCGGCAAACTCTGGCGAGCGCGCTTGCGCCTACGCTCCTATGTTGCGCAGCACCGCAATTTGCCGACAGGTTGCTTTATGGGCAAGCAACGGGGCGCCACGCTTCCTCTTTGGACCGTGCAAAGCGAGGCAAAGCTCTGAACCTGTGCCGCGCAACCTGCAAGCGGGCGTGTGTTGTGCCTACAGAGCGCAGAACTAGTAGCGCCCCAACGCGCATAAGACTCTAAGCGTCAATGCATCACCGTCGAACCGCCTGACCCTTCCAAACCCGCTGACGCAGCCCGTTACACAAATCCCATTCCTGGTCACGCCAGCTGATCTAGCGCCGAAGCTCGATCAAAAAAGAATAAGCCCGCCAAGCTAGTTAGGCAACGCGCAACTTCAAAAGCCTCCGAGTCGAACATGTATATGTTCGCGCATAGTCCCGTGCATGGACACGCCCGCGAAAGTGTGCAGAATGAAACACCCAAAGCCTGCCAAGACTCTAACGCGCCCAAAGATCCCCGTTGTGCCGTGTCAGACGATCCCAAGCTCTGATCCCGTGCCGCGCAACCTACAACACCGGCAGATAAGCGAGCACCAGACCTCCAACGAAAAGGCAACCAACGAAAAAAAGCTGCACGCCCCAAAACTTCCAAGACTCCAAAAATTGGTTGCCTCACCATTAGTAACAAAACACCTAACTGGCAGTTGTCGCTTCCGCGGCCGATGAAGCGCTATCGGCCACCAAAGCATCGCCGAAAGCACTACGACCCACAGCCAAGCAAACGCAGGGCAAACATATATGCGTTGACACACGCGCGCTCACTATATTTTTACGCGGCCCTACGTGTAAATTCCAACTACACAAGAATACAACATGGAACGCCACAACGCTTCCAAGACCTCACAGCACCGACACTTCCACCGCCACCGGCAAACTCTGGCATGCACGCTGGCGCAAGCTGCCGACAGGTTGCTTTATGGGCAAACAACGGTCCTGGAGGCATATATGTGCACGCATCTGCGCATGACCCAATCTATTACCGCGCCCGCACAAATGCGCAGAAAGCAAAAGCCCAAAGCCTTCCAAGACTCTGGGGCGCCAACGCTTCCTCGCTGGACCGCGCAAAGCGATGCAAAGCTCTGAACCTGTGCCGCGCAACCACTTGCAGGCACATCGCCCTGCGTGTGTTTTGCCCACACAAGAGCGCAGAACTAGTCGCGCGCCGACGCGCACAAGACTCTAAGCGTCAATGCGTCACCGTCGAGCCGCCTGACCCTTCCAAACCCGCTGACGCAACCCGTGACGCAACTCTGATTCCAGGTCACGCGACCTAAGCGTTCGCCAAGGAAAATAGGACGCCCGCGACCTGAGTCGATGATGAATCCACTTCGGGCCGAAGAGACTCTTTCTCCTTCGACACGGCGGTGATCGACGTGGGGACCCGACCACGCTCATCCGAGGCCGCGACGGGTCCGTAAGACTTGAACCAAACATCACTGTGTACATGTATGTACGTATGTAATGTATGTATGTCCGTAATGTAGTCTAATCTAATGTAGTGTAATGTAATGTAATGTAATGTATGTATGTATGCATTCATGTACTGTATGTATTGTACGCAATGTATATAATGCAGCTTAATGCAATGTAATAGTAGTAATGTACGTAATGTAATGTAATACAAGGTAAGGTAAAGCAAGGTAATGTATGTAGTGTCATGCATGTATATGTTTGTATATAAGTCAAGTAAAGTAACGTTACGTAATATAATGTATGTATGTAGGTACGTATGTATGCGTTGTATGTATGTTATTCTCTGTTGTGCTTTGTTATGATTTGTATGTATGTATCGGCCTGACAAAAAAACGAGCATTCCCCCCACCAACAACAACTGTTTTTTAAAACCATGTCCAAATCCCAAGTACTCTGTCCAAAACGCAGTGGTTGGGACCCGGGTGCTGGTAGAGTCGCGAGCATTGCTCATTGCCGATACCCAGGTTTCTCAGCCTAGCAAAAGCGACGGCTCCACAGAAGGCAGCCCCCCACAAAAAGGTGATCATCCCCCCATCAATGTGTTGCAATCCAAGGTTTTGTCTTTCCATGTTAATCCTGGGTTCCCTATTTTGTCATTTTCTCTTTTGCAGGAAGTGGACCTCGAACTTCATAACGATTCGACAAATCAGTCCATTCTTGCGCCAGATGGTCGCGGTTTTCCTTGTTGTGGTTTCCTGCTGCGGAATCCTCGGCTTGAATCGAGCGCAACTCTCAGCTTCTCCTCGGAAGCTTTCTTGGAGGGCACCCCTGTTTTGGACACATTGTCTCAAGGGTTTTTTCAGGTACGGGTTTTAGAGGTATGGAGGTGAGATTTACCACTTATATAAGGGGTATATACTGCCTAACAAGCTTGTAGTGGTGGTATATCTGCGCATCCCTACCTCCAAAACCCATACCTGAAAATGCCCTTTTTTGGACACATTGTGAGATAAGCGTTGGAGCTGCACTGGCCGTTGAAGGCTTCTACCCGGTTCTTGGATGCCGGGAAAAAAAACGTTCAGCTGTAGTCCTTCCACTGCTTCTGATATCCCCACTGCTTGTTGTAGTCCTTGTACTCCTGCGTGGTCCAAGATTGTCTCTTCTTGACGTAATCCTGGTATCTCTCAGAGCTGCGTTTGCTGGTTGCAGATCTGCTGCGGATGTAAACCATGAGAGGACTGTGGGAGTCGGAGTCCTGCGAGCCGTTCATGAACATTTCATTGTTCACGTGCTTGTAGCGCTCTGCTGAGACCTGGTAATCGAAAATGGCCTTGTTCGGATGGTTCCGCATGAATTCCAGTTGTTCATCATCCATATTGTTCATCTCGATCTTCCGGAAGTCCTGCTGGATGTTCGCTTTGCCCCAGTCAAATACGATAGTCATCATCACATCTGGGAATGTTCGATCAAAACCTGATCCGCATTTCATGTACAGGTGATGACGGACAATGGGTTTCAGGGTGCACGAAGTCTCCACTGTATACTCCATTCTGGGCACGAGTGGCAAATTCTTCGTCGCATTCCACAATCTCTGATATGCTCTCATGAGGATGTTCACGAGACCGTTGGTTGGATTGTAGACATGCTGGAGTTTGCTGTAGGTGTTCGCCGATTTGTTGGCGTCTCCGGTGATCGCATCGCATCGGTACAAGGTCACGAGCGGCATGATTTCGTTCTGAAGATCTTCTTTTGCTGCTCCATGACTAAGTGAAGGATGGATGTGGAAAACTCCAATGGTCGCGAATGGCAAGTCTGCCCTCGTGATATGGCGGTCGTCATACTCGTAGTATGATTTGTCGGATGATTTCGGGATCATGCCACGAAACTCATCACTCTGCTCGATGTGGAGAACGACGATCTCCTTGTCTCGGCCATGTCCTTGGACAATGGTGCGTGCTGGCAATCTCGATCCAATGTACTTCTTGGATTCGGTAAACATGGATGTTCCTGTGGTTGCCAAGCAATCCGAGGTCGGAATTTCGTATTCGGGATCAGTGCCATCTTCTTTTGTTCCGAAGAAACATCTGAACATTCCGAATGTGGTTCCCCAATTCTGGCTCCTGGTGGAAATGTGTCTTGCCAGAAGTTCCACTCTTGCAGAGGGTCCGCCGCGGACAAAGCATGCGATCGGTCTGGATGACCATTGCTTGATCACAATGCCCTTGTAACCGTATCGGATGACCGTTTTGATGAGCTCCCTGGATGTCTCATCATTCGGACTGAAGAATGCGTCTGCCTCATTCAGGCATAATATGTGTGCACTATTCTGCATCATCATCTTGACGATCGGTCGGTCCTTCATCGGCATGTTGTACACCTCCCTGTTGTCCAACTTTGGATTCCTTGTGAGGTAAGGATGTTGATCCCTATGGATGAGGTGAACTCATGCATGTTGAGATAGTCCACGGAAGGACGATCAGTCGGCTGCATCAGCGATCCCAGGATATCGGCATAGGCTCGGATGATTTTCGGGTCATCTTGTGACCTTAGATCAGTCCAAGCAGCAATCATTTTTGTCCTCGGAACCAACCTGAAAATCCTTCCGAAGTCGTCCCATGATTTCCTTCTCGAACACGTCATCCCCCGTCATAAGAAGATCATCTACATGAAGAGACAGGGCTCCATGAACTTGTCGATTCTTGGCATTGTTACCAGAAACAGGATCCATTAGGTAATCAACTGCTCCTTCTAGATCGAAAGTTGTGGATGATTTCTTTTCACTCACCAATGCGGGCTTCGGAAGCTGCTTGCCGTAGTACACGTATGTACAACGGTCTGCCCGGGTTGGCACTAGTCCGTATGAACGGAGTGCCGAATCAAGGATGTTCCACCATCGACGTGGTGCGTCATTCAGCCCGTATGCAGGCTTCTTCATGCGCGCTCCAATGTGTGGTGGATATCCCATTTCAGGAGGTATCTGACAAATGATGTCACGAGACTGGTCATATGCTCGCCTTGGAGAAATGCTGTCTTCAAATCCATGTGGAATATATTCCAGCCTTTATTTGAGGCTGCTTGGATTGCAAGGCGGAAACCACTCCTGGATGCAGCAGGACTGTCTGTCTGCTGATCATTCTTCTGCTTGTCTTGGAAGCCTCGGAGGACCCAGCGAGCCTTGGTCTTCAAGAAGTTACCATCCTTGTCTCGCTTCAGGGTTAGGACCCATCGACCGGTGACCCAGTTCCTGACCTGAATCTTGCGTGTATCGACTAAGTCGAACACTTCATTGTCAAGCCATGATTTGCACTCAAGCTGCTTAGCTTCAAGGAATTGCTTCTGATAAGCTCTGATTTCCGTGGCTGTAGCCTCCTTCCGCTTCTTGCCAATGAGTGCGGATGTGGATGAAGCCTTCAAGGATTCTTGCTTGGATGAATACAGAACTAGGAGTGCACGGTCATCGTCGGTCATGTTCTTGCATAGCTGGTCAACATGATTCTGATCTGTGTATTTCTCATGAGAGAATCCGCATCGGGGCGATGGACTGAAGGTCCCTTTCACACGTCCAAGAAGGACAGGGTTGCCTTCGATATCTCTCGGAACCGTAAAGGATCCAGTGTTCGCACAGATCTTCTCTTCGGCTGTCATGAGTGACCAATGCGCTTCATCTAGAACGAGATCAGCTTGGTGATCATCGTAGGATCTGGTCCTCTGAGAGTCTTCTGCATCTCCATCTTCCTGGTCAGTGTATCTCATGGTTCTTTCTGAACTTCCAGTGCCGGATGAGGTTGGAACATGAGGAATCAGCTCTTCCTCACTTTCATATTGAACCGGCAAATTCGCTGGATTGTTCGGATTATAATTGGATGAAGATGCAGGATCATGTCTGGGAGAATGCTCAGGTGACTCATCATTGTCATCTGGCTTCTTCTTCTTCTTCCCAGTCTTCTGCTTCTTTGACGGACTGCCGGTTGTTTCTTCTTGCACAAGTGTCGGCAGTTCAAGATCTTCATCTTGTTCCTCTGCTTCGGGATTTGTAAGAATCGCAGGTGGTGAAGGTACCACGACAGTCGGAAGAATTGGCTGAGATGATTGCGACTGTGACGGCAAAGTCGTGTGGCGGTAGTGGAGGATCCACTGGACTGTCTGGCAACACACTGCGTGGTGCTGGCGGCATGGGATGATCAGGCTGATGTGGAGGATCCGGAGGAGGATCTGACATGCTCTCGTCCGGAGGTGTTGGAGGTCTTGGATCAGGCATGGGATGGTCCGGTTGATCAGGTGGTGGCTGTGTGTCAGGTTGCTGAGGCGCATCCGTGGGATCCCATGGATCCGTCTCGATGGGCATCGGCCTGATGGCCGGCGCATCGGTGAACGACTCATGAACGGATGAAAACATCACAGCATGCCACGTCTTCGGATCATACTTCTCCCAATTGCATTTTGATGCAGGCAAGACCCAAATTCTATTCAGCTGATCAGGCTGCCAGAAGGATATGATTGCATCGTCCGGAGGACTAATGGTTGAACATCCTTGTTGAACGGCAGGTCTTGGATTCTGACTGCAAGACTGCTGCTGGTCATGTTGAACTCCTTGTCAATGGCTTCCATCTCCTTTCTCAGGATATCAACCTGCTTGATGGTGAATGGTTCAAAAAGGTCCTCCAAGAGGTACACCTCGTTGTCAAGCGGTTTCACCTGCAAGTGTCGTAAGATGATGTGCGCAAGATCCTGACAGAACTGGTAAGGATACACCTGTGCCAGTTTGGTTCTGCTTCCGAAGGAACCAGCGTTTCCCTCTAGGGGTTGGTGTTCATGCTTTACTGAGCTGGAAAAGTTTTTACACCTTCTGAAGATCGGTCTCATAACCTCGGAAGGTAAGCAGTGCATCAAGCTCGTGGGCTTGAGACTTCTGAGCCCGGATTCAGGATCTTTTAGTCCGTATGCACAGAAATGGAAATCTCCCCACCCAGGTCACGGATGGGTCTGAAAACAATTGCTGCATGCATTTCAGATACCATATCCTGGATGTCTGAGGATTTTCGATAATGAAGTATCTTCTGTGCTTCAACTGATAACGCGCAATGGATGCCACAAATTCAACCATGGGAAGGTAGCGTCTCCGCTTTTCCCCCACCTTTTGCTGGTCTTGCTGGATGTTCTGCATATTTGACCATGGTCCACAGACCGGTGCCATAAGGATGACATCAGGTGCTTGTTCCCTGATGATCTCCATGACCATGTGTCGTCCCTTGGATGTCATTACATCGAATCCTGTGCGGATGTCCACGGGAGTCCCAACCTTAAGACCTGACAGTGCACAGCATTGACTGAATCTGGCACTTTCTGCAAAGATCTCGAGAACGTGGATCTTTCCCTTACGTACACAGTTCCAATGTGCTTGTTCAGGAATAGATGTGAGGTCCTCGACGAACATGTTCTCTGCTGGATGAGGTACTGCAGGTTTTGGAGTTGTTGTTTTCCGCGATACGTGCATCGTTCTCCTCGAGGACCCAGAACGTCTCTTCATCGTTGTTTGACATGAATCCTTCAAGTCCTTCTTCATCCTCAACCCAGAAGCCTTCTTCTCCTTCGTATTCACCTTGTTCGATGATGAAGAATGTGTTCCTTCGGCTGCCTCCTTGAGGTCGGATGGATGGATCTTGGATCGATGTCCTCGTAGTGATGAAGAGTTCATGGTAGCGTGTCTTCAGCATCTCATAGGAATAATTCTCGAGTGAGATGTTCCTAAATGACATTGCACTTGTGAGTCGTTCTCTTTGTTGATCTGACAACTCACTTGGTATAATGAAAAACTGTGCAATGAGATTATCCCCGAAGGGAAATGCGTCCCGCTGTCTGTCCTGCATTCCTTGGATATATTGTCTGAGGACTGTAGGATCGTCCTCATTTAGCAGGGCTGGAGGCGGTGCTCGAGCACCGGCTGCTTGCTGATGTCGAGCAATTGTTCTCGCGTTTGCGTCCTGTACGGACTGTCGGAATGATGGAGACTGCGCCGTAAAGATTGGCATCAAGTCCATCCATGCTGCCTTCAATCTCATGAGAAGGATCTCGAATTTTGAGGTAAAAATGAGGAACTCTTGGTTCTGCCTTCTGTGGTTGAAGAAACTGAGGAGTCTGTACAGATACACGTTGGTCGCACCTTTCAAAAAGTACTTCTTCAGCGTGTTCTTGAAATAGTTGACTCCTTCATCAGGATCTTGCAAAAGGTCATTTTGGAGGACGGCCTTGTACATGTAAGCATCTCCAGTGAGTCTGCTCTTAAGCAATGGACCTTGCTTGGCTGCTTCTACTGTGGTGATTGTCACCCAGTCGTCCACGAGTTCTTCATACCTGAACCAGCTGACTTTTCCGTCGTACGATGGCGGCTGCTTGGCGGTCATCGATAAATTAAGTGTTTCCTCCGTGTAGCTCGGCTTTGCCGAACTTGTGTAGGCTTCCATGAAACCTTCTCCATCTGATGACATCTTCCCTTGGATCTCTGCGGAAAACCCGCTCCGCTACCACAAATTGAGGCCCACTGCCCCAGGTGCCTATCCCCGGAGGGAACTGGAACCCTGTGGTAGTTGAGGTCGTTGTTGGTCCCTGAATCTATTCCGGAGAGAGTCCAATATGCCAATAATGGATGATTGGAGGATGGATTGTCCCTGGTGGATTGTCTGATGGATAATCCTGTAAGCGGCCTGCAATGGCTCTTTTGTCCTCACGCTCGAATGGTCGTGATTATGCAAAAGGGGCCTTGAGCCAAATGTTGCGGGAGATCAATCTGTGCGAAAACAACACACCCCCCCCCCCCCACAGAAAAAAAAGAAGTGGATTGGCGCATTCCCGATTCTCGCTCGCGAACGCCGCACCGGAGAATCAAGAATGCGCCCATCCAACTGAGGGGGTCTCCCCCCCCCCCCAAGAAAAAAAAAAGAAGTGGATTGGCGCATTCCCGATTCTCGCTCGCGAACGCCGCACCGGAGAATCAAGAATGCGCCCATCCAGCTGAAGGGGTCTCCCCCCCCCCCCCCACAGAAAAAAAAGTGGATTGGCGCCATCCAACTGAGGGGGTCTCCCCCCCCCAAGAAAAAACAAAGAAGTGGATTGGCGCATTCCCGATTCTCGCTCGCGAACGCCGCACCGGAGAATCAAGAATGCGCCCATCCAGCTGAAAGGGTCCCCCCCCCCCCACAGGAAAAAAAAAAGTGGATTGGCGCATTCCCGATTCTCGCGCGCGAACGCCGCACCGGAGAATCAAGAATGCGCCCATCCAACTGAGGGGGTCTCCCCCCCCCCGAGAAAAAAACAAAAGTAGATTGGCGCATTCCCGATTCTCGCTCGCGAACGCCGCACCGGAGAATCAAGAATGTGCCCATCCAGAAGAAAAGGTCCCCCCCCCACAGGAAAAAATGGATTGGCGCATTCCCGATTCTCGCTCGCGAACGCCGCACCGGAGAATCAAGAATTCGTTCATTTAATTGAAGGGGTCGGCGGCACTGGGCGGCAGCCCTTAAATAAATTCCCCCGTTTAGTTTAGGCGTCTAAAGCCGAATAGAATAACCATTAGAATCTGGGGTTGCCCATCCCAAATGGCCCTGTCCCTGCTCAATTTGATTGCTGACAGTGTTCTGATACAAACAGCCTGTTGCCCAGGTGGCTGCACACTGTGTTTCTTACCTCATTTTGCAGTATCGCTACTTGCACTTATGCGATGCTGATTTTAGCATGCTAGCTGCAACTGCGGACCGTGCTGGTTCTTCCATGTTGGATGCTGGTTGCTGATTGCGTTTGACAGCCACAATGAGTAGCCGCTCTGTGATACGTTGCATGTCTGGCTTATTTCTGCACTTGGCTGTTCTCTTCTTCGGTTCATGGTCACGTGTCACACATGGTTGCTTTTTCCTCGCTTGAGCTGCAATGACTGCTTCATGAGTCATCGTTGATGAGTAGCTACCCCAATGACTATTGGGCGGCGGTGGCAGTTGCAAGCTGTTTGATAATGCCAGTGTCAGATTGCTGGAAGCTGGTCGGTGCTAGCTGATTCTGAATCCTAAATGCTGGTTGAGGCCACGATTCACGATTGCCGATCTTGGAAGGTTGGTCGGAATCTGCGTCTGACCAGCTCGAACACTGTGGGCCTGAACATGCACGTCTGTGGGAAGGCCTGTAGGCAGCCATCCTTTAGATCCTCCCCAGCCTAGGCAGTGCGAGCACCACATCAGCACCCAAGTGCCATCGGAGCCCACATGCTCCGAGCACTGCAGCTCACCCCAGTGCCAAGGCCAAGGCTCCTTGTACAAACGCAAACAGATGCTTCATCCGCCCCTTTGACTGGCCATCCCAGTCAGCTCAAAGCAAACATTCCGGAACCGTCCGCAAATGACAAGAACAGGAGCCAAACCCAGAACAGGCACAAACGCAAGGGCTAAAACCAAAACAATAAGAAGGGCAACAATAGCAGCAGCAGCAGCAGCAGGAGCAGCAGCAGCAGCAGCAGCAGCGGCAGCAGCAGCAGCAACGGCAACGGCAACAGCAACAGCAAGAGCAACAGCAGCAGCAGCAGCAGCAGCAGCAGCAGCAGCAGCAGCAGCAGCAGCAACAGCAGCAGCAGCAACAGCAACGGCAACGGCAACGGCAACAGCAACAGCAACAGCAACAGCAACAGCAGCAGCAGCAGCAACGGCAACGGCACAGCAACAGCAACAGCAACAGCAACAGCAACAGCAGCAGCAGCAGCAGCAGCAACAGCAACGGCAACGGCAACAGCAACAGCAACAGCAGCAGCAGCAACAACAACAACCAACAACCACAATAATCTCTTCCCCCTATTAATAAATACGCTCCCCCCTATCATAAATAAATCCACCCAAAAATATAGGTTTTTTGTTTAACTGGGTTTTTTGGGGTTGGTTTTTTTGCTTTTCCAACAATGTGAGGGTTCGCATAGGATTTGGAGGAAAGGATTGAATTGTAAGGTCCGCGAGTAAGCGGTTTAATAAGGAAACTTGATGTATCATTCTATTTGTTTACCAGTTTACTGGTTGTTTGTTTGCAGCCAGGCAGGTTAATTAGCCAGCATGTACGGGAGAGAGACAGTCGCAGCTAGACAGCTTTTGGGGACATGTTTTCTTTTGAGGGGCACCCCAATAACTAAAGGGCCCAATTAAAAAAAAAAACATTTTGGGGCGCAGCCAGGCAGGTCAGGTAGCCAGCTTGTGATTGACTGCTAGACAGTCCAGTGCTCGAGAAGGCAGTGTGGGTTTCAAGACAGCCAGACATGCATTCAGTGGAAGGAAGGCAGCCAGCAGTCAGCCAGCACGGCACAGCTAGGCAGAAAACTCAGACCAGACAGCATTTGCTGATCTGGGCGGCAGCAATGGCTGGAGATGGTCAAGGCAGCCAGACTGGTGGCCAGGATAGGATGGACACACCGAGCAGTCCTTGCAGAGCTTGGTGCAGTTCTTGGACCCCAGCCAGATGGCCATCTTGCGCCAGATGTTGGAGAACAGCCAGGACAGGGGGAAGGGGTAGATACAGATCAGACATTGAATGGCGATTGTTTATCAAGCATCACTTGTGTTCTATCAATCATTTCCTTGATGACAAGGCCGAGTCTAAGAAGGCTGCAAGGAGTGAACAGACAGTCCAGGATGCCCCTCAGCAGTCAGAAGCCGTCCAGCCTCAAGAGGTCGCCCAAGCCAGCACGGGACAAATGAAGAGGCAGTCTTCATTTGAAACCCCGCCCAGCAAGACCAGAGCCGCCAGCTCGCCAACAGGCAGTGGCGGTTACTCCTCCTAGTCAGCAGGCGCTGGCTGAGGGGCGAGCTTTTCAGCCGGCTGGTGGCTGGTCCTCTGCCTGCGAGGCTGAGAGCCAGATAGGCAGACAGCTAGACAGCTTGCCACCATGGCCCGGTAAAAAGGCCAGACAGCACAGATAGGCAGGCAGTTTAGCAGTCGAGGCCAAGTCAGCATTTCTGTTTGTTCCTGTTTTTTGGTTTGGGGAGTTGTTTAGTTAGTTTGTGGTATTATAACTATAATTAATTATCATTTTTGTTCATTGTGGGGAACAGAAATGATGACAGCCAGGCGAGAGGCCAGGCAGAATTGGCTAAGGGGGGAACAGAGCCAGGCAGGAAGCCAGGCAGGAAGCTACGGAGCCACGCGAAAAAAAAGAGGTGAGAGAGTCAGGGAGTCAGGGACAACCAGGGACAACCTTTTCGGGAGAGAGTCAGGGACAACCTTTTGTGAAACCCACCAAAAGGACCCTTCTAAGGAATTCATCTTTTGAGGAACCCACCTTTTTAAAAATGGAGCTGGAAGCTTGCTAAAAGTTCCCCCTAATAAGGATTCCAAGACTTTAGTATTGGTTGAGTATTGGCGCAATGGAAAATCAATTGTGGGGAGTGGAAATCTGGTCTCGGGCCCCGGATTTGCATTTATTATTAATGGGGGTCAACAACAACAACAACAACAACAACAACAACAACAACAACAACAACAACAACAACAACAACAACAACAACAACAACAACAACAACAACAACAACAACAACAACAACAACAACAACAACAACAACAACAACAACAACAACAACAACAACAACAACAACAACAACAACAACACAACAACAACAACAACAACAACAACAACAACAACAACAACAACAACAACAACAACAACAACAACAACAACAACAACAACAACAACAACAACAACAACAACGACAACAAACAACAACAACAACAACAACAACAACAACAACAACAACAACAACAACAACAACAACAACAACAACAACAACAACAACAACAACAACAACAACAACAACAACAACAACAACAACAACAACAACAACAACAACAACAACAACAACAACAACAACAACAACAACAACAACAACAACAACAACAACAACAACAACAACAACAACAACAACAACAACAACAACAACAACAACAACAACAACAACAACAACAACAACAACAACAACAACAACAACAACAACAACAACAACAACAACAACAACAACAACAACAACAACAACAACAACAACAACAACAACAACAACAACAACAACAACAACAACAACAACAACAACAACAACAACAACAGCAACAACAACAACAACAACAACAACAACAACAACAACAACAACAACAACAACAACAACAACAACAACAACAACAACAACAACAACAACAACAACAACAACAACAACAACAACAACAACAACAACAACAACAACAACAACAACAACAACAACAACAACAACAACAACAACAAGAACAATAACAAGAACAACAACATTATATAACAACAACGACAACGGCAACGACACCGACTACGACAACGAAAGCGACAACGACAATCACAACAACCACAACGACACAGCAACCACAGCAGCAGCAACAACAACACCAACAATTACGCCACCACCAGCACCACCACCACCACCACCACCAGCAACAGCAACAACCACCACCACCACAACCACCACCACCACCGCCACCACCACCACCACCACCACCACCACAACCACAACAACGACGACAACAACAACGACAACAACAACGACAACAACAACGACGACGACCACAACAACGGCGACGACGACAACAACAAAAACAAACAAACAAACAAACAAACAAACAAACAAACAAACACATAAACAAACAATCAAACAACAAATGAACAAACAAACACGTAAACAAGCAAACAACAAACAAGCAACACGCAACCTAAACTTAACAACCACAAACAAAGAAACTGAAAATGCTAAGGTTGGCCCTGGAACAGATACAGCGTGTGCATCGCAAACTAAAGTTGGAAATTTGAAAAGCCCTGATTTCGGCAAGCCCGGCTCAGCAGGTCCTCGTCATCGCACCACGTCATACTGTCACGGCTTGCAGCTTTCATGTCCTTGCTGAAGATGTAGACACCTGTGCAGAAAAGGCCCAATGCCACAAAAAAGTCCACTCTTGCGACTTGGAAGGCACGGGAAGAGCCAAACTCCAGCCGTGTTGCTTGACAAAAGTCCGAGTCTGGAAATGATGCATCCTCAATATCTTCGATCAACAGATTGTTTCCGGGATTGTTCAACCAAATAAAGTGAATTGCAAGTGCTTCACCAACCCCCCCCCTTTCGCCGACCTTTCGAGGATATCATTATGTTGTTCAGCGAGAACACCGCTTCTTCGAAAAGCTCGTGGTTGCTGTTACGCTTTCAGCCCTTTTGCGTTTCCAATCGCCGCCCTTTCGCGATGCAAACATAAATTTGGTCATGCAACTTAGAACAAGTGCTCCCATATTAGCTCATTTTGGCAAATGAGGCGGGGTTGTATAAAAAGGGGGTGATAAAGGGTGCGACCGAGTTTGGGGCTATTTTCGTTTTACTCCTGTTCGTTTTGCAGCCTCTCGCTGTTTGCAGCTAACCGTGTTCGACTCCACTAGGTTCAGGCTGTTTTGCTTGTGTGGACATTAGGCAGGCCGAGAAAGGGCCACAGTGTTCGACCAGCCTCTTGTTTCACTTTCTGATACTTGTCGATTTGAGACAATACCCCGGATCAAGGAATTGGGCCACAAAACCAGCACCAGTTGCTGTCCAGTGCCTCGGGCCCGAACTGGGCCTCGAGCAAGGGTGCAGCACTCATGCCTTACCAAGGGCTATCGTTCTGAATGTGCATGTTTTGTCGAACAAGGACCGACCCAATACCAAAGTATCATAACCCCGCCCCCTTTATGCAACCTCAGGTGGTGCGAAATATATACATATATACATATATATATATATTCGTAAAACAACTGCTCATTCGGCTTGTCTTGTGCCAACTTCACAATTCTCCTGCTGCAACCTTTAGGTTGCAGCTTCTTGGCCTGACGGCCTTGGAACAATCCTTGAGTCAGGCGTGGCAAATGTTCGACGGGCACTTGCTTACTTGCTCCGTTCTGCAACAAACTTGCTCAACAGCATCCCAATAAAGCAACTCCTTCAAAATATCAACCTTCCTTTGGGCAATGACATGCAATGAAAATACTTACCCAAATTGCCACTTCCGTCTGCGCAGTGCAAGGGTTGCGGGCCGCGCTCGCCTCCAGCGCATTTCCATTCTGTTTCTCCGTACCAGGTGTTGCAGTCTTTCTCCACATTCTGCTCCAGAGTCTGGCAGAGTCCGCCTCAGGTTTGGAGGCGGGCTGAGATCTTCAGACGGAAGTGCCATCCGCAGCAAAGCACAGACTGGTCCCGCTGAGTCCCGTTCCCCTGGATCGGACCACACTCGGACCCAGAAAGTCGGACCCACCTGATATTATCCCCGATACTGGGGTTGATCACTTGGGGAAGCCATATATTTACCTAATATTATATATATAAAGTATTAGGTCCATATCAGCTGGGTCCGACTTTTTGGGTCCAAGGCTGGTGCACGGAGGCTACAAAAAGGAGTCGATGTGACAGTGTGTGTGTGTGTGTGTGTCCATTTCAAAGCCGCCTCCCCAACCAGCCATAAAGAGAGAAAGGCATATTGAATTTATGACATGCCGCCGGCCCTGTCCGTCTCAGCAAAGCTCACGAAGTGCTGAGTGGCATTGTCCGTGAGAATGTGCGTCTTCTCCTTGAGCCCACACCGATATGCCATGGCTACATGTCCTCTGACAAAACAACAATTGACAGTGGGCTTGCATCTAGCATGCATCAGTACCCACATGCGCATTTTTTGGAAAGAGTGCATGCGTGTCTCTGTGCATGGGAAGATTTCGCTTGCTGCCGCATTTTAGCTGTGGCTCACTTCTCAAGCTGCCGGACACCAGCCGCAGCGCCAGCCAGAAGCTCGGTGACCGCATGCTGGAAAAAGTTGAAGCGTGAAATGTGTTGATCATCTGAGGACTTTCGGGGTAGCGCTCGGACACACAAACAATATATCAAGCTCTCGAGGTTTGCACTTTAAAAGAGCGAATCCCGGGATCTCGTGTCATGGGTCAGTGTGCAGTTGGAACACACACACACACAAACAAAAAGTGTGCTGGGAGTTAAGTCTGCCAAGCCTTGAGCATCCGGCATCGTTCTGAAAAAAAGCCGAAACATACTTGAGACCTTTTCTCTATGAAGCCACCTGGCTGCGATCACAAATGGCCGACAGAAACCTTCGCTGTGACAGTGCAAGAACAACTCGTTTTCTGACCTTTGAAGTGGCATGCATCATCCAGGGCAAGAGGTGAAGCAATCAGTGCAAGGATGTGTCAAAGTCAGCTTTGACTGGTTTCCGTGTTGCAACCTTGAACCAGCAAGACGCATCAACTGCACAAACGACCGCTCTGCCTAGTCCCCTCCAAGCTTGTGTAGGAGGCAACAGTTTGTTGTTTGAGCATCGTTCATTGCCAAACACAGAAACTTGAATGAAGCTTGCAATCTGATGCAATCTGACCTCCGCTTAATGCTCCTGACACTGATGGAACCAAAACAACTGCCAAGCTCCCGCAGAGCCTTTTCGCCTGTGCAAAGGCGAAAGGACATGCATGAAAAATACACGGACGCTGTTGAGTGCCCTGCGTTCTCGCTGCGGCCGACATGGCGCATGGTCATGTGGGCAAATGCGGGGGTTCGCAATAGATGTGAGGTCATGTGCGTTGCTAATTGTTCTGCCCTCCAAGCTCCTATGCAGTCAGTCGGAAAAGTTGAACATACAGAAACATACATAGGTTCCGCAACGTGGCCCAGTCAAACATGCCCAAAAGCAAGGGGCATGCAGAAATGACCCAGTCTGCGTGAGACGCAGGACAAGTTCATGGTCCATGAGCAGGCAACAACGCTGCAAGTCTGCACCCCCAGTCTTCAACTGCAAGTTCCCCCATCACAGGCATGTTAGCTTGCAACAATCCTCAACACCGCAGCACCCACGCACAAGCACTGTGGGATAAGCAAATGTTCTGTTCAGCAGCGCAAAGAGCCATCTCCAGAAATTGGGTAAAGCACGAGATGTCCCGAAACTGCAACTGCCCATCCCTCCCGCGCACGAGTCCCATGGCCGCTGTGCCCTTGGCGGCCTGGCGAGATAGAACCAGCCCCTGGTGCCCTCATGCAAAATCTTAACGTTCTTTTTCCTTTGAAGTGCGCAGGCAAAAGTGCGCCAAACCTGCTTGTCGACCCGGCCAAGAAAGTGTTGCGTGGCTGGCTGAGTGTCAGTTGGGCATTGCCAATCTGAGGGGGGTCCGTGTAATTAGCGGTCATGCTGCTGGAGCACACAACGTAGCGTTTGCCCATGGAAAGGCTGACATGCTGCTTGAAAATGCCACTAGGGCGAGCCTTTCCAAAAATGCAAGGCCGTCTTCGCTGCTGCTACAAAGCACAAAGCGCAAACAGCTTTCTGATAAATGCCGAAGTCAAGACCAACTTGTTCGGCACTGTGGCAACATGTTTTCCACCTCACGATTGAAAGCTACGTCACACGCTCTGCATACGAAAACCCCCCACATTTTGTATGTTCCATATGGGTTCTTCTTTTTTAGGCGACCCCCACAATGGTGGTTATGTTGTTGGCTTGCCTTTGAAAACCAACCAACAGGGGGTCCCCCAAAAAGGATGACACACCCATGTCCCATCTGACAAAGCCAATGGACTCCCGCGTCCGCCTGGCTCGTGGCCTCACGTGAGGGATCTGCCTCGGGCGGGTTGAGGCAACGAGAGTGGCGCCGAGTAGCGGATCCTCTGCTTGGATTCCTTGAACGCTGGCATCGCAGAATGCTGGTTGGCCCATTTTTCAAGATAGTTGGAGTTGGCCCACTGAAAACTGCGATCTTGAAGAGCTGCTCACCCGGTTGCAGGCAGCTACTGCCTCCCGCGAGGAGGAAGCAGGACCTTCAAGGCTCACGGCACAAGTTCTGAGCCCCTGCGCGGCCGGATCTTTGACTGTAGAGGCTGCAATGGTGGCTTGGTACCTGCAAGGCGTGCAATTGAAGCATATTGAAGCGCACACGCATAGGTAGCACACACGCACAGGTACCTGCATGTAAAACGCGAAACATGTACGCGTGTACAGACAGAAGGCTGATTGCCAAAGTGCGCAATTAGCATGTTGTATTGTTGTTCCCGTCATTTTGTCCTGCTGGCCGATGTCAAATGGAACTGCGTGGTGTATGCGTGTATCGTTACCAAATGTGAGCGCAATGGAAAACATGAACGCTATAGCAAGTTTACTGGGGATTTAACAAATAAGCGATAAAGCACTGCGACTGCTGCGACTACTGCGAAGGCTGAAGCCGCTGCAACTACGACCACCTCCGCTGCTGCCACTGCTGCTACTGCTGCCACAACTACTGCAACCAGTACTGTTGCTGCTACAGTACTTCTGCTGCGACTCTTTTCATTAAAAAGGACGTGTGAAAGAGTAAACACAGCAAGAACACCAGCATGCTCTCTCACCTTCGCGGCCCAGCCCTGGCCTTCGCGCCATAGCACAGCACCTTCCAGGAAAGTCAAACGTAACGTGTCGTCGCCGGTGGCACGGAAAAATCGCCAACAACGCCTGCAACTCCTGCCCCGAGCCGAAACTTTAGGGCCCTCTCCGAATGCTAGGTCCCTTTTGCAGATCACCAGAGAAGAGGGGGCACGCTGTGTCCTGCCTCCGGCGTTGCCCCAGGCACTGAGAAGCGCATACCTGTGGGGTCAAAGCTTAAAGAGCATCGGCGACCAAACCAATGCCGAAGGCTCCCACGTCCCCAAGGTGAAACGGGTTCTGGCGTTCTTATTCCAAGACCTGGGTGCTGAAATGCCTCAGGACCCCCTTCTTGATTGAATGAGTCATGGGTCACGGAACAAAAACACCAGAAAGCACACTGGCATCTGTGCAAACAAGCTCTTTTAAAGGGCAGCACAAACTATTCTAGATTACTCTTGGAAACCCTAACTGAGTTCTGCCCTTTGCACAAAAGCGCTGTCCATTGAACTCAGCATACAACCTTCAAGCATTCCCTGGACAATTGAGGAAGTGCAACAATTCATCTTGTAAAAGGAAACTTGTCGGCCCCAATGGTCTGCTCAACCCAGTCTACCGCACTGCTTGATAATTTGAGCCAGAGTGAATATTCAGTGTGTGCCCAACTGAGATGGCAATTTGGTCAGCAACCGACCAATTTCATTCATGTTCTTTCGGTCACTTGGTGAGTGTTCCCAATGTCACCTCCTAAGGAGGACTAGTGCAAAGACTACGAGAGCTGAAAATCATCTGTATTTGTTAGCTCTACTGGTTCCACGACTCCTGCTACGAAGGTCAACAATGGTTGCCAGTCGCATGAAAAACTGCCTCAACTTTTGCCCACAACCCAAAAAAGGCTCCCTGAGATTAGGGTCCACACTTCAAAGGTGTCCTGGAAAACGGAGCAATTCGAACATGCTCATGGCAGATAGTTTGGGTCAGCGGAGCCTCGGAGGCTCACTGCTACGCAACGTATCCAGCTGCCTGCATGCTTCTTTTCGTCAGTAGTGGCAAAGGTGCCAGAAAGTCCAGGTATTCTCTCCCCGGGTCGGGGAAAAAGGTATAACTTACCGAAAGAAAGTCGTGAAAACCCTCGTCCATAGTGTACCCCTCTCAGTTCCTGGACCTTCTGATCGTCTTTGCGGCCAAGCTTCCGCTCGGCGACCAAGCTTCGCAACATGTGCTGACTGCAAAGATTGCTGAATCTGAACAGCTGGGCAAATGTTGGAGTCTTAGCAGTGGAGTCCTAATCATGCAATCACCAAACAACAGTGTACGCACGATTTGAATCGTCCTTGATAGCTCGCCGACACACAAGATACTGCTGGTTGATCAGGGGAAGAAGAGTCACAGGATAGCTTACCCTCTGGCTAGGTCGATGATTTCTGAAGTAATTCGACTGTACAAGTAGCCTCCGTGTCTTAACATCGGATGTCTCAAACTGAGGAGCCTCCGTTGCGGCTTGCAAGGGAAGCCTCACAAAACCACCCGGAAGGGTCCCCAATCCTGAGACAAAACCGGAAGGAGTACGGTGTCACGGAAATTGTCCAATACCCAAAAACATGAATGCAAAAATGCTGACCCAAACAGGAACTGTGTTCAGCACATGTCGCCATGTGTTTGTGGCCAGGTGCTTCATCTGCCAGCACTGTGTGCCTAGAAACAGTTGCTCACGGTTCGCACTTTCAGAATACATGCCCGAAAACAACAATATCGCTAAAACTCAGCAACGGCTCAAACAACTTTCTTTGCTTAGGTTCGGACGATGATCAATCTGTGGCATCGACACATAATAAAACATCAAGTCCCCCTTAGATGCCACTTTGCAAACAGCAGTGGATTCCAGTGATAGGCACAAGGGGCGGTGGTATATACAAGAAGCACCGAGCTGCGAGTGAGAAAGGATTGAAACAGCGTGCCGGGAAGATGCCGGCTTCCTCCGCATTGAAATACACCAAGGCACGAGCCGACACGGCCCGTGAGGCCCAAAAGACTACGGCGTGCGAGGAAGCCGCATGCTAGCTGTTCATCTCGGCCTGACACGACGTGACTCTGTCAAAGCACCTGCATAAAGCGAACTGGAGTCCAGGACTTCATGAAATCATGGAGAGCAACAGAATCGCATGATGGTCCACTGCAGCTGACTTGCCTGGAGAGTCCTTGCCTAAAGAAAAGTACATTCGACAAGAGCTCCGTGTTGAATTTGGCTCATGTCAGACACCCAACAAAGCATTGGCAACTGAGGACTCCAGGAGGTTCAGGAAGACCGCTTAAGAGTCAGATGGCTCTGTGTTGCCCGCCTGCGCCGTGACAGCTGAATTTGTGTCCTATGCAGGTGCTGTGATCGTCTTAGAGAATTGATGTATGGGCTATGCAGGCACATGATGTTAAAGAAAGGCATCGGGAAGGACAAAGCAGCAGACTACACATGTAATGGCCTCACAAACAGCTTCACTCCGAACACCCAACACCCAAACAGCAATATCCCGCAAGCCAAGCGCAACATGTCGACGGCCATCCCAAACAGATTTCAACCCAGTTCGATCAGCACATGTACAATATCATCAGATATCGTCAGCCCTTTTGCAAAGCAAACGAGGCTGGGACTTGGTTACGAATAATTACTCCTTTCAGAGTTGATGCTAAGGGAAGAGTGCTCTTTTGCAGTCAAGTTCAAGGCGGGCCAATATGAGGCATGGGTCAAGTGTCGGCCGGCCTTCAGCAGGCGCGCTGCATGGCGACGGTATATACGTCGCGCAGCACGAGCTTCGCCATCTGCGCGGAACGAGCCGCTTCGAGGCTGTCCAACATGATGTGTCCATGAAGCAATGTGCAAAGTCCGCGGCGAAACATCACGCAATATCAACACGTCGTGTTCAATTGCTGACCAGGGTGATCATTACAGTGTCGTTTGCAAATATAACGTGGCGATGCTTTCAATGCTACGCTTGCAGAAACAACATCCATGTCTATTCCGCGGGTTCATTCATGTGCCAGAGCTACGGCTCGGAGCAGCGGTGATACTGCCACGCTTGCACACCGATCAGTTGTGGTCCACTTCGGGATTTTGGAGTGATCTATGGCAGGGTGATCCCTCTGGCTAGTACCATCATTCTGATCAATCTGTGGTTGACTTCTCTGCTCAATTTTATCACGTGGCAAGCACTAAGCTTGTCCCAATTTCTTGCGAGAGGGAAACTGGCATCCATTCCCTTGTGATGACTGCATACCTTATGACTATTCAGCTCAATCAAATGGCCCACGTGCATCTGAAACAGGTAAAGTGATCAGAATTAATCGACCTTTAAATAAGGAACTGGCCTCAAGCAAAAAAAATCATCACATGGGCGACGTTGTTTCGGCCCTTAGTGGTTCCTATCAGTTCCGCAACGCACAAAGTTTCATGGTACCCGAACCTTTTGCCGTGAAATAGATGAGCGCTGCCAACAAGCCTCTGCCCGTTCAGTCCTTCCGTGGCTCCAAAGCTGCTGCTCACACCGGCCCCAGACCATGAATCCAAAAATATCCCTGCTCTGCCTTTTCAGACTCCATGAGCTCAACGTTGTACGCTGCGCGGAGGTAGAGTCCGTCAAGGTAGGCCTGCCCCCCAAAGGCATTCCTGCCGCCTGCTTGCCCACAGGGCAAACAGCTACCTTAACTCAGTCGCAAGTATGATGGAGTATGATGGCTTTATGATGCGAGCAAGGATCTTGGGTCTAGTCTTCCATCCAGGGAGCCTACCGGGTGTGGGGAAAGCTTGGCATCTGGCTGTCAGAAATTAGGTGTGCACAATCACTTGTCAATCATCAATCTCACATGGCAATTTGCTGAGTGGATACCAGTCGAGGGCAACTTGGGAAGCTTGTCCTCTGACAGCCAGTGATCCTCAATTTGGCCATTCGAGAAAACACTGTGCAAAACAATCATGGTTGGTGGCCGTTGCTGGCTTCATTGTCAGTCTAATGCTTGTACAATAACGGCCCCAACCAAAATCAAAGCCTGAATCCAAACCACCTCTCCCACCATGCCTGCACTGGAGACGGCTGCACCTTTGCCACCGGCACCACGGGAGCCTGGACCGTCTTGTTCAATACTGGCAACCAGTCAACTCCACCATCATAATTACATAGTTTGCATGAAGAGCCCAGTTTAGTGCCGGGATGTGCGCAAACAAACCTTCAAACGTTTGCAACATGAGGCATGCACATATTCTGAGGCATGCTGACAGAAAACAACTTGTGCAAGCCACAGCGTGCCTAATGCACGTGCGACGTGAAATCAAGCATCATCAGGTCCGACCTGAACAGTGCCTGCATGAAGCCCTAAACCGATACCCAAATCCATGCATGTTGGAGTCCTCTGAAGGCCAAAATAGTTGTTCGCTCCTGCTCTTGTTATCTGCTCCCCTGCACAATTCGTGGGTCGGACAGGCCCCCTGTTAGTCGATGTCGAGCGAGTGGTGCCAAGGTGAATTGCTTGTCTAAGCAATGATTGATGAAAGAACTGATTGAGTCGGAGCAAAGCTTTCACCGAAGCTGACGTCGCTCGGGCAGAAACTGTGCGATGGTAAGAAAGGATGTTGGTGGCGTCTACTGAAAATGATCGATTCCACAGTCCTGGTTGACTTTTTGAGTTGCATTGGGCACACGGCTGGCAAGTTCCAGGGCAGGTGTCACTGGATCCCAAACATCCCATACACCTCCAGGAGTTTCATAGGGTCCAGTCGCCAAACGCTATTGGGTAAATGGCCAAAGGCTCACGCTGGAGCTTATGGGCTTCCTGATAGCGGTCGCTCGGTTCATCAACCCCGCGCCTGGCAAGCGACGCCTGCGGCAGAACTTTAGGGCGGTGAGCACTCAACGACGTCGATCAGCTTTTGAAACGTCACTGGGAACCAATGACTATGGATTCTTTCACTCGGCCCATGAAAGTATGGCTTTGGATGAAGCCTCATGGTGAATCCAAATGCGGGAAGCTACACTGCGGTGAGGAAACGAAGCATGCTAACAGCTCGCAAATGGGAACCAGGAGACTGAACTTTGCCAAGGCCCCAACTACTTCCGGTTGCCTTTTGAAATCTAAAAGCAGGAGGGCAAGCTCGTCAAATCAAATTGTTGCTTGCCAATTGTTGGTCTCGGCCTCTTTAGATCCCTGGCAGAACAGTCCTGAGCTTTGCCTCTGAATCTACGTGCAAGCATAGGCTGCGTGCGTGTGCTTGTCAAGCACCATTTTGTGCAGGCGCCTGCCAAATCTCATCTATACAATATATATATATATACTAATATTGGTCCTCAGTATCTACTCAGAAAACAAAAACGATTTCAAAGACGAAACATGAATGGGAATAATGTGATGCATTACGCATGAAAGCGTAAGCATAATTGCTCCTAGCTAGCTTGAACCATATCTGAGCTGGATAAACGGCACCACAAGTGGGACAGAACTTACTCAACAAATCAAACCAATGCAAACTGATGCCCCGGCCCCCTCCAGACCCCCAGATGGCTGCGGTGAGAAGGTCAACCAAAACAGATACAGCGAGCAGGGACTATAGACATGAGTAAGCAAAATGGTTCCACTGCGTTTTCAATGCGTTCGTAAGCAGAGCCAAACATGGTGCAACAAGAACGATTGCCGATGATTCTTTCTTCCCAATGGTTGGGAGGTTCTTTTGATAGGTTCCCTGTTTTACTTTGAATTGAAACAAGAGAAAACCGGAGTACCAACCCCTGACCCCGCCTGCCACGCCAGCCGCACCCAGCTCCGCCTGTGCCTCGGGCGCCAGTGGCTCTCCCAGCTCCTGCGGCGATGGAGAGACCCCCCGCAATGCGTGCTTTAGGTGGTTTTGGAGATTGCAGGCCTTGACAGAAAATTGTTCTCGTGTGTCACTTGAACAGCACTTGTTCGGTCTGGACTTTGTTTTGCGCTTGGCACAGCCAAAAGGAAGCGCAACCCAAGTCCTTGCCATGAGACATCGCTACATGATAATTGTCTAACATGTGTGGCATCTGAAAATCATGCTAGTTTGGGATTTTCTTACTCACGGAGCAATATGCAAAAAAAAACTCTAGATTGTCCAGCATGGGAAAAGATTGATCCTCGCAAATGAACGATTGCAACATGTGGCTTTCTCGATTCACATTCGAGGAGGGCAGGCATGGTAAGTTGGAAGTGTGCATACACCGCGAGAGTCGCTGGCTCGTGTTTAAACAGTTCAAACGCTTTGCTGGTCAAGCATGGCACAACCCAGGCAACCGTTTTAAGATGGCCCGAGCCGGGACGGAGGGAGGGGGACCAGCAGCAGCAGCCCCACCACCACCACCACCACCACCACCACCACCACCACCACCACCACCACCACCACCACCACCACCACCACCACCACCACCACCACCACCACCACCACCACCACCACCACCACCACCACCACCACCACCACCACCACCACCTTCGCAGGCCGAGTGTGGGAGCCGTTTAAGCTTGGTTTAGACGTGCTCAAAATGTCCACCTAAACAACTAACCTCATGTACTGCTATTACTTTGTTTGAAGGCGCCTCAACAGAGTACTGTGAACCATGTTCGCTCCTATGCGTGTAGATGGGGCGAGCCGTTTAAACTTCACTTAATTTGTTTACACGGGCTTCAGGCGCTTCAGACGAGTACTCTGAACAAACATTGTAAAAAGGTGATGTCGCTGGAAATTTGGCGGCAGCACTTAAGCTGCTCAGTTGACGTTCCACTCTGCAATGTGAGATTGAAGATGTTGATATCAATATCTGCAAACGATGGCCTCTCTAATTGGCCAAACTTTGTAATGCATGTCCGCTTCCTGGCTAGTGTCGCCACTTGCTTCGTTTACGCCAGCAATGATTTTCTGGTACCATGCTTGTGTTTTATTTGCGTGCACGTGTAGGCCTCCCGACACCCGGGGCAGCCGCAAACATAGTTCAAGCTTGCAGCTGCCAGAAACCGCACTATTGACTCAGGCTGGAAAGTGGCAACCGCAGATCCCTCGTTGGTTGCCCGTCCCGCATGGAGCGTTCACGAGCAGAGGTCTTGCCGGCGCAAGACCTGGCCAAATCCCAGCTGGCAACTGGATTTGGGCGCGTCTTTCTTTGGATCCCAAAAACTGGTTGGCTTTCTTTTGGTTGAGAAAGCCACCCCAAAATGGGTACCTGATGCCCCATGGAAACCACACAAGGCCTATGCCATGTAACATCTCTCGACACCCGCCTGATCACATAGAAGCAGGTAAAGGCGATGCCAAAGAAGGCCTTAGACAGGCTCGTCCAACACTAGCATCCTCATAGATGTCGGTTTGGCAGCACAAAACATGGGGATGATGGAACGCTGCGCTTTACGTGCGATCAGCAAGGGACCTTGTGACAAGGGTGTGCAGACCCGTCAGCAGGTCAATCCACTCGCTTTGCAGCAGTCGTGCTCATTGAATCCATTCCAACCCAACCCAGTGCCTCTCCGCCCCTGAACTGCACTTGCGTCAGACTGACTCGTCTGAGCAGGCTCGAGGCCAGCCACAACTGTAAACATCCAAATCAAGTGCGCACCATCCCCAATATTCCCCAATAATCCCCAATATCCCCCAATATCCCCATCAACATGGACAAGCAAACAAGCCAGCACGACAGCAAAACCAACCTTATCACAAATCGCTGCCACGGACCTGCCGCAAACCACTTCGAGCTTCAGGCTCTTGTTGAGCGTACCCCCTTCCTTTGCTTTTTTTTCAAACGGAAACCGGACGGAGATCGGCGATTTGCAGTCTTCCACTTCAACTAAGCCCAACTAAGCTCCTGGCAAAGCCCGAGGCCTTAGCACGAGCCACGGGCGGTCAAAATAGGCAATTACCCTGGGGGAAGTGAGTGAGGTTCCATGATCTTTGTGGGAAAGTTCAGGAGTCCCTAATCCCTCCCCGAATTGGCCTCACAGATTGCTGTATACTTGGGGTTGGTCAAAAAATTGGGGGGGGGGGGTGGAATCCCCAACATGGTTGCTTTTCCCTTTGTTTCCCTTCAAACCACCCCACAGAGGGTACCATCAAAAAAAAAAAACACGCACTCAGTTGCATCGAACCTCATCCTGTGAGTCAACGGCTGAGGCTGCGGCCGCGCCGGTCCAGGCCTCAGCAGCCTGGGCGCTGGGCATGTCACGTGAAGTATCCGCGGCAACATGCATACCATCCCGGGTTTACTCAAACGAGCTGCTTACCTGCTAGAAAACATGCACGGAATACTTGCAAAGATTCGACATGTTTGTAGGGGAAAGCAGGTTGGCGTAGGCTGGCCTCAATGGGATTGGCGCTGGCCCCAGATTGGTGTTAGGCTGGGTTCAGAGCTTTTGGATTGTTGGTCAGCAGAGCAAGGAAAGTATGGGCAGGGTGAGGGTAGGATGCGAGCCGGTTCAGAGTTGGAGTGGTGCGTTACCATGACAGTCTGTGTAGAGGCAAATGCTAGAAGCCGAGAAGCCGAGAAGACAGACAGACAAGAAGCCAAAAGTACCATAGCAACCCGGTTGCCAAATCAATGAGACATAAAAGGGCGCCCAATCAGGGCGCACTGCAGGAACCCCCTGCCCCGCAATGGCAAAGATAATCTTGCCATTGGAATTTATCCTAGAGTTGCAGCCTTTGTTTGGGCCTGTGTATAATATTGAGAACTGCCTACACCAAGACTGCCGGAATGACAATCGGTGATTTCTGCTTGGATGACCAGCTCTTCCCTTTCTCAGTACGATGCAGTGAGATATGCATACCACAAAAGAAGAAACTGAGTTAAATCCCAACATTGTGTTGGGAAAAGTACGGCAAGGCATCAGATATCCAAATCTCAAGCTGCCATATGCTGAAAATTGGCCCACTGGCCCAAGCTGATTCTTGGCGAACGCGGCATGACTATTGGACACTGCAGTTCGACGAGAAATCCTATCTGTGCGACGCTGCCTTCTGGGGCCCTTGCAAAGCTCTCTCCGTGCTCAAAGTCGGCAGAAGAAGTGACCTGCATTCCATCGGCTCACAGCCTCATGGCACCTTGAGTCAACATCTCTGAGAAAGCGGCAAGGGCAAAGATCCAACCAGCCCCGGGGAAAAAAATAGAGGACCTTTTGGCTCGAACAACATTTTTTGTTGGCGTGCACGTTTTGGCAAGCGAACTGGCAATGCAGCTTTCAAGTGCGTGCGAACACCAAAAAACAGTCTTGCCAAAAAGGCCATCTTGCGCTTTGCACTTTGCGCTTTCCTGCACCACGCACTTGCACCTTGCACTTTGCACCTTGCGCTGGGCACCTTTGCGCCTTGCACCTTTGCGCCTTGCACCTCGCTCCTAACACTGCCTTGCGCCTCGTACCTTGTGCCTTGTGCCTTGCGCCGGACCACCCTTGCGCCTGCTGGATTTCTGGATCTCTGGATCTCTGGATCTCTGGATCTCTGGATCTCTGGATCGCTGGGTCTCTGGATCTCTGCATCTCTGGATCTCTGATCTTTGGATGTCTTGGATGTCTGTGCTCTGGATCTCTGGATGTCTGGATCTCTGGATGTCTGGATCTCTGGATGTCTGGATCTCTGAATGTCTGGATGTCTGCCTCCCCTGCTCCCTCCCCCTGCCCACCCTCCCCCCCCCTCCCCCTTCTTGCCCCCCTCCCCTCCTCCTCCCCTCCGACCCCCTTTCCCTTCCCTCCCCCCTCTCCCCCCCTCCTCCCACCCCTCTCCTTACTGTGTCAGCGTATGTGTGTGCGCCTATGTGTGTCTAAGTGTGCGTGTGCGTGCGTGCGTGCGTGTGTGCCTGCGCGCGTGTGTTTGCGTGTGTGTGCGCTTGTGTTAGTGTATGAGTGGTGCGCGTGTCTGTGCGTCTGTGTCCGCTGCGCATGCGCATGCGTAGGTGTACGCGCACGCGTGCGTTGGTCTGTTCATGCGTGCGCGTGTGTAGGCGCATGTGCAGTCGGGCCGAAATTCTGGGCCCTGGCGGCGGAACCAGGCCGCAGGCCATTAAATACACGCACAACCCATCAAGCATGGTGAGGAGTAGGTCTTTTAGCACAGGCCGGCCAGGCGCACAGGAAGCAAACTAGTCTGGCTAGCCAGCAGAGCTGACAGTAAAAGGAAACACATCGGGTAGCAGATAATGGAAGCCGCGTAGCCAGCAGGGCTGGCTGGTCAGCGCAGACTTGCACGGCAAGTAAAGGAAGCTGCCTAGCCAGCAGGGTCGGCCGGGCAGCGCGCAGAAGCAAGTCACGTGCTTCGTCCTCTCTGATAATGCGTCTTCTGACATCCGCGAGAACCAAGATGTTTTTCAGCTTCGCAGACTCACGCCGACCGGGCACCTTCAAAAAGCAGCCAAAGTCCTCAGTTGACCACGTCGCGGGCACCCGAAAAAGCAGCAAAGCCCTGCTTTTGCGTACCAACCACACCGGACCCATGCGTGCACCTCAACAAGTAGCAATCGTCCTCACTTTTCGCCAAGGGGAGGGTCACGCGGGCACCTCAGAAGCAACAAAAGTCCTCAGTTTTTGCGCATCTACCACGCCGATCCCGCAAAGGGTCGTATGCATCTCACCTCCAAAAAAAGCAAACATCCTCAGTTCTTTCACATCGACCCCGCCGATCCCCGCAGAGTGTTTCGCAGAGTGGGTTCGCTCTCACCTCGCTGCCTTAATGTCCACATAGGATGAGTAAATGCACGCGGAATAAAGACAAATGGGGGAGCCCAAAAAGATTAATAATGCACCTGCACGAAAGACAAGCACCCGCCACCCTCGCCCAAACTTTTCCGCCAAAAATTAAAAAAAGAAGGAGAACAAGGAGAGGAGAGACAGCCAACCCAACACATCGTCCTTGGATCTTTGGCAACTTGTCCTTCAGCGCCCCAAATTCAAAATATCCAGCTTCCCCAAAAGTCGTGTTTGCTTACACGCCTCTTGTTTAAAACCTACCCACGATCAATACCACAAAGGGGGTAGTACTTCAGCCCCCAACTTGGCATTATTTCAGGGGCCCCCGAAGTAAAGTCTTGTGCCTGGCCCCTCCCCAAGAAAAAAGAAAAGGAAGCTGCACCAATACAAGTAAGGTCCGGCAGAGCCGGGGGGCGGAAGTTTCAAAGCAGTGAACAACTATAGTTTGGAGAACTGTCCTTGGCCCCTTGCTTCTCTCTCTCTCTCTCTCTTTTTCTCTCTTTCTCTCTTTCTCTCTTTCTCTCTTTCTCTTTCTCTTTCTCTTTCTCTTTCTGTTTCTCTGTCTCTTTCTCTCTCTCTCTCTCTCTCTCTTTCTCTCTCTCTCTCTCTCTCTCTCTCTCTCTCTCTCTTTCTTCTCTTTCCCTTTCCAAAGCTCCCAACGAGCGCTTCAAGTTCAACTCTCCTCCCTCCCCCCCGAGAGCGCCTTTTCTTTGCGTCTGCCCAAGCCGTGCTGTAGTCTGGGCTGGAGCACGCGGCCCGAAACGGCACGCGTGTCAAGCGCAAAAGCTAGGCTTTTCTCTTCGTCTGCTTCAGCGGTGCAGCAGTCCGCGCGAGCGCGCGGCCCGACGCGGCACGCGCCGACACGAACGCGCGGCCCGAAACGGCACGCGCGTCATCAAGCACGAAAGAAAGTCGTATGCGTTGTTGATTTTCTGAGTAGTCTGTAAAAAGCCCCCCTGAGGGGAAACACGGGCGCCACTAATACTGCTTACAGACTGTGACTCTCTGCACAAACAGAACAACACAAAACAACATCCCTTGGAGCGCTTGCCTGACTGTGGGGTTGAGTAAAGTGTGACAAGTTGCGTGGTCAGGTGTGAGGTGTGCCAAATGCCCAAGTCACGAAAGTAACTACATTTGAGCCACGTAAAGTCTGCCAAAAGACAGTTACTCTTGCAGAGTGCCTTGGACTGAGCAATCAAAGACACCCGTGTCTTTCTGCGGCTTCCTGCACTTGTCGTGCTTCTCTCTTTCGCTGACTCTCTTTCTCTCAGTCTTTCTTTCCGTCCTTCCTGTCTTTCTGTCTTGAAGTCTTTCTTTCTTTAACATATCGATCTCTCCGTCTCTCTGCCGAGACCGTTCCGAGACCGCCCCGAACCCTCTGCCGAGCAGGCGTCGCAACGCCGAATTCACGAACGGGGCCAACGTTTTCTGCATCTTGCTATCCCCTAGCTCGCAGAGTGTGGATACAGCACCTTGCGAAAGTGCTGCGCCTGCCACGAAATCTATACTTGACCTTGCGAAAGTGCTGCGCCTGCCACGAAATCTGCACTTGGCCTTGGGAAAGTGCTGCGCCTGCCACGAAATCTACACTTGACCTTGCGAAAGTGCTGCGCCTGCCACGCAACTCAAACCTTGCGAAACCTTCGCGCGGCCGTGCCAATGGGCGTTCCGCACCCGCTCCGAGACCGTTCCGAACCCGCCTCCGTACAGGCGTCGCAGCCGAGGTGGTTTGCGCACTGTCCGAAAGCCCAAGTCACGCACAGCGCCAACGTTTTCTGCATCTTGCCATCCCCCAGCTCGCAGAGAGTGGACGCAGCACCTTGCGAAAGTGCTGCGCCTGCCACGAAATCGATACTTGACCTTGCGAAAGTGCTGCGCCTGCCACGAAATCTATACTTGACCTTGCGAAAGTGCTGCGCCTGCCACGCAATTCAAACCTTGCGAAACCTTCGCGCGGCCGTGCCAATGGGCCCGTCTCCGAACCCGTTCCGAGTTCCGACCGTTCCGAGACCGTTCCGAGACCGCCTCCGTACAGGCGTCGCAGCCGAGGTGGTTTGCGCACAGTCCGGAAGCCCAATTCACGCACAGCGCCAACGTTTTCTGCATCTTGCCATCCCCCAGCTCGCAGAGAGTGGACGCAGCACCTTGCGAAAGTGCTGCGCCTGCCACGAAATCGATACTTGACCTTGCGAAAGTGCTGCGCCTGCCACGAAATCTATACTTGACCTTGCGAAAGTGCTGCGCCTGCCACGCAATTCAAACCTTGCGAAACCTTCGCGCGGCCGTGCCAATGGGCCCGTCTCCGAACCCGTTCCGAGACCGTTCCGAGACCGTTCCGAGACCGCCGCCGTACAGGCGTCGCAGCCGAGGTGGTTTGCGCACAGTCCGGAAGCCCAATTCACGCACAGCGCCAACGTTTTCTGCATCTTGCCATCCCCCAGCTCGCAGAGAGTGGACGCAGCACCTTGCGAAAGTGCTGCGCCTGCCACGAAATCGATACTTGACCTTGCGAAAGTGCTGCGCCTGCCACGAAATCTATACTTGACCTTGCGAAAGTGCTGCGCCTGCCACGCAATTCAAACCTTGCGAAACCTTCGCGCGGCCGTGCCAATGGGCCCGTCTCCGAACCCGTTCCGAACCCGTTCCGAGACCGTTCCGAGACCGCCGTCGCAGCCGAGGTGGTTTGCGCACTGTCCGGAAGCCCAATTCACGCACAGCGCCAACGTTTTCTGCATCTTGCCATCCCCCAGCTCGCAGAGAGTGGACGCAGCACCTTGCGAAAGTGCTGCGCCTGCCACGAAATCGATACTTGACCTTGCGAAAGTGCTGCGCCTGCCACGAAATCTATACTTGACCTTGCGAAAGTGCTGCGCCTGCCACGCAATTCAAACCTTGCGAAACCTTCGCGCGGCCGTGCCAATGGGCCCGTCTCCGAACCGTTCGTTCCGAGACCGTTCCGAGACCGTTCCGAGACCGCCTCCGTACAGGCGTCGCAGCCGAGGTGGTTTGCGCACAGTCCGGAAGCCCAATTCACGCACAGCGCCAACGTTTTCTGCATCTTGCCATCCCCCAGCTCGCAGAGAGTGGACGCAGCACCTTGCGAAAGTGCTGCGCCTGCCACGAAATCGATACTTGACCTTGCGAAAGTGCTGCGCCTGCCACGAAATCTATACTTGACCTTGCGAAAGTGCTGACGCCTGCTGCGAAAGTGCTGCGCCTGCCACGCAATTCAAACCTTGCGAAACCTTCGCGCGGCCGTGCCAATGGGCCCGTCTCCGAACCCGTTCCGAGACCGTTCCGAGACCGTTCCGACAGCCGTACAGCGTCGCAGCCGAGGTTTTTGCGCACAGTCCGGAAGCCCAATTCACGCACAGCGCCAACGTTTTCTGCATCTTGCCATCCCCCAGCTCGCAGAGAGTGCTTGCGAAAGTGCTGCGCCTGCCACGAAATCTATACTTGAGAAAGCTATCTACGTGTTAAGCTGGCTATATGTCAAAGCTATCTATCTGTCACGCAAGCCTATTGGAAAGCTATCTATCTGTCAAGCTAGCTATATGTCAAAGCTATCTATTTGTCATGCTAGCTACCTGTCATAGCTATATGTCAAAGCAGCTAGCTCATTTAGTTCCAGTACAAGTAAGGTCCGGCAGGGCCGGGGGGCGGAAGTTTCAAAAATATAAAAACTATAGTTCCCTTTCTCTTTCTTTTCTTGACTCTTTTTCTCTTCTTCTTCCTTTTCATTGTTTCCTTTTTCCCCGTCATTCTTCCTTTCTTCCTTTCTTTCCTTCCTTCCTCCCTTCTTTCCTTCTTTCTATCTGTCTTTTCTTTTCTTTCTTTCTTTCGTTTGCTTGTTTTTGCGCTGTTCTCTCTTTTGTCTCTTCTTTGTCTATCTATTTGTCTGTCTATCTATTTTTCTCTACCTATGTATCTATCTCTCGTGCTATCTATCTATCTGCTTATCTATCTATCTATCTCTCTATCTATCTTCTCTATCTATCTATCTTTCTATCTCTCTATCTATATATCTACCTATCTCTCTATCTCTCTATCTATCCATCTATCTATCCATTTATCTATCTGTTTATCTATCTATCTCTATCTCGCTCTCTTTCTCTCTCTATCTATCTATCTATCTATCTCTCTCTATCTATCCATCTATCCCTCTCTCTCCATCTCTCTTTCTATCTGTCTATCGATCTATCTATCCATCTATATCTGCACTTAAAAGTTGCGATTTTCAAGCACGAAACTTGACTTCGCGTACTACTTTCGTACTTAAAAAATGCGATTTTCGAGCCCCAGCTGCGAAAGTGGACATCACGTACTACTTTCGTACTTGAAAGTTGTGATTTTCCAGCCCCAGCTGCGAAAGTTGACTTCAAGTTTCGCTTTTCAAGCTGCCTTGCGAAGTGGCCAGCTGCGAAGTGGACTTCGCGTACTACTTTCGTACTTAAAAGTTGTGATTTTCAATCCCCAGCTGCGAAAGTGGACTTCACGTACTACTTTCGTACTTAAAAGTTGCGATTTTCCAGCCCCAGCTGCGAAAGTGGACTTCACGTACTACTTTCGTACTTTGGAGCTCCAGCTGCGAAAGTTGACTTCGCGTACTACTTCGTACTTAAAAGTTGACTTCGCGTGCTACTTTCGTACTTAAAAGTTGCGATTCTCGAGCCCCGGCTGCGAAAGTTGACCTTGCGAAAGTGCTGCGCCTGCCACGAAATCTGTACTTGACCTTGCGAAAGTGCTGCGCTGCCACGGGTTTTGCACTTGACCTTGCGAAAGTGCTGCGCCTGCACTTGACCTTGCGAAATCGCCTGTGCTTGACCTTGCGAAAGTGCTGCGCCTGCCACGAAATCTATACTTGACCTTGCGAAAGTGCTGCGCCTGCCACGAAATCGATACTTGACCTTGCGAAAGTGCTGCGCCTGCCACGAAATCTATACTTGACCTTGCGAAAGTGCTGCGCCTATCTATCCATTTATCTATCTGTTTATCTATCTATCTCTATCTCGCTCTCTTTCTCTCTCTATCTATCTATCTATCTATCTCTCTCTATCTATCCATCTATCCCTCTCTCTCCATCTCTCTTTCTATCTGTCTATCGATCTATCTATCCATCTATATCTGCACTTAAAAGTTGCGATTTTCAAGCACGAAACTTGACTTCGCGTACTTAAAAAAATGCGATTTTCGAGCCCCAGCTGCGAAAGTGGACATCACGTACTACTTTCGTACTTGAAAGTTGTGATTTTCCCCCCAGCTGCGAAAGTTGACTTCTTTCATACTTAAAAGTTGCGCTTTTCAAGCGCCAGCTGCGAAGTGGACTTCGCGTACTACTTTCGTACTTAAAAGTTGTGATTTTCAATCCCCAGCTGCGAAAGTGGACTTCACGTACTACTTTCGTACTTAAAAGTTGCGATTTTCCAGCCCCAGCTGCGAAAGTGGACTTCACGTACTACTTTCGTACTTTGGAGCTCCAGCTGCGAAAGTTGACTTCGCGTACTACTTCCGTACTTAAAAGTTGCGATTTTCGAAAGTGGACTTCACGTACTACTTTCGTACGTAAAAGTTGCGATTTTCAAGCCCCAGCTGCGAAAGTTGACTTCGCGTGCTACTTTCGTACTTAAAAGTTGCGATTCTCGAGCCCCGGCTGCGAAAGTTGACCTTGCGAAAGTGCTGCGCCTGCCACGAAATCTATACTTGACCTTGCGAAAGTGGCACTCCTGCCGCGGGTTTTGCACTTGACCTTGCGAAAGTGCTGCGCCTGCCCCGAAATCTGTGCTTGACCTTGCGAAAGTGCTGCGCCTGCCACGAAATCTATACTTGACCTTGCGAAAGTGCTGCGCCTGCCACGAAATCGATACTTGACCTTGCGAAAGTGCTGCGCCTGCCACGAAATCTATACTTGACCTTGCGAAAGTGCGGCGCCTGCCACGCAATTCAAACCTTGCGAAACCTTCGCGCGGCCGTGCCAATGGGCCCGTCTCCGTTCCGAGACCGTTCCGAGACCGTTCCGAGACCGCCGCCGTGCAGGCGTCGCAGCCGAGGTGGTTTGCGCACAGTCCGGAAGCCCAATTCACGCACAGCGCCAACGTTTTCTGCATCTTGCCATCCCCCGGCTCGCAGAGTGGACGCAGCACCTTGCGAAAGTGCTGCGCCTGCCACGAAATCGATACTTGACCTTGCGAAAGTGCTGCGCCTGCCACGAAATCTATACTTGACCTTGCGAAAGTGCTGCGCCTGCCACGCAATTCAAAACCTTGCGAAACCTTCGCGCGGCCGTGCCAATGGGCCCGTCTCCGAACCCGTTCCGAGACCGTTCCGAGACCGTTCCGAGACCCGTCCGTCCGCAGACGTCCTTCCGTATGGTTCGCAGCCGAGGTGGTTTGCGCACTGTCCGGAAGCCCAATTCACGCACAGCGCCAACGTTTTCTGCATCTTGCCATCCCCCAGCTCGCAGAGAGTGCTTGCGAAAGTGCTGCGCCTGCCACGAAATCGATACTTGACCTTGCGAAAGTGCTGCGCCTGCCACGAAATCTATACTTGACCTTGCGAAAGTGCTGCGCCTGCCACGCAATTCAAACCTTGCGAAACCTTCGCGCGGCCGTGCCAATGGGCCCGTCTCCGAACCCGTTCCGAGACCGTTCCGAGACCGTTCCGAGACCGTCCGTACAGGCGTCGCAGCCGAGGTGGTTTGCGCACTGTCCGGAAGCCCAATTCACGCACAGCGCCAACGTTTTCTGCATCTTGCCATCCCCCAGCTCGCAGAGAGTGCTTGCGAAAGTGCTGCGCCTGCCACGAAATCGATACTTGACCTTGCGAAAGTGCTGCGCCTGCCACGAAATCTATACTTGACCTTGCGAAAGTGCTGCGCCTGCCACGCAATTCAAACCTTGCGAAACCTTCGCGCGGCCGTGCCAATGGGCCCGTCTCCGAACCCGTTCCGAGACCGTTCCGAGACCGTTCCGAGACCGCAGCCGTACAGGCGTCGCAGCCGAGGTGGTTTGCGCACAGTCCGGAAGCCCAATTCACGCACAGCGCCAACGTTTTCTGCATCTTGCCATCCCCCAGCTCGCAGAGAGTGCTTGCGAAAGTGCTGCGCCTGCCACGAAAAAAGCTATCTATGTGTTAAGCTGGCTATATGTCAAAGCTATCTATCTGTCATGCAAGCCTATTGGAAAGCTATCTATCTGTCAAGCTAGCTATATGTCAAAGCTATCTATCTGTCATGCAAGCCTATTGGAAAGCTATCTATCTGTCAAGCTAGCTATATGTCAAAGCTATCTATTTGTCATGCTAGCTACCTGTCATAGCTATATGTCAAAGCAGCTAGCTCATTTAGTTCCAGTACTACGGAAGTTTCTTGTTAAACTTCCTTTGACTACGGAAGTTTCTTGTTAAACTTCCTTTGACTAGATCAAATGGAAATTAAGTTCCAAATCAAATCTGAAAAGGAAGCTCCAGCAATACTACATAAAATGGAAACTCAAGCCGGCCAACTACCAATACTAAATCAAATCCGAATCTCAAAAGGAAGCTCCAGTAATACTAAATCAAATGGAAACTCAAGTCTACCAATACCAAATCAAATGATGGAAACTCACTTGAACTGGGTCTCAAGATTCCAGGTGCAGCCCCGTTTACTAATCCAATGTGGACAATAGACAATGCAATCCAAGTTGTTTGGTGCAAGCTTGATCACGCAGGATTTCTCGTGTAAGCGGGCTTGCGCAAGTGGGCACGTGCCAGTTTGATCTAGTTTGCTCGTGCAAGCGTGCTCGCGCAATGTTTCGCGCAAGTTTGATCGCGCAAGTGTGCTCATGCAAGTTTGCTCGTGCAAGTGCGCTGCTGTGAGTTTGCTTGCGCAAGCGTACCTGTCTCAAGAACCCTTCGCAATGCTTTGCTGGGACGCAAACAGGACCAAGGGTGCGATGTTTGTCTTCCCCGTCTTTTGCCTGTCCAAAAAATGGTCGCAGCATCCGGCCTGCACAGGTTCATCCGTCTCCACGCGCGGCGCCAGGAAGTGACCCTGGCCCTGCGAGGGCGCACGCCTGGACGGATGACCCCGAGCTTTGCTCGTGGTCTATGGGTGTTCCCCGGTTTTGGGAGTGTGAGCAACCACACAGAGGATTTGGCAAAGCAAGCACTGGCGTGTTTGCTTTGTATCTCAAATGGTCCAGTTGAATTCCAGTCCTTTTTAATATTCGAGGAGAAAAAACTGTGTAGATGACACAAGCCATGTTGATTTCACCAGGGGCCATTTGGAACATCCAACCATGGTGCAGGAACAGTCATTGAAAGTCATGACATTGAGTTGCATAGTAGTTTGCGGGCGTTGGACTGCCTTGAATTTGGCCTTCCAGCAGCTTATTGGGTCATAGAATATAAATAGACAATTGGATGGAGAGAAGGAAGGGCATAGACTGATTGAAACTACAGGGCTGCTCTGATTGACACTTCAGCTTGGGAAGGGTTCACGCGAAGAACGGGTTGGGGTTCCGCGGCTTAACCACCTCACTGCACTGTATGTGCGGCCGATGGGGAAGGCAGTGCTTCAGACTTGCAACGGCTATCTTCTCTTCAGGTGCCAATTGGCTCTGTGCACCTGATGTATGAATGCCGGCCTAAGTCGTGGCTTTCGAAATGCACAACGAGCGGACACAGGTATGTTGCTGAAAAAATGGAGGATGGACTCAGGCAAACAACGAGTCTTGTGTTGATCTGCCACCCTTGTGGGACTCTGCAAGCTTCCAGCCTGATGATTATGAAGGTGGGCATGTGGTACATCACGTGGTGGTGCATCCGGTGCATGTGGTGCATCATGCGGTGATGCATGTGGCGCATGCCTCAGCAGTGTCACTCCATAATCCAAATGGGTCGATGCTCCGTTCAACATTGGCATTGTGGTCCCAGCTGAGCGGCAAACATCTGTCAAACCAATCGTTTGACCGCTGCGAGGCCTTTGGTGCATTGAGGCTGGCACAACCCATCATGGACTGCATCTTCGTGCGCATGTCTTCAGATGGTTGCGGCATTGCCATACGAAGTCCTGAGTCGTTCTCTACAAGCTATCGGTCAGACTCTTGGCAGTTTCGAAGCAACATGAAGGCAGTGCTCGCACACGCCTAACACCTCCATCCACGCGTCTGCCCCACCCACCTGCCCCACCCACCAACCCACCAACCCACCAACCCACCAACCCACCAACCCACCAACCCACCAACCCACCAACCCACCAACCCACCAACCCACCAACCCACCAACCCACCAACCCACCAACCCACCAACCCACCAACCCACCTATCCACACACACACACACGCTGACACGCACACATACACGCTGTACTGCAAAGGGCTGGAGTCGTGGCTGTGGCAATGAGCATGAAACTTTGGCACCCTGGATTTTACGTTAGGCCACTACTTCAAGCAGCTTGGCCAGGTCAAGGAACACCGGCCAAGAATGTGACGATACTTTTTACACTTTCCGGTCGTATCTGCTCATGTCCTCTTCCTAACATGGAATGACTGGACATCTGAAGTGGGCAACGGCTCATGATTTTCCACCCTTCCTCACGTCCAAGTTTGGCAATTTGGTGGTTTCCAGAGACCACATGGCCTTCAAAATGCACAAAAACCATACTGATTGTAGGTCGTGCTTTCCACATTGCAGCCAGGTGGCTATGCGAAATCTGCGGCACGTTGTTCAAGAGGCCCTGGGGTGTCTGGAGAGCATGGCAATCGGCGCGACACCGCAAACCAACTTAAGCTTGGCCGCAGGACGCAGTCTTGCTTCAAGGACCCTTCTTGAGGCTTTAAAGGGAAACCAAAAGAAAAACCGCCTCGTTTTCTTGGTGGGGGTCCCATAGAGCGCTTCCCTCCTACTGGAGAAGGAACTTCTGATCAAATGACCGGATACCGTGAAGGCAGTGTGAGTTCCATCCTGCCAGCTCTCTACAATCGTTCGATTGGTAATTCTGTAGGCTCTCTGCCTGTCGCGCGCAAACTCAGCGGCGCGGTTCTTCGAGACTTAGGGCGGGGCGATGGATGACAGCCCAGAGCCGAAGAAGCTTCCTGTGAGGGGCCAAGCACCGGTACGAATGCACCTATGAGCTTCCATCATATGGCAACCTCAAGAGCGGTTGGAGGATATGAACCCATCTAAATGATGGCAGCCAAAGCCCCAATTAAAATTGACACCCGTATGTGTCGGAGGAAAGGACACCTGCAACTAGCGAGTCCCTGTCGTTTGTTGGGCTTGCCACTGCACTGGACATATTCTACTTCCTGACATCTAAACAGCTGAGTTTCATGCATGAGTACCCCATCCCACTAACAGTAAACACCGACCATGCCTCCTCACTTTCATGAAACACATTGACACAAACATAGGGTTGCCTGATGTTAGGCCATCTTGGCTCTCAATTGGCCTCCGCCCCTTCCGGTGCAAAGTTGCAGATTCAGAGTGGTGCTGAATCCAAACAAACACTACCAAACTGAACACTGACGCAGTTGAAAGTCGAGTTTGCAAATGAAAGCGTCTGCTTCAAGCACGCAAACCACCAAGGAGGATGCATTTGCTGGTGCTCAGTCTTGGCAAGAGAACCTGATTGGTGCTCTGCTTGACTTATGAAAGCAGAGACAACCCCATTCTCCCTTCAAGCAGTACAGCTTGCACCTCGCAAGCCTCAAGCAACCTAGGCTCTGCATTGATTCATTAATTGCGGCTTCCTAAACAACTGCTTCCTGTCAAACATAGCAATCCCAGACGTTGGCCCGGATGAATCAACCCGGTGGATGAATTGGGTTCCCCCCCCCCCGTGAAAGTTTAAGATGGCGCAGCCCCTATCAACCAAAGGCTTCTGAATCCGTTCCTGTGGCGAACTTGGCTGCCCCACTCACCGACTTGGAGCAATGCCCGTCGCTGCAGTCGATCTCAGAGACCCTGGCAATGTCTGTGGCTAGCAAAACGGCTTCAGGTGGTTTCGTGAGCCACAACACATGACAACTTGGTCCACTCAAATATACTAGAATGCCGGCTTTCCATATATTAGGAAGATAGTCGATTCTCCAGGCCCTTGCATCACCTCTCAGACTCCGCCAGATTTCTGCCTTTTGTTGTTTTTGTTCCCGTTGCACTCCCTTCGCTATCTGCCCGTTTTGCGTGTGCTTGTGTGTTGGGGGCCTGTATACTGTTGCGATTGGTTCCCCCAAAGCGTCGCAAAGTTGCGCAGAAGTTCCTCCGAGAACTTGCTCAGAGAACTCGTGCAGACACTTCCGCAGAGAACTTGCGAAAAGAACTTGCACAAAGAAGCTTGCAGAGACAAATCGCACAGAGACCTTGCTCAGTGGATGTGCACAACGGAACTCAAACAGAGACCTTGCACAAAGAACTTGCGCAGAGGAGCTTGCACGAGAAGACATGGGCTGCTTCTGCCTAGGAAGACGCGCGCTGGCCACCTGCTTTCGAGACTTTGTCCTGCCGATTCACTTGACCCGCACCAAACATGTTTGCTGTTCAGCTGGATCTTTTGATGCTGATGGCACAAAATGATCGGCTGTGTGGTTTGAGCAAAGCTTGAATTGTGTCTGTGAAGCAACCAGTAGTTGCGGAGCTGATTCTCCTGCAGAGATGGTGCCATCATTAAATCAAATCAGTGTACTGCTGTAGTCTGGCATGTTGCACTTGGAAGCTAGGTGCATTTGGCTTGTGATGAGTGATGAGAATCTCAAGGAAGCTGTGTTCTATGATTGATAGCGCGGCGGTGAAGGCTGGCACATTGCACAGTGAGCACCATCCTCTCCCTGGTCATGCTGGCTGTGCATGTGCCGCTAAGCACCACCAACAAGGGGCTAGCTACTTGCTCGTGTCCGAGCTTGTGCATGGTTCGCAACGATCCTAGAGAGTCCAAGCGCGTGTGGGATGCATATTTCGAAGACATGGATGAGGCGTCGACCTGAAGGACAAGCCTCCAATCTGGCGACCAAAAGCCTTCATGCCTGCGTATTGCCGATTCTGAGTATTGTCATTGCTGATTGCGAGTATTTGGCCGCATTGAGCCATGGCCCATATTCATGGACTTCTCCCATGACATTGGATTTTGGTGAGTGACCAACATTTCTTAGCGGGGCATGAGTGAATGCACCCAATGCTATTCCCGTTGCTGAAAAAGGCCAAAGAAAATATTGACCCTGCTCGATGTTGACGCTTCACATGGCACCTCTTCGCCATGCCATCATTGGAAGTCTCTGTGATGACCTGGCAAGCCACAAGAAAGCTGACCCAAGCCAGAGCTCCACCAACATGCTTGTAAAGGTTGATATTTGGGCCTCACTGCAACCATAAGACAAGGTAGAACCACCTACCAAAATGGCCAAAGGGGTTGTGGGCGCAGCTCATGTCAACATGTGGAGAGCACGCAGCGAATGTTGTCCTTGAAGAGCCGCCTGCATCACGGCCCGGGCCTTGTGAGTGTGCATCATGCCATCCTGGCCCATCGCCTCGGCCAAACTGCACCAAGTGACTCGTCAGGCACCGCTGCATCAAGCAAAACCACAAGCAGCCATAGCGCCTCTAAGCTTGCAGGTGATGTGGCCAACGCACTACCAAAATGGGATACTCCATGAAGGTCCGATGAGGATGCACCCCTTCAATTGTCGTTGTTTCTGGCAGACCCCGGGCTCCCGCCGAACTCCAGCACCTAAGCGGAGGGCGGACATGGAGCTGACGGAGACCTGCGGCATCCCCATCCTCAGCTGACGCGATGTGCGGGCGCATTCTCCCCAGGGACCGTCTGCCATATTCCAAAGAATCCGAATGTGGGTCGGTCATGGAAACCTTGTGGGTCATGGTCATGGTTCCCCTCAATTGGAACCTTTGCATTGGCTGACTGAAATCACGATTGAAGAGTTTACCAAGCCCAAATGAAGAGGTCGTTTGAGCATGTCATTATGTTGATTGGCTCTTAAAGTTGAAACCAAGATGAATTGCGCAACATCACATATCAAGTCAGGGATATCCTGATATCCTGATATACTGATATACTGACAACCAACTGGTGGTGAATTGCAACTTCCTCGGATTGTTTCTCGCTAGTCCGCCCCCCCGGGCTGCGAAGCATCAATGTGAGCCAGAAGTAGTCACTTCTGTGGTCGAGCTTCGAGTATTGACAAAGTCAACCAGGAAACAAGGCAGTGTCTGAATAGAAGACAATCTGGCCATGGGGCACAACCTATGGCTCCATTTTGGGGTGGATGAACATCCATTTGCCACCTACTTTGATGTTCACCAGGGGTGCAGGGTTTTGACCCAGAGCCATCTGTGAATGGAGGGAATCGAACTTGAAGGAGTTGTCAAAACGTTAAACCATTTGTGAAGCCCTGCAAAAGGTGCACAACACGTGTCCCAAATCCCAAAAGGGCCCCCCTATTTTTTATCCATGTCCCCTTCAGGCGGATCTGTCTCAAATCAGGCAACCCCCAAATGAGCTGTGGTCAAAACCTGGGTTCCACGATGTTATATTCCATGTCTGCAATCGCGAACCCTTTCGCGGCTTTTCGCGCCTTCTCGGGCACTCCACAGTTTAAAGTTTAATGGTTGGGTTGACCTTGGTTTCCCTTTGAATCAACCACCAAGACGGTATCCTCAAAAGAAGCCACAACAAGCTGGGCGCACGGGCAGCACTTGCGCCTGCCTTGGCAAGCTTGCTACACGTCCCCTGCTTAGCATGCGCCTTTGAAGCGAATGGAGACCCCAAAGTCAGCATGCAACAAAGGAACGAAAAGCAAAGCAACGCTTTTTGTATACCCTGGGTACCAGAAAATATTGAATCAAGGTCTTTCATCGAAGATTTGGTCCGCCTTCAGGATAGGCACGATGCGAACACCCTTGGGATAGCAGGGCGAGATTTGCATCTTCTCATGGATGAGCCAACACTTACATCCCCGATTGTGTCCCCCCCAATGAAGAAAAGACGTGTGCAGGCAAAGCCTGACACAACACTCTGTGACTAGCCCCACACTGGGTGAGATATCAACCCTTGCAAAATGGAACCGTTCTTCAGTCTGCTGCATCCAGTTGAGCAAACAGCCTCCAGTGAGATCTGCAGCCTGACTGAGCCTTGTTTCCTGCAACTAAAAGGCCATGGCGGTGTGCAGCATGGAACAGCGACAATGACACCTCATTGCAACTATTTTTCCTAAAGTGCGCCACAAGATTGCGGCAGAGTAACATGAACGCAGCTTAGTCTCAGCCGATCGCCCTTACGCTGAGCTTCCGCGCAGCTGGGGAAGCAGGCAGGCCACCAGCACCTTTTTGAGAGAGCGATGCAATCAGAACCCGGGGAGTTGTTCAAAAACAGAAAGGATACTGTGAGCGTTGGGTTCAGAAACAAAGCAAGCAGGTGAGTCGAAATGATGATGACGTCCAAGAATGCGACATCATGTCTGATCATGGCGCCCAAATTTCAATACGCTGTGCCAGGAAGGATCGATAATAACATGCGTCTCGGGATGTGCCCAATCCCCGTCCCTGGCCTTGTGCACTGCCGCCATCGCAATTGCCTTCGGGGAATTGGCGCGAAACAACCAAGCCACGTTTTGTGATTTTAGCAGCGCCTGGCATCCGCTGAAAGTAAAATGCCCCGATGCGAGCTATGCAAAGTTACTTTCGGATCTTCAAGCTTTCGCCCCAAAGCCTATGAGGTTGGCTGCATGCAAGTCGCTGGTGCTTGACATGCGCTGCCCAGCCTGTTCAGATGCGAAAGGAAGCAACTCTGGCTTAACAGCTGTTGCTTGAGCCACACTAGCGAGGCAATCATTGCATAACGCACAAGGATGGATCAAATATCTCCTGAGGCCCACATCCATGACTTTCTGAGACATTGTCATGGAACATGTTCTGGGAGCAGTCAGTCCCAAACAGGGCTGCGGGAAAAGACCACGTCGGCAATACAACAAGAAGGGCTTCCCAAAGGCTAACCCTCCCCCCCAAATAAAGGGGAAGATTCCTTGTATCACAGGAGTGGAGATAAACCCCTTGATCCCACAACCATGGTTCCAACCTCAGAAGAGTACGCACCGAAATGTCCCCAGTATAGCTAGTCAGTCAGTCGCACCCAGCGATCGCGAGGGCAGCATGTCCAGCCATACTGCCTGCACAGGCAGCACCGCTCTCGCATTGGCATAGACTTTGATGCTCCGCTATCCAGTCGGCTACTGGCATCAAGGCATTGGAAGAAACTGCCTCATGCACCGCAAACAGTCAGCGGCCTACTCTCAAGATCACTGTACTCAGACAAAGGCGCCTTGAGCTCTGAGTTTGGCAACCGTATGGAAGTGGAAATATGACAAGGCATGGACCCAACGTTGCAACATCAGTTTACGCAATTGGAGAAATCTGCCGCGACAACACATGGCATGATGGCCAACCAGTCCGAGAAAAGTTGATGGATCTTTTCAGGAAACTTGGTGTGCCCCAGCCTTCCGCCCGCTCACGCTTGCGCCTAAGTGAAACACAGGGCTCAGGATGCAAGTGTTGCGAAACACGCCAGAAAACTGCAACCAAACAGGCCAGCTGCCTTTCCAGCCAAAAAAAACACATGATCTGTACCTTGTTTTGAATCAGCACATGTCTGACAGCTTCGTGGACGTTTTCATGATCGTTCTCTCGTTCTCTGCATTTTGCACAGAGGTGCACTTTATCTGGGTTTGTGCACAGTATGACAGACTATCATTGTTGAGCAAGTACAAGCATTCAGCAACCGCCAATGTTTGATCACCTTCGCTTTGCAAGACTGTGCCTGCGAGGGAAGATGAGTTTGCGTCCGAGTTCCAGTTCGTGCGATTCAGGCTTTAGCCTGGCATTCAGCAATTCTCTGGTGATGAAACCGGCTTTATTGATGAGCTCATGGTGTGAGGAGTTTCTGTCCACAAAGTATGCTTGTTCTGCATCTGCAATCAGTCAGGTCGACCAGAGCCCGCTGCGACAAGCGTTCGCAACTCAAAGTCACAAAACCGGCCAGGGGCAAAAGCGAATCTCTGACTTGAATCACTGGCTCTCCCTCCGAGCAACGGCACAGCACATGGCTGACTTAGGACAAACAATCTGCTCTCAGGTCCCGGCGGTGTACTCGCAACCTGAGAGCGCCGTCCAACTCAGCCATAGAAACGACTCAATTGGTCTCATCGCCATGACGTGCTTGTGCCAAAGAAAACAACTTGCGGCAATCATGCCCCTGAACCAATCACATTCCTGCTGGTACTCTTCACCTTGATCTTTCAAAGCTCGTTGTGAGCCTTTGCAAAAGAATCTAGTCTCTCCTGCCAGAACAAAAATGCATCAACAAATCAAGACCTGGTGGTATCCACAAACCTAAGGCCTGCCCTGTTCCACTTGTGACTCACCGCCTGAGTCATGACATGTCGCGCAAGCAGTGCTTGGTAAGTTTTGTCGGCATCTTAGTGCCGTACCTCCGGTGCGCCTAGGAGCGGGTGCAACAGTTCAACAGGCCATGGCTCTCAAGATCTCGCATTGCACGGCAAACCCTTTCTTTCAGGTTGTTCACTATCGCCCTGGCAAACAACCGACGGTTGTTGAAAGAAGAGGCTGTTTCAAGGCAAAGCGCAAAGCTCTGAAGCCGCCTCGGCTCACCGTCTCTTGGCTTCGGGCGCTTCTCCCACCTGGACTCGCCCCACCTGGCAGAGTCAACAAAGCTTGCCGAAATCCAACACATCTAAACCTTTGCCATCCATGAGTCAAGGGTTGATGGCCGCCCCTTCCAAACTCGGCTTTGCGGCACATGCGAACTTCAGCCCATGGCCCCAGCCTGAGGAACTGCGGCCGCCAGCCTGCCGATACCGAGGGAAGGGGATAGAACGCTAAAGCCGAGCTAGGAGTGCCTCCAGGAATGCAGCTCCAGGGCCTCAGCGTCAGGTGGATCAGCTCTGCTTTGCCCAAATGCCGACACTGCGACACGTGCGAATCTACAAAACGAGACCAGCTAGCTGAGCAAAGAAAGTGGGAACATACGTTTCATTTGGGCTTCCCCGATCCCTGAAACATCTGCGAGCTCGACCCTGCGACGCAGAAAGAACGGCTGACGCTGACGAGGCCGGCACGCAATGAAGAGGTGCAGCCAAAGGCAGCCCTGGGAACGAGGTGCGTTTCTTTTTGCTGCCGCGACTGCTCGTGTGAGGGCTTCCTGGAGGGTGCTGATAGAGACGTCTCACAGGTCAAAACCTGACTGATCGCAGTGGGCAACAGCATTCAGGTGCAGCCCGCTTTATTACAGTGCATCAAACTGCACATGCAGTGCCAAGAAAGAACGCAAATGCAATTAGATTCCTGCTCACACGCACAACCCAAACAGTTTCAGTACAAAAGGCAAAGACCCCGCAATCGAAAGAACATTGACATGTTTGATTGCGGCTCGTTTGGCTTTTCTTGGGCGCTACGGTGCATGTTATGTGTTGTTGCCTCCCATCCAACTTTCATTGTACTCTCAATAATTCTCAGGGATACTGTCTTAAGCGAATGCGCGATGTTGGATGAATGTCAGGGCATGTTGGACAGTTTGAGCACGGTAATATCTGCCAAACGCCAAATTCCCTAAATACCAAACAAGAAGGGCTGATCCTTGCATTCGACCGGCTCCCAGGAAGCCAAGCGCCCAAGCGCCCCGCGCAGGCAGCATACAGCGTGGTGCCTACAGCGTGGGCAACGCCAGGCGTCGGGATGCTGTGCAGCCTCAGTGCACGTCAGTTCCTCTGACCGTGGCCTCGGGACCCCGGCGCTGTTTTCCAAGGATGTCGTACCATCTGTAGAGAAACTTTTAGATACTTTTACATGCCCCTGATATTGGGGAGTGAAAGGGATGCAAGAGCCGCAAGGGCAACCACACTCCCTAGTTTAGGGTCTTGCCAACCGGTCACATTAACAAGTGCAACAAATCTCAAAAGCAACCTCACTCGCCTCGAGACCACTTAGCAACACCTACACAACTGGACAGAGCACAACTCAACGAAAGTGTAAGCGTGCGCCAAAACCCCTTAAACAGAATAGGCTAAGTAATTTAGGAATCTCATCCTCAGTGTATGAGGATCCCCCCAAGGATAGACTTCCAACCCGCCTCAATCCCCGTGCGCCATGTCCAGACCCAAAAAACACTCGAACATGACAAACATCCTGCTCAATTCTGTGCGTTGTCCGCACCTGGGTATGGGTCAAAATCGAACCACCAGAAAGCCCGCAGGTCTTCGTCCTTTCCATTTCCCAGGGCAACCCATGGGGCTACCGGGCTACCCAACTTTTCACCAGCCACGGCGCCACGTGTCTCTCAGCTCCAGGGGCCCCTGGGCGCCACGCAGAGCCACCTCCAGCAATGCCAGGCTGAGGCTCCACAGGGCAAGCTGCCAGCCGCCGCCTACACGTCACCCACGTGGGTCTGTGGGTCTGTCTTTCTTTGTAGGGGGTGCCCCTCAGTGGTGGCTTGAAAGGAAAACCCACAGGGAAAGCACTTCCCCCCCAAATCCTCCAAAAAAGACACTGCAAATTTCAGGGCTCAAAAGCCACTTGTTCCTTGGACAAGCCATGTCCAAATCGGAGCCTCGAGCCTCAGTAAAAAAAAAAAACGGACCCAAAGCTCAAGCAACTAGTACCTGGAATGCTGGAAGTCTCATCACTGCGGCTAGGCATTCGAATACCTTTGCATGGAGCCCAGAAATCTCTTCCCAAGCCCCGAGGTGCCGAGGGGCCAAAGGGCGACAGCCACAGCAGCGCTTTGTTGCTGTGCTGGGGGTGCAACACCTGGCGAACGAAGAATGCCCACATCCTTCTGGCCCACCGATTGCCAGCTTGTTGATAAATGCCATGTTCAGTCGCACTCAAGAGCTGGCCAATGTAGACTTAAAGCCTCGCTATCCGTCATGGCCCCAAGCCTTCTCCGGTGCAAAACAGAAATACCTACCCCGGCCCTTGGAGTTAAATTCGTCGGCCTGCAGTGTATAGCCCATGAGGTAGTAGTTGGCTGCGTACCTGCCCACCCTGCATCATGACAACATTTCACATTCAAAGTGCTTGTGGTAGCCAACAACATGCCAAGCAAATGAAGCGCTGTGGAAAAACTGCTCCAGCGTTGTTGGCTCAAAGTGCAAAACCATCTCTTAATGACTGATGCAAAGGGTTTGCCGTGGTCATAGTCGCCCATGCTTCCAAATGAAATCAAAGTAACTCATGACAAGCACCGATTGAATCTTCTGAAAAACTAGTGGTCAATGCTTGGAGCAAGCTGAAACCAGTCTCAAATATTTCCACACTTCAACCCCAGTTTTCCCCAAATCTCGGAGGGCATTTCAACCGAACTGACCCAAAAGCACATGGCATGCGGTGGGGCACCAGCAGGCCAATGAGACGCACCTCCGAAAAGTCTGAGAACCGGGCAGGAGACAGGGCGTGCAGGCAGCCAGCTCAGGCTTAGAGTAGGGCTGGGGTCGTTATAGAGTGGATTTAGAATGGAATTTAGATTTGGGGGTTTCTCATGCTTTTTGCTAGGGTGAGTTGGGGTATGAACCGGGCTAGGCAAGCAGCTAACATCCGACACGCCCAGCAAAAGCAGAACTATCCGGGCGCGCGGATAACAAGCCCTGAGCTCCGCACTGGCCAATCCAAATTTCCATGCATGAGGACAATGCTACCACCTGGCGTCGCTTGCGCCACAGGACTTCTTACCTCAGTCACTCCTTGAAAACTGGGTGTCTGGAAATCAAACGGGCTGCACCTATTCATGTTGGGACTTGGACCCTATGCAGGTTTGCTTGGTTCTCTTGTCGCCAACAGTGCCAACAGGAACCTGCCCTGAGGCCCCAATCCTGCCATTGGCTGCCCTTTCCAAAATCCCAAGCTCTCCCCTCTTGGCTCGTGCTCTCTCATACAGATTCCCTTGCCGGCACGCGGGGCACGGAGCCATGAGCCACCAAATCATATCAAAGAATTGCCACCAGACCATCGAGCTACGTGGCAAGACATGCAGGAAAGGCCACCACCACGGCACAAGGAAGAAGCACCGCTTCCCAGAACCTGCAAGGTGCCGAAGGCGTGGGTTGCCTTTTACCCCCCATCCCCTCCAGCCAACTCTCCGTGCCGACCGAGCCCTTCCCACTCGACACCTGGTGCTGGCTACGTGGAAGGTTGGAACCTGGCAATGGCAAGATGATCATTCCATAGCCCTGCCATAGCCCTGACATAAACCAGTGCGAGCCCCAACAAATCAGCACACACACACTGCCCCCTTGCAACAAATATTCGCGAGAATCGGAATCGGTCACAAGTGATTCCATAATTCTGGCAATTCCTATACATGCCGACACATGCACCGGCACATAGCTGTTCCACAGATTGGACTTTGCAACGTTTGGCTAGTTGCGCAACATTCGGCCAAGGACCTCCTCAGATCGGCTGCACAGGAAGCGAAGCAACGAGGTGGACCTGGCTACGACGGCATGCTCAAATTGCCCCTCCTGAAAATTTAGTGGAGAAAGACATGGCCCTCGCTGAATGAATACCATGACATGCTCAAATTCCCCCTCCTGTGTGGAGAAAGACATGGCCCTTGGTGAATTATTTTGGCGCCCATGGATGCTGCCTTCAAATTTTCACGTTTGCAACCACCTCAGCCACGTATCCGTCCTGTCGAAAGACCAGCTCTCCCGGCCAACCTGGCGCTGCAACGGACTCGTTGCCATGGAAATGGCTCAGACTAACAGAAATATCCGTGGTGAGATGGAAGCGAACTTCAGAATCAGTCGGGCAGACATGAGGCATTGTTTTTGGAAGGCTGCAGGTGGCAGGGGGCTTGGCTTTCACTGTCCAGCGATTGAAGAAGGAGCATTCTTCCGAACAGGGTTTTAGCAAACATCACATTGACGAATGGTTTAATCAGAGAAATGCTTGTAAGAAAACTCTCCTAAACAGGGCCGTCTTGGCCCGGCTGTTGCTTGCCAACTCCTCTCCCGATCCAGAGAGCTGACTCTGACTGCACAAGCTCTAGATCTGCAAATAGCAATACAAAGAAAAGGTCTGGCAAGCAATGCTGGTCAAAGGCGATCCTCTTCGATGGCCGAGACATCCTCTTCCACGTCCATGTTTGCTGATCCAGGAATGCCTCGCTCAGAATTGGCCATTCACTGCTGAATAATTAGCCCTCGCGACTGGCCGATGCCAACTGAAAGGGACCCATAGCCGCAGATCTGAGCCATGGGCCCAAAACTGTACAAGCCTCGGCTGGGCAGATTGAAGTGGGATTCGAGTGTCGCCACGCCCCTTTGTTCACCAAGTTTGTTTGTCATCAAGATTGGACGTCTCCAGCTGACCAAAAGCCACGAACATATCCGCAGTAAACGTAGCTAGCCATGAACGAGATGGAAGCAAGCAATCTTGCAAATGCGTTTCCCCCCAAAATCTGAACAATCGCGTTGCTGGTGCATTCGATGCCAAGCCCTCCGGTCCACCCTCTGAAGTCTGAGCCTTCACCCGCCTCATGCTCGGGTCCCCACTGGGCGACTCCCGTGTGCTAGCGGAGCCTCGGGTGCGAGAGCATAAACTCAGGGCATCTGATCTACGGAATTGGCACATCGATCGTCTCCAATTTGCCATGCGACTGGGTGGGACGAGGTGAATAATGGCTGCTAGTAAAACCCGCTGCCTGAGCGGGCATATGTCCCAGTAGTGTCGGATGCAAACATGCTTAGCGCTGCATGTTCATGCAAAGATTGGTATGAGGACAGAATCGTTTTGTCTTGAGGAAACATATGCTTGTGGCAGCATCCAGGTTGAAGTCTTGTAAAACTGGTCCGCACCCTATTGACAGGGCAAGTCTTGCCACCGTGGCAATGCCCGAAAGGGACGAGAGAGAGCCGGCTGTGCATCAGTCCCTTGTTTTATGCGTGGCGTAGCTGTTCCAGCCAGAAAGTCAAGGAATAGTTCCGTGGCGCCTCACAAGCTTGGCAGGCAGTGCCATGATTGATTGAAGTAGAAATATATATGTATTAATATATTCATATATATGTAATACATATATGTATATATATATATATGCATTGTATGTGTATATATATATGTATATATATATATATACATGCGTGTGTGGAAGCTTGGGCCATCCAATCTCAAAAAAAACCTCATGTCAAGTACCGGTGTGTGCACTTGGTCAGGAAGATGAACTGAGGGTTGAAGTGCTTCATAATCATGATAGTATGGAGCTTCAAAAAATCCAAGTCGTCTCCACTCCCTAGCATTTGTTCCAACAAGCATCCAAGAGATCAACTGGGAATGCGACCGGCAGGATCCTCTACGCTACATTTCCCATTTTCGCGATTTTCGGGGTCGATTTAAAGTAAGTTGCCTTTTGCTGCGAGGATGCTTGAAGCGGAGAAACATAGGGAGCCTTGACCAGTCAAAAGGGGGGCGGCGATTTTCTGCGCAGCGTGCTGGGCACCCGGGCATTTCGACGTTGCGGCTGTGCCGTGGCTTCCTGAGCCGATCTGGACAGGCAAACGGGCTTCTTGAAAGGGAGAGGGCAAAACGAACCGTTCCTTTTGGCTTCTTTTAGAGCAACCCTGAAAAACGCATATGCTGAACAATAGGTTCAATCAATGAGCAAGCTCGGGAATGTTGTTGAGCACAGTCAGTGTCAAGAGTGCATGACATGGATGAAGACTCCGTGAGACCATCCTAGATTCTAGCACCAAATCATGCCAAGAGAGGGCACAACCAAAGCAAGCCGCAGGTCGGCAAAAGGTAGTACTGCTCTCGCCCCGTTTGTCTAGTGCTGTTGACTGAGTAGTATGCTTCCACCTTGCATATGGTTTCAATTCAATGGTGCACCCTTCGGTGAACACGATTTGGGCGAGAAGTTATGTCCACATTGAAATTCATTGCATCAGCCAATACCCACTCAAGTGACTCCAAGCATCCGCAGCGCGCTGTGCGGCGCAGGCTCCGCCCAAAGGAAGCCTGGAAGAAGCTACCGGGCAAGCTGTGCTCAAGCGAAGCTCGGCGAACGGAGCCTGAAGAGCTTCACGCCACAAAAGCTTGCGTGCTGAAAAGCCTTCAAGAGGGAAAGGTGTTTACTCATTGCTTGATAAATTCATGTAGTATGGCCCATGTGGCGCTAAGGACCATATCAGCCAGCTGTCCCGCTGTGGGCCAGGAAGGCGGCATAAGGCTTTCGGTCAAGTAGCTGAGGTCCGCTTGCTTCATTGGCGGACATGCAGGGTGCCTCATGTGTCGCCTTTCAACAAAAAGCCGCCTAAAAAGGGAAGTGCTGGGACCCCTCAAGCTGCAAGGCACACTCGGAACCAACAGCTTTGGGCTCAGAGTCCCGACCAAGCTTTCCGGCTGGTCGTTCTCAGGAAGAGGGTCGACCAACTTTGGGGATGTTCATGGATTTTGCTGCAGAAGAGGACCTTCCCATATTCCGCTTGAAGTAATTGCAAGCCTTCCAAAAAGGATGGCTGATGTGAATTGACCCTGAGCACCTGCAAAGCTGCTGCAAGCTTTGGTCCAGCGATTGCGTTGACAACTGCAACTGCAGTGCAATCGGCATCACTTTTGAATCTCCATGCAGGCGCGCAATGATGCAAGCACATTCTAGAAAATCAGCAACGAATTCAGCCAGGCAATGATCAATCTACAGCACAGCTGCTTACAAGAACTTCAAGCATGGACACAATTGCTTACTCTTGAGAATTGAATGAATCTTGCTGTCTTGCTGGCGTGAGTTCTGCATGCCTGTAACTGCACTGCTGGCTGCCACTAAAAAACTATCCGCGGTCCGTCACGATCCTGGCCGGTGAATGCTTTGTTCATCCCATCCCTGCACCTTCTTTGCATTGCCAGTGCTCTAACTACTAAGCATGTGTGGCCTTTCACGTCTTGTACACACAAGGCCCATTGCAAAAAAGCATACTGGAACATTGGCCACCCATTAGACCTGAACATTGACATACAACAGTGGCTGATTCAACGCAATTGGCAAGTGTGCGTTCAAACATGCATTTGTGTTCAGCCTGTCTTGCTGTATGTTCAAGCGCTGGACGTCAATGGCATGGCAGGCACAGTATCACCGGGCTTCGGAACTTGTTTATACTTGTGAGGCCAGGGACCTAAATGGCGATGATGGGGGGGAGCGTGTCACAACTCATCCGCATACAGCTGGTGATAATGATGCTGGTACAATGCCAGGTGCGCTCTAGCAGTGACTGGCAACAGAGTTCAAGCAAATCCAATCATGCTGATTCTATGTATCGAACACCTGCTCGCAACTAATTTCAAGACTGTTCAGCTCGGCGATCTGACGAACATGTGATCAACTACAAATATTCATTGGCACTGCAATCAAAACAATTGAGCTGCCATGCCTGAAGTGTCGAAATCAGTCGTGGAGAGCTGAAAGCCTGTGAGATGATGTTTGTTCTGAAGGAAGATGCAACAGGGAATTTTGTGAAAGCAAGAAGTAAGGGGATCTTCTGCAAAGATGGTCGTTGGAACCTTGAAGCGGGTTAAAGCCTGCATCCGGACCCTTCTGAGGCCACGCAAATGGACGGAGCAGTCTGAGGCAGCGGCAAATTCGAGGCCACATGGAAGGGGCCCTGGGCGATGTTAACTCGCCATCTTGCGCATGGAAGTAAACCTGATCAACCCTGCACTAATTTCTGCAATTGATGAGGATTAAGGGATCCCCTAGTGAGCTGGTTCTGTTTCCCGTAGGTGAGCTGCCCATACTTAGTGCAAACCAAGTGCATCGTGCTCCCTCGACGCAATGCTTTCTTTCCCTTTCATGCTCAAGCTCTGTGTTCTTAAATCACCACACACCGCCAGGTCAATCCAAATGTTTCAACGGGGGCAGTCGCAAATGCATCCCAAATGCGAGGGACTTGAACAAGTAGTAAGTGTCGCATGAAACCTAGAAAACACGCGGGTCAACAAGTGGACGTCACAAGCTGTGTAAGCTGTCAGCTGCAGCCAATACTTTGTCACAAGGAAGAGCAGCTCAAACAAGTATGTATAAACTGTCGAACATATGTCAATATCAATGTTGGCACGACGGTTGCCCGCTATGGGTCCAAATTGGTTGTTGTTCATGCAGCATGTTCTCTCGCTTTAGATTGTTGCCTTGTCATCCAAGCAAGAATCTGAACACCCTGAAAATCAATACCACCTGCATCTGCCACATTGCTGAGGCCTTGAATTGTACCAGTAAGTCTCAATGTGCAAGTGCAAGCAACCCCAAAGTTACTCTTTTCACCTCGATTTGAACTGAGCCCAAAAGGAAAACCGACAACCAGTTTGGGCGTCCCCCAATTTTGACACGTACCCATTGCTCGAACATTGATGATGCTGCACCCTGCGAATCTGGCCAAGCACCGAGCTGCGCTAAATGCTCAGCTTTCCCTCAGCTTTCCCTTAATTGAGGGCTTGGACTGGTAGTGTGGCGGATTGAAGCCCCTGTTCTTGTAGAGAGTAAATGGGACACCGCCCCCTAACTTGCAAACCACCAATCCAAAGCCACCACTTAGGGAAGCTGAAATGAGTTGGTTGCCAAACACAATCAAGGCATGTGTCAGAAATGAACAAAAATGCGGGGCTCGGCTTTCAGGACCCTGGGGTTCACCTGAATTCAGAGCCCAGGGCCCGGTTGAAGGTGCAACCAACTCTTCGGCCAAGGCCCAAACCCCCAGGTGACATCTGCCAGAGGGCTCAGAGGCTGCCGCCTAAGCTTGGAGCCTTACCAGCGAAAGGAGTTTAGGTGAAGTCCAGGCTCCGAACCGGGGGGGTTGTATGTGCGCGTGTTTGCGCTTCGAGAGACACAACAGGCGGCATCTTCTGAACAGTGAAACGAATTGGGATCTGACCAAAGACCCAAGTCAAGCACTGCAAGCGTTGCTTGGACCGAGACGTCTTTTCTCGGTGTGTTGTGGTTCAGGCCCTACCTACAATGAGTTGGCTTGCAGCCTGTTCGCTTCTTGGCAATTTTGGCAGCTTCTCTTGACCAGCGGAGAGTTTTGTGTGCATGCCTGAGTGTTTCGCTCCAGAGTATGAACAACTTGGTGGAGCACTTGCAGTTTCTGACTCACACACTGGAACTGCGCACTAGGACACCCTCCTCACGCAGCTGCAAAGCGATCAATGTTTCCCAGCTTCACAGTCTCATGCAATGCACAGGTGGGCAAGTCCTCCAATCCATGCCATACCAACAAGACAAGTTTGGTTTGACTCCGCATTCTGTGAATCAGCAAGGGGTTCGGAGTCCCTAGCCCGCCTTGGCCATGAGGCCATGGGAGCCGGCACCTGATCGTCTTTGCCCCATGTTGGTCTCCGTTTGAGCAAACTCACATGAACTTCACCAGGCTTCTCTCAATCATATCCTTGTTATGAGCCCCCCCAAAAGGGGCCCCCCAAGCCTAGTAGGGGCTAATAGCTTCAAATAGGACTTTAGTAGCGACTGCTAGCTCCTATAGGGGTTGGAGTATGAAAGCCTGTTTTGCATGAATTTGAATCATACTTCGCTGTGGGTACAGTCCAATGAGCGCCACCATTTACACTTGACTTCTTGCTACGGCCGCGCTTGTCTTGGTACATTCAGGATCAGCTGTAGAAAAAGGGGCAACTTCCCCGCATTGAGGCGGCATCAAGCACTCGATATGGCGGCGGCAAGTCTGCTCAGCCAACCAAAGGCCAAAAAATCTCGAACATTGCCGCAATGTTGACTCAAATTGAGGCAACCGGGCCTGCAGCCTTGGTTTCAGCAGCAGTTTACTCTTGGGCAAGGTCTTGGCCTTTTGCGGGCTACACGATTCTTTGGTGGCCAGTCAGCACTCGGACAGCGATAACACCTTGTCGGAGCTGACTGTAGTCTTTCACCTTCACACTTCATGATGAATGTGAGCCTGAACAAAGGTGCCTGTTTCCCCCTACCAATCACGAGGTGGGTTGGGCTAGGGGGCTCTCTTTGGGGGGCTCATAACAAGGATATGAACAACGCGTGGCCTAATGGAGAACATTACAAATACGCTCACAATTGCATGACACCGTTGTGTGGATGTAAACATACATGAGCATCACCTCTTGCTGTGGCCAAGTGCATACCATATTGATTTCACTAGTATGGTATATGTAAAGCTTAAGTCATGCTGATCGCTGCTCTAAACGAGGTGACGAATTGGGAAGAATACCTCAGCACAAATTACACGCCTTCCTGGCATGGGAATCAATTCACTTGAGGACGGAATTCACAAACTCACAAATAGTTTTAGAATGTGTTGGATACTCAGAACAAGGCACACGAATGGCACTCAACAAATGCAAGAAGATCGAACAAATAAAGGCTAGACCTACTTGCGGAGTTAGGATGTCCTTCCCCCACAAAGCTAAACCCGAGACTCGCGAGCACACCTCTGGTGGCGGCGCTGGGCGCAGCTTGGAGATGTCCCTGTGGGGCTCACCCGGGGTTTCCACGCGTTTGACGCATTTTGCGTTAAACCGCTTCCACTCGCGTTGTGAGCTGTAATACTGTTTATATGATTAGGCTTTGCAAAAACTGAAGCAAGCAAACTTGAATGTAAGTCGGGCCGACCATGTCGTGTTTACATGTGGCCAATCTTTGTCACCGTAAGTCAAGATGGCACATTGTTGAATTGTTCACCAGGCATGTGAAGGCCATGAAGCATGCCAGTCATCGCGTGGCAGCTGACAAATCAAACGAATCTCTGAGCCGAGCCTGGGTAATGGCCCAGCTTGAGACTTTGGCCTGGGCAGTTGTCCCACACGCGCGCTTGTGCTGGCTACTCGCGTGTTCTGGGATCTGGGGTCCCAGCGAGCCCTCCACGCGGTGAAATGGTCAAGTAAAACTCACGTTGGCCACCCGCGCGCGAGGTAAAACGCAGAAGCATGAAACAATGCTAAACATCAAAGCATTTCCGCGGGCAAAGCGGCAAGAGTGAAGTGAACAGGCGCACCTGGCGCAAATAAAATGGTAAAAGTAAAATGGCCCGAGTTGCGTGGTAGGAGGGATAAAGGCAAAGTGAGACAGGGCCTCCTGGCACACAGCCAACACGAAACAAGACTTTCTAGTGTCAGCGCCCGCAAACTTTTTCGCTTGGACATGTGCAGGTCACGCGCGCGCGTTGTCAAATTTCAACGGTCTCAGGCCTGGTAACATTCAAATCGGAGCAAGCTATGTGGGAAATTAAGCCAGCTTTCGCCTCCTCCAGGACGCGAATGGCTTTGCTTGCCCAGGGTCTCGCAGGAAGCCCCTTTCCAAGGGACCTGGTTGAAGAAGCAGGCAGCCCCTGAGATTCAGCGTTAAGCGCACATCGCTGGGCAAACAATGTCAAATCAGTTCTTCCTACAGCGAAACCCTTCGTTCGTGTGGGATTTTGTACGTTTGTCGTTTGGGGAGCCCAGCAGTATTCCGCGTTTCTCACATCAACGCGCCGAGGCAGCAGGCCTTACGCGCAGCTTGCGCAACACATGCGACCCCTGGCGCAAAGCCTGCTGTTTGCTTAACTCACCTAGGCACGTCTGGCGGCTCCCGTGATGGTTGGAAGAGCGAGCGCCCCAATCCAGACCCACTATCTGCAATGCACTCCACTAACCAGCTTAGCAACAAGCCACACAGCTGCTGTTTGAGACATGTGGGACCTTGGGCAAGGCTCGGTCTCATTGGCTTGAATACACTCTATTCACGGGCTCTGTGGATGAACCCCTTTTGGTGCAGTTCTGAATCCAAGGGACACCGCGTTTCACGGGTGCCCCGGTACAATTTCCGGGCCGCTGGCGCACTCTTGGGGGGCGCCCCCGAGTGCGGCCGTTTTGCTGCCAGTGGCAAAGGGCCCTGCGCAAAACCAGCGCTCACTCCAGGTCGCAATCCCCCCGGCATTGGGCGACATGTGTTTAAACCACACCATGGGCCCTGTGGGGAAAACGAAAGAAACAGCCATTGAGTAAACTGTTTACCCATTGGCCCGACCCTGTTGCCAAATGTGGTTGTTCTATCTTTGGTTGGTTTGTCTCAGGCCCAAAGGCATGCCCAAAGGGATCAAAAACTAGTATTCTGGACTCATTCCCAACAAGTCCAACAGGACATGCGACGCCATGCACCATCAAGCGGTGACAAACCCTAGTCAGCGAGTGGAACAAGCGTTGCCTAAACTGAACACTGCACAAGAACAAATGACTGACGAGTCGGGCAATCGACTAACTGACAAATCAATCAATTAACCAACTAACTAACTGCGTATTTGTAGCTAAGCAGCCAATTAGTCAAGCTGCTACAACAGATTGTAGGTAGCTGCAGGCAGCTGTAAGTAGCTATGAGAGCTGTGAGTAGCTGCAAATAACTCTAACCGGCAGCAAGCCATAGCGAGCTGCTATCAGCCTCAAGCCCAGTTTCCCTCACTTCGCCTGCTGCAGCCACTGGTGCGCATCAAAGCCGTGCATGAACTCATCGGCCTAACAGTAAATTACTGGCAATGTCACGAGGCAATCTCGGGGGGCCAGACCCCGATGTGGGTACTCGACAACCCTTTTGAAGGGGAATCAAAGGAAAACCACCCAACTTCAGGGCGCGGCTCTTTTGCGACTAGCAGCGGAATCTCCTGTACAGAACATCCGTACTTCATCCCCAAGTCTGTCAGCACACGTTCTGGCAGGTCAAGCAGTGTGCATGGTCTGTTCCAACATACAGGCTTGACAACCCTAATAAAACTAGGTAGAACCACCTCCCTTCGGTCAAACTCCAGGCCTCCTTCATCTCTTGCCGCTGCAAGGCCCGGATCTCTTCCAGATCCTGTTTCTGCAGTGCCTCTGCCCGGCACCTGTTGGGCTGTGGGGTGCCCGGGGTGGCAGGACAACTTCTGCTCGAACCCCTCCCTTTCCCCCAACCTCCGGTTGGATGCTCCGAACAAAAACCCTCTGGCTGAAGGTTGACGAAGCGCTTGTGCATATCGATTTGCGCATGACTTCGATGCGCACTTTGTTGGGCAAGGTTGTTAGCTAGGCACTAGTCCATGTTGCCTGGGTGCAATGGGGGTAACTATAGTGCCTTCCACACCCTCGGGCACTTTGGGGATGGGCATGGGGGATGCCCGAAGCGCCACCACCCTTATGCCAAGCAAGCAAGAGACCCTGACACGACATGCCTGCCTTCATACAACTTAAGCCTGCGCGCATGCTTCACATATTGACTAAACATAACTGTTGTACTGTGACATGTCCATTGCATGCACTCATTGAGCGTGTGTTGTTTGTAGCCACATACTCAACTCACTTTGTTTGCGCATCACCTGTACCTTCATCGTGCATATTCTGTGTTTAGGTTCAGCGAACATGCCCGGCAGTTTTGTGTTGAGCTTGTGCGCCCACCTGATCGTAGTCAGTGTGCAGCCCGCTGCAACGTGTTCGCGCTCAACACAGCTCTCTTTTTGGTCATCATGAGTATCATGAGTGTAATGTGGGGCTATGGCTTATGTGCACCCCTTCTTACACAGTTACTCTGTAAATAGTTGCTCATGGCCCTTCATCCCCATTGTCCAGTCATGTTGCACCTCAGGATCATATGTTTTGCTCAAGAAGCAGATATTGATGCGCGCATAGCACAGGTTCCCCATGTGTCTAGCCCATTCCTTGTGCGTGCCGCTAGGATTCATACACTTCGCCTTGGTGCTGCGTGGCGTTTTCCCAGGCCTCAGTCGATAGGCCACCCGAAGCTGAAGATCGTTCACATCATCCTGCGCCGGAATATACGAAGATCCCAACTCGCTTCAACTGAGCATTGAAAGTCGAAGTGGGGATTCAGTCAGTGGACAGCCCTTGGACGACTTGGTGTGAATCAGTTTCTTGCAAGACTGATCATGTAGACCAACCACTTCAGGATAGGATGGGCAACCTTGTCAAGAAAACCTAGCTCCTTCCAGGAGCGAAACTCATAGCTGCCTAACTCAAAAGAAAGATCTACCATCTCAGCTGCCTATCTAGCAGCCCGAGGGTTGGAGAGAGTACGCGTCTCAGCTATGCCAATACAGTCTATGAGGAGAAGCTTGACTTCCAACTGCGCCAAACAATGAATGTTCCTGCGCTTTTCGAAGTGCAAACCACCTCCACTGCCAGTCCAAAGATTCGAGGGTGGACTTCCGGCTGTCCTGTACTCCCACCGGACACAGCGCATCCCACGCGAAGATGTTAGGAGTGTAGCAGCCTGGCACAGGCCAGCAATGACCCAAGGCAAGCGGCCTGGAAGCTTCTCTTGCGAAACTTGCCCCGGAAAGCTCCCAAAGATGCGCCAAAAATATGCGATCGTCGCAGGTTGCATTGGCCTTGCCGAAACAGGAAGCCACTTCATAGCACTGACATCTTGATTGATCCGCTGCCTGGCTTGCCACATGTGCTGTAAGTGAGCCTTTGCTTTGCTCCAAGGTCCGAGCGGTTCAGCAGCTTGATGTCCGACTCACAGGAGGCTGCGAAGATCGAGGGAAGCCGGCGGCGCTCCTTGGGCTCGGTTCGGGATGGACCAGGAGTATTGTGTGTAGCGCATAGCACCAAGGGAACGACGCCGGGCACGCCATGGTAACTCCCAGAGGTCGGACAGTCCAAAGTGGTGTGTATGCCCATTTGAAGCAATTGATTACCTGACCTACAGTTGTCTATCTGAAATCAGATGTTTGCATGAGGGCGGGTTGTGATTTGGTCCCAAAAGTTGGGCGACATGACGCGGGAGTCGGGCGTCTCGAAGTGGCAATTCAGGCGGCGTGGAGTGCCAATTGGCGCGCAAGTGGAAGCGGATAAATCAAGCACTTGCGCAATCAAGCACACGCAAATGGCCCCAACCAAGCAACGTCACCAAACCCGGCCAAGACAACAAAACCAACCAACACGAACAAACCCAGCAAACCCAGCTACCCGGCAAACCGACCAACATGACCAGCGCGACCAAAGCAAACCAAACCAAACCAAACCAACGAATCCGATCAAACGGGGCATAGGAAGGACTGTTGGGCAAGAAATGAAACCTGAAACCAACGTTCAACCAACCGTAAACCAATGCTAAACCAACCCTAAATCAACCCGAACCCACCCCTAAAACCCGCCTGACCCTAAACCAACCCGAAACCGTCCCTAAACCCGCCGAAAACCCGCCAAGCGAATCTCAGCCGAACAACTGTTCGGGGGTGGGTCAGACTTGGTGCACGCGCAGGCAAGAGAAGACCTTGGGTAGGAGGAGAAGCAGCTGCGCAACTCTTTCATCCCTCAAAGAAGGTTTGAGGCAACCTAGTAGATGCTTCATAGGTTGAAAAGGGGCTCTTTCACATGGAAGAAAAGGGAAACCTCATACTTGGGGGTTCTTCTTGGAGACACACCCATAGGATTCTTGGTGGCAATCTGGCCCGCTCCTGCGTCTTTGCCTCCGGCGCCCTTTCCTGCGTTGGTTCTGGTGCAGGCCCTTCAGCCGGCATTTCCAGCCTCCGGACCGAAGCCGCAAGTTGAGCTTGCTTTCTTTCCGTCTACCCACAAACAAACACACAAAGAGAGACTCACAGGAGAAAAGACTCGAAAAGAACAGTGAAACTGGCTGACAAGCTGCACATCACTTGCAGGATGGACCCCCGCCACTCACCACCTGACTTTCGCAAATTGCGCGCCAAAAGGACTTCGTGGCAGCGCCAAGCGCGCGCCAAATGAGCTGGCGCCATCTCGGCCCCCCCGCCGGGCCACGGAGCCTCTGAGCTCGCGCAACGCGCATTCCAGGTCGTGCCAGTCCTAGGCTCCAAGAGCTAACGGCGAAGTGTTCTCCAAGCAATCTGCAAACCGAACGCCGTGCACACATCCACCAATAGTGCGTGTCTCACGTGTCAAAATCACATTCATCGTCAAATCATCAGTTTCTCTTTCGCTGCCAAGTGATCTTGCTTTGCGGGCTTGAGATGTGTTGCGTCTTGCTTGCTCACGAGTGTTTGTTGTGGGTGGTTCTGTTGGGAACGGAAACTGCACAAGGGATAGATGAAACAGAAAACGGGCAGCTGCTGGAACAAGCGGACAGCAAGCCAAAAAATGGGCGGCGTACTTGGCTCGGAAAGGCACTTTGTGACAATGACATGACTTGGCATGCTTCACCACATTGTTATCGAAGATATTGAAAACGGCAGGGCATGACATCCCGCAACATTCACGGAAAACCAGAGAGGGAGAGAGAGAGAGAGAGATAGAGAGAGAGAGAGAGAATCATTCTCAATCCAATTTTTGAGTTGCTAGTCAACAGAAAGACACGATAACAATGCCTGCCTTCTGGTGTCAGCAAGATAACGTCACCTGGTGGAAGGCCGGAATCAGGAAATCAAACATGCAATCATCCTAGGTGCCCATGAATGGCACGAGCATACTGGGACACTTTAAAGAGCACACGTTTGGCCAGGCATGCGATGTCTTGGAATAAACCGTTTTTGTGTTTAGGTAAAACCAAACTCAGCTGACATAGGCCGACTCATCCGTCCTTGACCTCGCTCTCAGGCTCTGCCGGCTCTGCCACAGCTGCCATAGCCACGATGCCCTACCTTCGAAGAGCAATCTACACCTTGTGGATTGACGGCTCCATTTTGCCAGTCGAATGACACCACAGGTCAACCAGTGATTCGTCTGTCGGTGTTGTTTCCTCGTTCTCCATTGGCACAAGCATGTCATGGTTCCTTGGCCTTGTGCACGTGAGCCAAGTCTCAAGGCACATTCAGCATGTGCATCAAAACACTCCCAAGTTTCCGGAAAGGAAGCAGTCAACTGAGTATGATCCTGTGGTAAATGAGTCTGAGCTTTGATCTAATGGCCCGCCATTCTCGGCGCAAATGTCTGTTGCGCAGGCTGATTTGGCTGGCACATTTCACTGGAAAGTGCTTTCGCGCTACGCTTATTCCACTACGCTGTTCCTAGTGATATGCTGCATGTCTATGACATCAAGCAAATATATTATGCTGGTGATGGAGGGTTCTCCTGTCAGAAGCATTGGTTAAGGCTATGCCGACTACATGCGACCATCTAGGTGTGAAGCTCAGCACAAATCTCGTCACGGGCCGTGAAGTGCTTCGATTGGGGAAGGTCAGCTTCAGCAACTCAACAATTGGCAACCGAAAACTCTGTCAGAAGCAGAGGACATTCATCCCTGCAGTTGACAAGTTGAACGGGATTCCTGAGGACGGTATTGTATGGTATTACTCCATGATGGATTTCGGGCATCCCTGAATAATGCGAACTGGATCACGGCAAATTGCAGTTGCTTCATGCATAGCCGACTCAGCACCCATGGCAATCCTTTGGCGTCTTGCCCGGGTCTAAAGAGAGATGCTGCTTGGTCTGTGTCCGATTGGGTCATGGTAGGCTTCTCAGCGCATTCGGGCGCCGTGAGACGGTTTTTTTCGGTTTTTCTGCAGGACTGGTCTGGCAGTCTATCGAGGCGGTTGCCTCGGCGCCAATCGCTGAGCTTGAGCTCCTACATCAACTTTGCGCATTTGGTACACAGATTCGTGGATTGGAGACACATGAAACATGATGTTGCTGTCTTTGAAATGCTTGACCACCTGCTAGCAGTGCCACCTTACACACCCAGAGTTGATAGCCAGTTCGGCTTGTGGGCGATATACTGTCAGGCTCACCTCAGTCTTGAGAAGCCTAGAAAGACATGAACATCGTTGAGCCACCTACGAAGCTGCAACATTTTTCATTGTGTTAGATTGGGTGATGCAGTTCAATCCTCAAACAACGCTTTTCCGCTTGCCAGCTGCTTTTCTGGGTTCCCCCAATGGGGACTCCGACGCGGTCAACTCAATGCTCAGGTCAGCAGGGAGAGCCGGGCTTACTCAATGCCAGCGTCACAACACCTGGGCGCTTTGCCCCACCAAAGGAACGGACTCCAAGAGATGGACAAGCAGTGGGCCAGGGTCACCCCGGCCCGTCGCGTTTTGGCAAAGAAATTGATGACTTCAACAAGGAATTAGCATAATACTGCTTCAGGGCGCTACGGCTCAAATGAGAAAAGTACATCGTCATTGCACTTGCATCATGGTTGATTGCAAAGTCAGTTGCTTAACGGTGCTGTCAATGGTTTATCTACCTACAATGACGTCTGCTTGATGTACGGCATGCATCCGCGAAGTGCATCGCCCAGGCTTGTCACCAAGCTTGACTATTTATCAGACATGGCATGGATCTTAGATCTTAGACCAAGTGAAGTGGCTTAACCGTATCAAGCTGTCCATGCGGGTGGAAAAAGGTTGTTGAAGCGGAATCAAATGCTTCTAGTTTGCCGTTTGGATCCTCAAAAAGCTGGTCTAATTGCACCACACATTATTGGAACTTTTGCCCAGAGTGTGAGGTAGCATTGCAGGCCCCTTCTCGAAATGGACCTGTCAAAAAAAGAAGTTTGTGTTTCGAAACCAAAGCTGTCGAGGGATACAGCCCAAATATGGCCATACAACACCCCCCCTGTTTCAGGGAAACATGCTGCACGGCGAGCGCCTCAACCCAGTTCTCTCCAAGCCCTACGGTAGTCAATGTTCAATTGCCATGACATGTCACGAAATTGTAAATTGTTGTGCAATGCCACTTCCTGAGCATGTGACAGGAATCATAAAACAAATCAGCCGTGGCAACGCTTTCATGCTACCAACCAGGACCAATTCCCTGCTGCAAAGCTGAAGATCTCGTGTTGCAACTTGCGAGGAGCATTTGCGAGTGTACAATATGGCAAGCCATGTCAAAGTCTACATGCAAACTGAACAGCGGGCGCTGGTACCTCAACCGGCTTGGTTGAGAAGTGTCTGGCCGGCGCACAGGCTTCAAAAGAAAAGGGGCAATTCAATATTCAAAACCTGGTCAGACCTTCAAACACAACATGCCCTCGTCAAATTTCGATTGAGGCCGGCACCCTGGTGAGCCGCAAGGCATCAATCCATTCTTCGGCCCTGGTGGATGCTGCTAACTCCGGAGCTTTTGCCTCACATCCTGTAGGCAAATCCGCGGGCCACGGGCCCTGAGGCTGGACAGGATTCCGATCAAGTTGCATCAAAACAACGCGACGGACGCAGCTAGCAGGACTGCTGAAACCAGGCTGTGGTCTATCCATCTTGTACACAGCTAACAGCCCCGTTTGCTTCACTAACTGGTGCCATCCAGCCAGTCAGGACCCTCTGGCAGCCAAACTCCTGCACTCAGGCTCAAACAAAACCACTGTCACTAACGTTGCCCCTCATTACTGGCTGCTGCTGCAAGGACGGTCGTGCATGTTACATCTGATAACTCCTCATACCCGATGTATTGCTCCAAATAATACACTCCATGAAAGCATGTTCAAACATAGTTGTACCAAGCAACTGACCCACGGACAATCTGTGACGTTCCCCAAAAGGACATGGGAAGATTGTGTTGTGTCCCTGCTTGTTGTGGGATATTCAGGTTGTCACCCACCCAACCAATACCAAGACCGCATGATTCGGATATTGGCCTGAGCACGGCCAAGAAACGGCGCTTTGGCACGACCCCCAGTGGGGTGCCTGTACCTGGCCCTCGGAGTTGGCAGTTGGCAATCTCTGAAGAGCGGCCCCCGTTCGGAAACCCGCTCTCAGAATGCGAGTTTTGGACACGGCACAGGGAACTCGACAAGGAGTGTGACACGAGTCACGTAGCCGCTCCTTGTCTGCAGGTCAAAAGTGCCCAGGGATCGAGTGGGTCCGTCCGCCCCTTTGGGTGGCAACCAGCTGCGCGCAAAATCCTCTGTTCGCCAGCACCAGGCACTTTTGCGAACCCACCAAGACTTTCAAAAGTGAAAGTCCTGCCTTGAAAGTCCAAAAGCTTTGCTCTGACAGTCCGAAGGACAGAAAACTACAGATGTCTACTGTGCAGCGTCCAAGTTTTCCGTTCGACATTGTGCATGAACTTCTGCCTTTCGGAAAGCCAAACCCCATGTCCTGCTCAAGACCAAGCTGTGGAAGGTCTTCGATCAAACATTTTCAGGTGCTGGCCTTCGACTCAGCACTGAGAATGGACACGCACAAGAAAAAGGCTGCGCCCTGGAAACGTTGCGCACATCCGAAAGGAAAATTGGGTGTCGAACACGCAAGAGGTGAAACAGTCCGGATGAATCTGGGAGAGCCAACGCTCGCGCTGTGTGCCATGTTTTTTTGATCTTCTATGGCCCAGATGTGAACGGCCCAAGTGGCCGAAGAAGAGAAAGCAGACTTGCCAAGCGTGTGCCGAAACTGGAGACAAGAAACAAAAGCTAAAAAGGCTGAGTGTGGTGTTTCATAATCTTGCATTTGTGTTTCGCCTGCGTGCCACAGCCCTCACTCCATTTCCGAGGTTGAGGGCTCTTTCGACTCTCCCAAGCCATCCGTGAGGCTTAACGCTTGCCATCCAGGAAGAGGGTCCCGCAAGTGGCAAACCTCAAGAGTATCCCCGAGACCAGCCAATCGGTCAGCTTGCTCCCCAGTATCCAGAAAAAAAGCCTACCATGCAACGACATTGCCCTTTGTCAACGGTGTATGAGAGCTCCGAGAGTCTGCAACAATGGTCAAGCAAACAGAGGCGGCAGTGCATTAAGCAGAAACTCACACAAGCCAATGCAAGCAAGTGGGAGGAATGTTTTTGCCAGTGTTTGGGTCGTGTCTGCGGACCTGAGCCGCTGTGGGAATCTCAGACAGGCTTGTTGTGTTCTTGTCCCGCGCTGGAATTCGGGGCGCTTCCTAGCACTGGTTACTGTCAATGCGTTTCACAATCCAGGGTAACAGGGCATCGCAAACTGATTGTCCACATGATCACTGATCAATGGCAAGTTTGAGCATTGGCTGGTTGCTGCTCAACAAAAATGCTTGGGTTCCCCTGTCAACTTCGCTTGGAATTGGTGCCTTTGAGCGCAATAAGCTTGGATGTCGAATCAGAAGTGGCTTCAAATCCTTATTTGGGCAACGGCCCAAGTGGCTCCAGTCTTGCGATGCCCTGGTCCAGTAAAAAGGCTAAAGAATGCGGCAACATGGCGCATGCCAAAACCTTGCTCAGTGGCGTTCAGCTTGCTGAATGTGTTCTCAAAATCTGGCGGCCTGTAGCTCGAAACTGGAAGAAGGATAGATGGAAATGCGCCCTCAGGAATCTACCAACTTGGGCACAGTTCAGGCCGCTCAGGGCTTCGTGGCTATTTGCGGAACGCCCAGGCTCTCAACGAGGAGAATCGTGGGTGTGTTTGTTTGGATTGGAAGGGAAACCAGAGGGGCATCAACCTTTTGAGGGTGACCAGGCCATGAAGAAATCGCGAGGAAAGGATGCCTCGCAAGGAGGTCGTGCTTGTTGCCCCAGTGAGCCATTGAACATTGTAAATCTATCCAGTTCTCTGCATTCAGACCAAAGCACTTGGCACGCTCCATGCCCACCGAAGTCGCTACATCGGGCATCACTGAGGCACCACGAGGGTGCCTGACTTGCAGAAGCCTGGCGCAGTCACTTGGAGCTCACACCTAAAACCGTTCCGACTCAAGCCTATGGGGTCCGTGAAAAGAACATTCAGCCTTGTGGTGTTAGCCAGGCAAGTCGGGACACCGATGTGGCAGGAGCTTCCATGTGTTGGGAAGCGGTTCAGTCCGGATTCATGATTGGAGTCCATCTCTTTCACATACGCGCTCGTTGCATCACCATTCGGCACTGACAAAGGCGTTCCAGTGCCTGCAATCGACTCCTGTGTGGAACTCATTCCTTCATAGTATTTGATCGCGTGCATCTATGCACAAGCTGAAGTTTTCCGAGATACTTACCTGCTGCATTGCTAAATACAATGTAGAGTCATGATTCCACGCTGGCTGCCAACATCACATACTACTCTCAGCTTCCCCCAGGTGGTCCATCTTTCTGCCAAATATAGTACTAGAAAGCACGCTCTGTCTCTCTCTCTCTCTCTCTCTTTCCGCGAGAGGCACCATCCTACTCAAATGATTTGCAAGAGAATGACATGGCCATCCTCTTCCAATTGCCCGCCTTCCCAAACCTCGGCTACTTGACTGACAGCTGGCCATGGCTCTACATAAGCCAGTGACCCCTAAGTCCAGGAAGGCCAAATGACAGCATAGGTCAATCGGATCGCGCCTGGGCGACCAATGCTGGTGGAGAGACAGCTCTGGAAGTCCAGGCCGCTGAAGGTCATGACCTGCTAGAGTTCCCCTTTCACTTCGTGACAGTGTACAAACCTGGACCTTCCCAAACAAAATTGATGGGTCATGCCAAACCTGGTTACCCAAACTGTGGGTCATGCCTAACCGCGCCCACTCTGTGCTCCCGGCGGAACTGGGGTGCACGGTGCCCACCATACTGCCCGGCACCTCACTTCGCAATGGGCGGCCCAAGGGGCCCTCGGATCGCATCAAACAGCCGGAAATGCAACGGAGGCTGGCTCCTTGCAGAACGGCCGTCCATCTGGTCCAAAGCTGAAAAAATGGGGCAGTGATCTTCAGCCCCCCTCTCCTCCAAATTCCCACTCAACTTTCAATGGCAACTGTCCGCACGCTCAGCTTTGCAACCAAGTCGTGTGCATCGCTCATGGCGAAGGCGTTGGACGGGGAGACGCACCTCGCGGCCGAGGAGTTCAGTATGCGAAGGCAAAGGCCCAGAGCTTTGACAGCCTGCCTCTGATGATCGTTGATCTCTCTTCTTCAAATCAGGTCTATCCTTCTTTCGAATGTGCTCAGGTGTGTCCGGGTTGTTCAAAGCACCAGCCACTGGCAAATCCAAGATGTCACCCACATGCGCCAAAGGCAAGTGAGCGTGAAACACCAGGCTCCAGGCTCGATGCAGGTTGTATCCTCCTCGCAAAAGGGAGCCATATGAAGCAATGGCCCCTGACAAACTTGCAAGATGGACAACGCAAAAGCCACTTTGGTAAAATCAAACGGGGGGTTGACTGCAGAACAAATTGCCAACAAGCGGCAAAACACATGCATTGTATGGTGTGGCTGCACAGCAACTCTTGAATAGGCCCACATTGATTTAACCTTGGCTCCCTCAGGCCCCTTGTTGTGCGATTATTTTATGGGTGAAGGGTGACCTGCTATAGTTTCAATGGAAACCATCGCGGTTTCTTTTTGTCGTGAGTACCTATTTGTGTGTTTCAGCAAATCAAGAGGAAAGCGCCATGTGGGGTGATCAGTGGCGCGGGGGCCCACCCAATTTTGTTAAGGCAACCTGCGGCAACCAGGAGGAGTAACACCGATTTTTGGCGGGGCTGGCAACTTTGAGACAAACCCAGTGGACAAAGTACTGAATACCTTGTCTACCTGCAGTGGCTTTGAGGCAGCAGCCAGAGAAGCGGAGTTGGTCTGCACGCACTGCAAAGATGAAGTGCCTTCCTGCAAACTGCAAGAGCAAGAAACCGCGGCAGAGGCAGTCGTACAGTCGACTAGGATTCCTCTTCTGATCACTCTCTCTGGATTCCATCGTTTCTCCTGCTTCAAAATGGCCTCATCCCTGCCAATTCTCGGAGAGGTCGCAAAAAACCCGCGAGCAGCAACTCCCAACTTCCCAAGCGTGCGGAGCTACTGTTGATGAATAATGCCGAGCGTGCTGCTTCAAGCGCACGAGCAGCTAGCAAATGATTCGAGCGCTACAAAGCTGTTAACATTTTTTCCGCGTCCCCCAACACGGCTGCCCCAACTCGGAGCCAACCCCCGCGATTCCGCGCGTGCCTGGCTCTGGCGCCAAGAGGTGAAGCTGCCCACCTCGGACTGGACCCGATCGCGGCCACAACAAACAGGGGGCCAACAAAATGAGGTTTTCCCATGATCAGAGCTGGGCCCAGTTATAGAATGCATATTTTAGTGTTCGCTTCACTTTGAGTCACTGGTAAAATTTAAAATGTACTGTATCCTAAGTCTCCAGTTCCCTTCTGTTGCCAGAAGGTGCTGGTGTCCATACTGGTGTCCATATTTTGTTTCATGGGTTCCGAGCCATCGCGACAGCAGGTGCTCAAATAGATCTAGCCTTTCATTCCAACGAGTACATTCCTTCGTGGATGAGAGCTTCTGTTGCCGTTTGAAAGGAACAAATACCCTCAAAAACACACACACACGCCCAAATAGCCGCTGTCAGATGCACTTTTCAAAATCAGGGGGCAACCAAACAGGCGGTTTCCTGTTGGTTTCCATAAACCATCCAAAAACTGGCATCGTTCACCTGAAACAACACCCTTGTTGCATGCGTTGCCCTCCTTTTAGCAAATGTCCCGGGCTGCAGCATGCCATTCTAAGTTGGGTTGGCATGCATTTGCGCATGAGCTGCCGGCTGTCTGGTCATCACCTCGCATGACCTGAGTCTCAGGAGCAGATACAAAACGAACCGCGTGTGGTGGACTCCGGTGTTCGACTGATCAGGACTAGCCATGGGTTCCGCGCCCACTCCTCCAAAACGTCTCTGGCCTCTCGCTAGCCGACAAGCCCAAAAACCACTCGTTGCAACGAATGTCTCGTCAACCTGACTCAGACGACCGTGACGGAAAACTGGCCTGCGCCCAAAAATTGCGGCAAGATGTATCCTTCAAATGTGCTCGCGCAAGCTTGCTTGTGCAAGTTTGCGCGTGCAAGTGTGCCCGTGCAAGCGTGCTCGCGCAAGTGTGCTAGCGCAAGTTTGCTCGTGCAAGTTTGCGCGTGCAAGTGCGCTCGTGCAAGCGTGCTCCTGCGAGTTTGCTCGCGCAAGCGTACCTGTTTGCCGACATGTTCGTCGTGTCCGAAACCTGCTACTACTAGAGAATAGAGGCTTCCCCCCCCCGAGCGGGCGTCACATACGCCACGTACTGCCGGCTCCCCGTCGGCTCGGGTTTGCGGACGCAACTTCAACTTGGCCTGCAGTGATTTTAGGCAGGCGCAAGCATGCAAAATGTGGAAACCTGATTGCTAGTCAGGCCACACTGATCCCCAGTCACGCTCGGCTCAGCTTCGCTCAGACTTTGGGTGCTTCCGGTGGCGGACTGTATCGCGAAGCGTCTCGATTTACTCTGAAAGCCGCCAACGTGTTCGGTTTGCCTGCTTTTCCGGTGGCCGGCTGTATCGCGAAGAATCTCAATTCACTTCGAAATTCAATGTAAGACCGTGACAAATGACGCCGTGTGTTGCCCTTTTGTGTGTCGGATGACATGAGTCACAATCAAACCTGGTACTAGAATGGTCGACCCCAAGAACTTGTAAAGAATTAACATGGCGGCTGCACTCATTTATGGTTGGGATTTTCCTACCCAGGTTTTGATTGTGGCTCACATGCCTTTTCTAGGAGCTCTTTCTGGGGGTCTGCGTTGGCTTGCGAACGGTCTCAAATGTATCTCTTGCGCCTTTCGCTGGATATCTCCAAACATGCTCGAGGTTCAAAATGCGCAAACGGCTTTGCGATTCCCGAAAACGGACTCAGACAAGAGCCCCTTCGTACCAGAGCCTAACATCGGCTCCAGTTCACTCTGCAAGAAAACAAAGTAGGTGGCGAAGAAGTGTGCTCGGTGAAATGGCTGACTGAGCTGGAGGCTCTAAAGTTTGCTGGTGCAAGTACGCTCGTGGAAGTCGGCTGATGATTCTTCCAGAAGACCCCTTCGCAATGCTTTCGGGGGGGGGGGGGAAATCGTGGAAATCGTGGGCTCTTTTGTCCCTTCACAAATCTACAACGTAAGCTCCCCATACGGTCTAACTGTCAACTAGGCTCTGTCTCTGGTCCTTGCCTGTACGGTTCCATACTCATCGCGGTTGTTCCTGTCCTGGAACTCCACCTGAGCGGTAGCTAGGCCACAATTGAGTGTCCTGCACATGGCAAATTTCCAGAAATGCGAGAAGGGCACAAGCTCATGTATCTGCTTCAAGTGCCCGTGCAAATTGTACATGCCTTCGGAATCAAGCTGTCAGTTCAACTGTCCCACCACATCGCTCAGCCAGCGCCAATGTCGCTGGACATCTTGGGCCGTGGCGAAGCAAGTCACGTAGGGCACCCCGTGGGTTGTTCCGGGGACGATGTCTTCCGGACTGAGCAGGATCGCAGGCTGTCGACTGACCAAAGGCTGCACGGAGCTGCAAAGATGCGGTCAAATGCACCCTCCCGTAAGTGCAGGGTTCATCATCTAGAGGATCCTTCTGCTTGCAATTGTGTGTTGAGCAATCTGTTGTCTAGTAATGTGTCAACTGCAAGCATTCTGAGCAAGAAAAAGCCTCTCAACTTACCAACATAATCCTGCATAATGTGCAGCCTCTGCCAAAAGTGCAGAGGATGAACTGCAAAAGCTGGGGCGGATTCTTTGTCAGGCTCTGGAACGGCATCTCTCTGGACTGTGCCCGCCAAAAGGATCTGTTGACTCAACCAGCACAAGAGCAAATGCGTTAGCACCAGAAACATCCAGAACAATGCTTTTTTGCACATCAGGTGGCTTCAATGACTTTCGAGCACCCAATGCAACAATACTTCGATCCACTGAAGGACACCTTTCATTTCTGAGGGCTCCCAGCTCGCCAGTAGACTCCTCCAGCGTGATATTCATCTCCTCGCTCGTCACATGGCATTTCGATTGCACCGAAAACGTCCGGCCCTTTCCATCCAGCTTGTCAAAGCTTTGGGCTTGGAGACACCTTCCCTAGACTCGTTGCAGCGTGCCATCATTCATTTGCCCAACTGAAAGAACCCTTTTGCTCTTTGGCTTGCATTTTAGATGGATCTAGAACATATAGTATATCATCTAGTATCAACCCTGAGCTGCACACAGCTACACTCAGATTCACTCACCCCAAGTTTGCATGTTCATTCTCAATGCGTATAAATGATCGCTGCCTCCCGTATGCCCACGTGGGCAGGAGATGTAGATACATCTGAAACTGCCATGCGGCGCATCCTTCAGCCGATCTTTGAACTCCTCCTCCTCTGTCTTCCTGAACATGCGGATGCACAAAAAAAACATACACTACCTTAGGAACCGTGGCAATCGGAGACTTCCTGATTCACTGAGCAGGAACAGGATCTTATTCATCTTGGACATCACTGCAACTATTCCCAATCTACAAAATCGGAAAAGTTTGACTCATTTCGGCCTATCTAAACTACGAAACTCAGATCTTCGATTCTCGTTGCGCGCTGACATGTTGCAGCCATACTCGAGAACTTCTGCGGGCGACTGTGTGCGAGCCTCTTGGACTTCGGTTTCTCTTCCACGGCCGTGCCTGAGCTTCGGAATGATGCAGCCAAGTGCCTAACATGACAACCGCTGCCAACATCCGGGTGAATACATGTAGATATCCATGCCCCTGACGGAGTTGCAAGTCTTGGTTCACCCCCCATCCTGAAAAGCAGCAAGCCGACATGCTTGAAGCTCCAGCCGACATGGTTGAAGCTCCAGCTGACATGGTTGAAGCTCCAGTGTGTTCAAGTGATGCTTCCAATCATTGGCACCTCCAATTGGAACCTGGGCATCACTGAGACGCTGAGCTGGCCACCTCCCTTTCGGCTCATGGTCACCTGAGGTGCCTCAGCGCCCCATCACGAGCCAGCGATGGTATTTGTGTCCCCTGCTCACGCTCGATCTTTGAGTCATCATGCTTTCCGAGTGGTGCCTCGGTGAATGTACCCTATGTCATGCCCTTTGCTACGGCAGTTGCTGGGCATTGCTCAAATGAAGTCATGATGTTTGAGTTGGAACTTGTTCAACCACCCGCCTGGTTTCTTTCGGTCGAAGGCACATTCGTGACAAGCGGCCTACCGCGGCTTTCTCAAGCCGGCACTGCAGCTGCGTTGCCAGAATCAAACTGAGGCAGCGACCATCGCCGTGAAATTTAGGGACAGCAGGCAACACCTGCATATCAAGCAGCTGGAACTGGCCATTTTCCCTTCAAATGTCACATCCTTTAATCAGCACCAGGAAGCATGACGGGCAGGACTAAATTGTCCGTTGTTCTCAGAAGATACATGCCGCGACATGAAACACGACACTGCCATACG
>CAUJNA010003205.1:1890326-1935326 GCA_963377175.1 Effrenium voratum
TAGTTGAACATGAATTCAATCGAGTGCTGCACTGGTGCTTTCTGACTAATGTGTTTCCAGACCCTTGAATCTCAAGCTGCGACTCTTTGTGTGCTGAAGTCCAAATAGCAAAATGAGGCCATTTCCAGCGGAGACCCTTCGGGAAGGCCAGAAAATTCAAAGGCACGTGGAAGGGAAGATGACTGTGCAAAGTTCTTGCTGATGTCCCTTGCGATTGCACAAGTGTCCTCCAATCACAATCCTTGACCTGGCAGATGGACTCCATCCCAACAGGTGGCCATTCTACGCGTTTTACTCGCCAAAACGCGCTCCAAGGTGCATACTTCACAGTGAGGCCCTTGGATCTTCGGCCGGCAACCTCTGCCAACTGCAAGTCAAAGATGTTGCTTGGCTGGATGCCAAATTGGTGGAACAAGGCGTCCACGTCATTGCCTCAGCAACTCAGAGTTCCGGACAAGCTGTGCACTCGAGGCTCCCGGAACGAGAAAAGAACAATCAAAATAGTGTTTGAGGCTAATCCTCCATTGTCTGCAGCGCTCCAATACCATTGATGTAGTTTCACTTTGTTTAATTTTCTCGACAGAACCCTGCCTGATGACAAATGAATGCCCAAATATGTTTTCATGATGCAGCATCTGGAGAGATGAGCGAGAGAAGCCCAGAGCCGATGTAATCAATATGGCAACTGAGTACAAGCCAGTCAGCATTGCCAAGCTGGCATGGTTTTTGCCAGGTTGTCTTTCCGCACAAGCATTGTCCATCCTGCTACTGGTCCTAACCGGCCAAGTGTGCAACCGCTTGACGTCTTCCTATGGCATCATGTCGATCCACGGCAGCATGTCGCCAATAGCTCAGCTCATGCAGAACTTGGAAAGGCACTTGAAGTGGGTGGGTTGAGTTGACACCCAATCTCCAGCAAGCAGCTGTTGAATGGGAGCGCGTTTTATTGTTTGCAAAGGCACAACAGCACAAGCCTATGAGACGTCAAACCGTCAAACCAACACAGCATGAGATTGGCCGGAAACAAGAGGCAGAGAGAGAGGGGGTAAAAACAACAAAAATCGGTCAACAGGAGACCAGCAAGCCCAAATGCCAGGAGTCCAGGAAGCTAGAAAGCAAGAAACTCCTAGCCGAAACTAGGCCATACGAGAAACACAAGTCCCAAGATGAAAAGTGGTGGACAAAATCGGAAGGTGAGGATCGAATGGGCACAGCTTGCGAGAGGCTTGCTTAGCTTCAGCTTTGCTCCGTGCTCAGTGTTCAGTTTTCCAAGGTAGCCTGTTGAAAACTGGGCCTTAGAGCCTGGGAGCATCCCGTGGGGCTGGAATGCCCCAAAAAGGGATTGCTCCAAGACCGCGTGAGGGAGGGAAGGGAAAGAGAGAGAGAAACAAAAAAAAGAGAGTGGTGTGAGAAGGTGACAATCAGTAAGATCATCGTATCAAGCAACGCATCTCAGAGATCAACGCCATTCCAACCAGGATGCGAGGATCGAACCACACCTTGAGCACCTGGTCATTCTCCAGCATGTCTTTCATAGACGTGCCCCGGGGTGTCTGCATGAGCAAGGCATTGTGCAGAACGAAGACGTCCAAGACATAGACCTTTTCCATCACAGCTCAAACAGGGCAGATGTCAACGCGGTGCTGAAAGTTCGAGCATCTGAATCGATTTCACAGCACTCGACTGTTTGAGGGTGCCATGTGAAAACCAATCCCTGGAAAACAAACATCCTGAGGCTCGGGTACTCTCTCTAGCTGGTGTTACACTCCCGGATCAAATAAGAATGACAGGATCTACATGACTGTCCCGCGACACATCCAAGGCTGTCAATGTTGCTGTCATGTCCGCTTCGGTGCTAGGTGAGTTTCATGCAGTTCGGCTTCCAAGTGCTGCAGACATGCACCCCTTTCTTCTCACGCTATATACGTGAATGCAACATCATGAAGTGAACTTCTCGCCGTGCTGCGAGGCTTTTCGCAGGCTGCAAGTGTACAGTGTAAGGAAAACAAGAACACCTAAAGTCTCCTCCAGGGCACGAGATTGGGGCGGTCACTCAAGGTCATCTGAACCAGGCACAGCTTTCCTTCTCGATGCAACTCTACGCCCTCGAAATCCACGGCCATGACCAATCTCCGGGGAGCGGGAGCGGGCGGAACGACCCTCCCACCCTCTCACCTGCCTCGGAAAACCAAGAGCTGACGCCCCCAGGTCTAAGAAATTCCAAACACGGTGTTCATTCATCACATGTTTTGCATATTCACATGCGCAAGCTCCCTTGTCTACTCATAGGGCGCAATGTTGGAACGCGTTTGAACCGTATTCCGAGTCCGGGCTCGGTCTAGCATAGCTTGAGAGAACATTCGAGGCGTGAAGGCGTGCACTTGCCTGCGACGTGTTGCCGTGTTGCCCCTTTTGTGCAAAACATTGAATGCGTATCATAGTGACAAGAATAAAACCTTGACACTGCAAGAGTCCTTCCCTCTGACTCGGCCTTCTGCGTGCTTCTTCATTGTGTGTGAGCTCCTCCATGTGCAGCAGCAGCTTCATCAGGCTGCCGTAGGAGTCTATAAGAATGATGCCAAACTGTGAGTCTTGGAAGGAGGCCTCATCGACTTCATGTGGCTCCAACGCAGGAGAACCTCAGTGAACCACATGGCCAAGGCTCCAAGGCAGGACGGCTCCCAACTGACCTCTTCCATGGCTTACATCCCTTTCACATGCCGAAAGTTGGGCTAGTTGGGCTAGTTGGGCTGGCATGACCCGGATGTCAGGATACAATTTGATGAGCATGGCTATCATGAAATGCGTCAAGCTGAGGGGCTGTAGTGGTCCGTGACGGTGAAGCAGCGGCAGAATTGCATCTGGAAAAGGGTTGCATGATTCATCTTGACTTCGGGCACAAACGTCTCGTGTGACCATAGCTCCAAAGCAACTTTCGCGACTTTGGCACGAATCAATTCCAGCTGGCTGACCTTAATTGACAACGACAGTTCGGTTGATCTTCAATGGGGAAGGCGGTAAGTCCGGCTTTCTCACGTTGCCACACGAGACCTACGGAGAGTTCTTAGTGTGGCCCAACTCCAAACAAAGGAATTGTGATACTGATGGTACCTCTGATCCAATGAAATACATTTTGCTCAAGGACTTACACTCTTGCAATTTTGCATATACAACGTTGCACTGTGCAAAGGTCGGATACCATGGCTTCTAACATGCGCAAACAGCGCCTGCCCTGCCAAACATGACCAGGCCGTGGGCCAAGAACTATGAGTCCCTGAAAAGCGCACCTGCGTCACAACGACCAAATAAAAGAATGACCGGCGAGGAAAAAGCAATGTCGCAAACAAGGAACTGACCCAGAGAAGACTTACACAAAATGTACTTGCGCAAAGTACACATGCACGGAACACACGTGCGCGAAGCATACTTGCCATGTTACAGCATAGATGACAATGGAACGAATCACACTTGCACAGACCACGCTTGCACATAACAAACTTGCACAGAGCTATTTATGTTGCCAGAGAGGGGGCAATATTTGGATCGAAGCAATGGGATGGGACATTCCAGGACAATTTGAGCCTTTGTTGGTTGGTGTGTGGTGGACGCACCCCACATGGCGACGTTCAACTTTGCAAGAGCTGGGCGTCGAACGGGGGCGCTAAAACGTGGGCACTGAGCATTTTGCCCAGGTTGGCACCATTTGCGGAAATGGAGTGCACCGCGGTGCAGAAAGGCCAGAAATACTACAGAAAATGAGTTGCGTTCTGGCCTCAATGGTTCTCTCCTGGTCTGTGCACCAAAGGAGCGATTGGACGTAGGTGGGTTTCTTCCACAGCCTAGAAAGCAAATGCAAAACAAACATGCACGCACGCAGGCAAACACGCAGAAGCCATTCACAACTTACGCGCTCCGCGGTGCATTGCACGAAGCCGACCCTCTCGGCATGACCCAGATCGCCCCGAATTGCCAACTCTGCCACGTCTTCCCATTTTTTAAAGATAATTACATAGGGCTTCTTTAAAGGGACAAGGAAACTGATTCCGGAGCGGAGCGGCCATGTGGGACAGCAGGCAGGTGGTCTCCATAGTGCGATCAGAGAGCCCAGCCAGAGCGCTGGCCAGGCAGGCGCTCTCCGGCCCCAAGAGTTGTATCGTGAAGTGGTAGATGATCTCACCTCGGGGCCCAAAAATGAGGCAGAAAAAGCTCGAGGATATGGTTGATTTGTTTACCTCATCCAAAAAAGAAAACCCCAAAACTCGCGGCGATTGGTTTTTCTTGCGACGTGCGGTCGCGGATCTTTAAAAGGGTAGCTACACCTATTGGGTTGGGAACTTTAAACCTGGATTTGGACCGCAGGCTTGAGTCCTTGCTTCCATTTGCCAGGGTGTGGGGTTACCTTTGTTCGACCCACGGCCGCCTCATCAAATCTGCATTCCAAAAGGGTAGCTACACCTATTAGTTGGGAATAGTCCTTCAACCCGGGTGTCAATAGTGGCTAAGGGAGACACTCTCAAACAAAAAAATCCTTTGAAGCACCGAAAGGGGATCAACACGTTCGAGACACATCCGATTGACGGTATTCGCACTGCTTACTTCAAGTATTTGGCTATTGCTGTCATGTCATCCAGAGTACAGCAGGTATCAAAAGCTGACATTGGTGTCAGGTACGGAACCAGCATGATCTACAGAAACTACAGGGCACTGTTGTTTCAACAAAACGGCTAGGCAAAACCTTGCCTTTTGCAAAAAGAAGAAAAAAACGAGCCATGGCAAGTGGCACAAGGAATCCGCTGGTTTCTGATGCATGTAATTCTGTATCCTCGCACTGCATTGATTCATCCGCTGGACGGCAGGACCGAGCTGGCCTTCTAACGGGCAGTGATTGTTCAAATGGCAATCGCCGCCCAGGTGGCTTCTCGCCATGGTGATGACGTGCATGTCCAGCTGCTGTGACTTGGAGCTGATCCAGTTGGCCAAGGCCAAGACGACTTGGCTCTTGAAGAGGTCTCCGGGCTCTGAGTCGACCCACCTTGGCAGCCCTAAAGTGAGGATTCAAACGGCTCTTAGGGCGAAGTAATTGGAATAAATGCCAACCCCTCCTGACTGCATTTTCTGGCATATGATTGGAACAGTGGTTCTTAATCTTGGTTTAGTCCTTCACCTTCCCTTCTGGGCTCTTGAGGGCAAAGCTTCATCTTCGGCGCAGCCACATCTTTGTGCTTGGTGGCTCTGAGAGAGTCGAGTCAGAAACTTCGCCCCCCAACTGCCAATCAAAGGCTTTGGTGTTTCAGCTGCGTAACCCAGCGCCAGTGGCATATCCAGTACAAAGGTTGCTCTGGGCGTATCTATTGTCTTCCCTCCGCTGTGGTTCGCATTGTACAACGGTGACCCAAGGTGAATCCAAACCTGTAAGCACGTGCGTGTCGCACGCCAGGAAGCGTGAGGATACCAAGCGTGTCCTGGAAAGTGAAGCAGTGCTTTTCAATGTCGAGCTGTGGGCAGGAGCAAGATTGCGTCTACGGTCTACCTCACATCCGTCTTGGATCGACAAGTATAGCCGAAGAGAGCAAACATCGAGCATCCTTGCAAAAGGAAGAAGCCCGGACATTGAGACAGAGCATTGATCAAACGTCACACAAAGGACCAACAAATCTGAAAGGGTTGCCATCTAGGCCATCCAAGCTGAGTCATTGCCGTCTTCCGTTATACAGCCACAGTTTCAACCGAGATCTCAGCCCAAAAGACACGTTTATTTTCTCCACCAAAGGCACTGGCTGAGGTGGCTCCCATCTGGCAGGTGGCAGGAAACCGTATACTCCATAAAGCTCTTGATGCACTCCCCGGAGGTGTTCCTCGCGAAGGGCGAGGCTCGCGATGAGTTGCTACCCCCTAATTGGGGAGTGTAGAGGAGCACCAAACGGAAACCAATTAACTACTTTTTGTATGCTTCCTATTTAGAGACAACCCAACATGCAAAGCACACAGAAGGTGTACAGTTCGGAGAGTCCCAACATGTGCAGCCACAACGGATGTAGAATGGTAATGACGTTCCCGGCGGATACCCAGTAACCAACATTTACGAGCTCGCTGCTGAAGAGGTTGAAGATGGCAAGGAGTTTGACCATGGGTGGCACGGCTAAGCGACTTGGCAATCTGTCTGTCCAGGTGCTGAGGGTTCTAACACCTGGTCAGCAAAAGTGGGATGTCTGAGGTAGCAGTGATCCAATGACTTGAGGCCAGGGGGAGGCAAATGAAAGCTAGCGGGCGGCCAAGAGGAAAGGCGGGCGAACCAGCAAAGCAACGCTTGTATGGTCGAAGAAAGTATGAGTGTCATGGAGAAGCAAGTCGCAAGTGGCCATCAATGCAAAGCATGCTCCTGCGCAACTGTGGCGAGAAATAGCAAAACTAATGGCGACTCAGAACTTCCGTGGCACAACAAGAATGCTCCAGGCTAAAAGGTAATAATTGGGGAGGACGAGGGGCAGGGTGTCGCTCGCGCGCGCAGGACAAAGCTTCTTGGTGAGTGACAAATCGCACACCCATCGTAGTCTATAGTGGAAGTATGTAGAACAGGAACTAAATGCAGCCCTGCATGGTGAAAGCAATCGTCAGAGACAGAGAAACAAGCAGCAACTGCAAAGCACGTCCCTTAGATTTGCACAGGAAGAAACTGTAGTTCGGCACTAGAAGCAATGTTGGCGAAGAATAGCAAAACAAAACCCCATCATAACTGTCCGTGGACTAAAAGAATGTGTCCAGGCAAAAGTTATTACTGAGGGGCCACCTCTGGTAGCGACTTGGGGCCAGGCGTCGCGTGCGCGCGACAGAGCTACACACATACGCACGCATGCGGCGCACGCATGCATACGCACGCAACCAAAGGATATTTGTTTGACAACCTTTTTGCTGAGGTCCTTCTTGGTACTTTTGCAACAATCATGTAACAAGCCATCGTTCCACGCGTATGGAACAGGTAGGGTCGTTCCATACCCATGGAACAAGAGGGCTGGACACGTTCACAGGGGACACGGGGTTTCGAAGTCTGGATCCATATTATACCGGTCATATTCCATAGTTAAAGGGTTGCGGAAAAAAGCTACTGTAAATCCAAGTTTGCGTGGTTGTGACTTGCGACGTGACAATCGACAAGAACAGAACTGAGCAAGAGCCAAACTATTGTTGCGCGTGTACATGCTGTTTCCGCACCAACTTCACGCAGACCTTGGATCCTCCGTGCAATCTAGTGTCCTAACGAAATGAACCTGTTACGAGCCGCGCATGAGAAACAATCCGGAGGTAGTCCAAGGAGGAGTCAAATCCGTGGAGAGGCGGGGTGTGTGAACCGCAGTCAGCGAACAAACAAAATGATGTACACTAATTTTGGGGCGCACACCTTGCCAAAACCCAGCTGACTCGGCTCAAGTCGCCGGCCGGAGCAAATTGGAAAAGCAGTGGGCTCAGCAGCCCCAAACTGACTAGCTGATCATTTGACAGGCTTCGCGGATCAAGTAATCGTTCAACAATACTGTTTCGGCAGACCAAATGCACGTCCGAGCATCTCCAAGAAAACCTGTAGCACCTGTATGGCCACCGGCTCCAGGCATCGGTACAGCTGAGATTGATGGTCCATGTGCATTGCCATTCCGGCACTCGTGACAGCAAAGGCAGCCTGTCACGCAGCTTGAGCTAGGTGCTTGAAAGCTGGTCTGATGAGAGCTGATCATCTCTGTCTATGGCACGTGCAAAGGCAGCGTGTCACGCAGCTTGAGCTAGGTGCTTGAAAGCTGGTCTGATGAGAGCTGGTCATCTCTGTCTATGGCACGTGCAAAGGCAGCGTGTCACGCAGCTTGAGCTAGGTGCTTGAAAACTGGTCTGATGAGAGCTGGTCACCCCTGTCTATGGCACGTGCAAAGGCAGCGTGTCACGCTGCTTGAGCTAGGTGCTTGAAAGCTGGTCTGATGAGAGCTGGTCATATGGCACGTGCAAAGCCAGCATGTCACGCTGCTTGAGCTAGGTGATTGAAAACTGGTCTGATGAGAGCTGGTCACCCCTGTCTATGGCACGTGCAAAGGCAGCGTGTCACGCTGCTTGAGCTAGGTGCTTGAAAACTGGTCTGATGAGAGCTGGTCATCTCTGTCTATGGCACGTTCCATCCTTGAGCCAAGTCTGGCGCTCGACTTTTGGGTCACAGCACAGTAAACTCCTTGTCAAAAATGTGTCCAATGCTAGGACTGTTTACCACTGTCTAAGTTCTCTATTAAGGGCTTGGCCATCCCCAGTGATCCCAATCGAACTCTCAAGTCCACTGGGCCAGCAAGCTGCACGGCTGGCGCGCCGGAGCGGAGTCCTGGCATTCTCGCAACCAGCAAGGCCAGCAGACAAACACAAGCCAGACAGCAGCCAGCCCACGGACGCGGTCACGCGCTCGGACTGAACACGGGACAGACACGGGGACACACGCACAGCAACACGAGACACAGACGCAGGGAGACACAGACACAGAGAAATAGACAAAGAGACATAGAGAGACACGCCACCGTGACGCAACTTAAGGCTGGACTTTAGACCTGGCGTGAGGAGCGTGGCGGGTTTCCCGCGCAAGTCCTTGAGAGATCCAGGGTTCCTTGACGAGCAAGTAAAGTTGGCGGACAAAGTCAAAGAGAATGATTCTTGCTGTTTGGATGGGGCCAAGTCAAACTTCGCCGTCGAACAGTTCAACAGAACAAGAAAAGGAGTTTCGGCACAGCTCACTCGCTTCATTCATTGTTCGCCTGGTCGAAGATCCTCGTCAGGAACGCCCTCGTTCGACCACGGTTGCTGGATGCTCTCGTTTACCGTGGGGGCGTCGGACTCCGATCAACAACAATTGCGACACTGAAAGTCCATAAAGAAGTGCAAAACCCTCCAGGCGCAAAGTCAAGCCAAGTGCAAACCCGCTAAGCTGCCTGCCCCTTTCCGGTCGTCAGGGGTTTCACACACACAGACAGACACAGAGAGAGAGAGAGAAGGGGAGAGACACAGACAGAGACAGAGACAGACAGGGAGAGAGAGAGAGAGAGACAGAGACACGGCGAGCAACAGAGACAGAGAGAGAGAGAGAGCGATGTCAAACTACATGCTTCACTTCCTGCATTTGTGTTGCATGTGACTGCAGGCCTTGAGCTCACTACATCGCATGTGTAAAAGGTGGATTGCTGCAGACTACAATCGGTTGACTGTTTGTTTGAACACTACAGCACTTGCACTTGTAAGCAAAGTAACCACCGATTTTAACGTGGTAGCGGAGCTGAGATCCTAAACATAGGGGAGCTCCAGTAAGCAGAAAGTACTACAACCACAGCAACAGCAGTCACATGCCAAACTACTACGACATGTCAGGAGAAGCAGCATCAGCCTCAGCACAACAAACTACAGGAGCAGAGAACGGGCCAACAGCAGACACAGTAGGAGCCACAACTACGGGAGCAGGAACAGAACAAGACAACGACGTTCAGAGACTACATAGATACAAACTGCCACCACCCTTCTTCACTGGTGACTACTCCCAGTATGAAGAATGGCTGTTCAAGCTACAAGCATACCTCGGCCTCATAGACCGAGACTTCGACCTGGTGCTACAACTAGCACAAGTGGCTACACGACAGATTGAGGACACCGACATAAAAGCCCACATACGCGACCCTACACAAGCAACAAAAGCAGTAGACCTCTCACGAGATCTACACTACATCCTCATCAACATCTGTCAGGGAGCAGCAGCTACAGTAGTAAGGCAAAACCGCTACAACGCAAACGGATGTGAAACACTACGACTACTACACAACAGGTTCAGCCTACCAGTAGGAACAAGGAGCGTTGGTTACCTTACCAAACTACTGGAACCTACATTCAACGAAGCGCAGTTTGAAGAACAATTTCTACAATGGGAATACGACATCAACCGCTACGAGAAAGACAATGGAACAGCACTACCAGATGGAATCAAAATAGCAATACTACTCAACAAAACCAAAGGAGCACTGCAGCAACACCTCCAACTGCGAGCTGGACAGATCACGAACTACATCGAGATCAGAGCACTCATCTTGGACTACTACAAGACGATTTCAGCCTTCACTAGATCTACTTCAGCAGTAGGAACAAACTACAATGGAGGAGCTGCACCAATGGATGTTGACAACATATGGAGGAAAGGAAGAAACTACAAAGGCAAAGGAAAAGGAAAAGGCAGCTACAAAGGAAGCAAGAGCAAAGGCAAGTACAGGAGTAAAGGGCACTACAAAGGAAGGCAGCAAAGGAAACTACAACAAAGGAGGATACAACAAGAGCAAAGGAAAAGGCTACTCAGGATCCAAAGGATATGGATCAAGCAAAGGCTACAAAGGCCAAGGAAACTACAGCAAATCAAAAGGAAAAGGAAGCAACAACTACACAACATGCCATCGATGTGGCAAGCCTGGCCACTGGGCACAAGACTGCAGAGCGCCGGTATGGCACATAGGAGAAGGAGAAGAACTACATCCACTAGAACAAGAACAAGCAGATCATGGCAACCATGAAGAACTACCTCAGGATGTAAACGACACTTGGGACTGGTACTATGAAGGAGAAGAAGGACAACACGAGGTGAACTACATGGAGGAGAACTGGAACGACTACGACTATGACAACAGCTGGGATTGGAATGACAACAGCTATGAGGACACAGCAAACTACATTAGAGGCATCAACGAGTCACACCTTACCATTGGACACATCAGACAAGCAAACTCACGATTACACAAGCACAAATCCAAATCACTACTTGGCAAGAGAACGACACATACAACATCATGGAACGACCGCAGCAAGAGCTTTCAACAATTCCTACAAGAAGACAACACACAGCCACACTTTGGCATAGCAGCAGCAAGACAACAACAAAGGAACAAGAAGATTTACACTATCACACACTACATCATGTACTCCAACTTCAAGTCATACCACCACCTGTTGATCGACTCAGGAGCATCTACACATGTTTGCCCGAAGGACTACGCACCAGACCTACCGCTACAACCTTGTGGAGAATCGGTTCCACAACTCTACACGGTTACAAACAAGAAGATTCCTGTCTACGGCATCAAGTACGTTCCCTACAAGCAGGACAACTTCAGGATCATGATACCCTACTACGTTTGTGATGTGAAGTATCCAATCCTCAGTGCATCAAGACTACTTGATAGAGGATATGGACTTGACTTCACTCCACCACACTGCACCATCACACATGGACAATAACAAGCACACCTCATAAGACACTCCGGACTTTTCTACCTACGAGCAGAGAAGATCGACACTCACTCACAGACCAAGGACTACGACAGATCCTTGGTGGAAACACTGACTACTGGAAACTTGATGGTGACTACGCCATCAGAGTACACAAACGACCACGCAAAGCATTATTCACACCACACAACAGCGGTTGCCCAATACCTGAAGGAGAACTAGATGATTGGCGACTAACCATCATCAACAGACAAGGGCAAGAGCAAGAACAACTACAAGAGAACCCAACACAACTTTCCAAGCAAGAACTGCAACGAAGACTAGAAGGTGACAACTGGACTGGAGAAACCAGATTCACAAGAAAGATAACACCTACACGCAGAGCAACATCAAAGACCACACCAACAAGGCAGAGCTCACAACCACAACGGCTACTGGACACACCACCAACCAGATCAAAGATCCAACTACGAGCACCACAAAAGATATGGAGACCTAAAGCAGCACCTTCTACAGATCAGGAGGACAAACAAGACTACTGGGAAAGACAAGGTGAATATTGGATAAGACACCACACAACACTTAGAACAACTCTATTCACTCCAGCAGATGGACCAGGACATCCACCAATCAGCACACTTGAACCTCACAGAACTACAATCACTCACAACAACTTTGGAGAAGTTTCGCAACGCAAAGATGACTGGACAGTCATGGGCAATGCAGCACTACCATTTCAATGGAAAGGAACAACAAGGTTCACCGTCAAGAAAGACTACGAGTACATCCAGGAGAACCACGATGAGGAACAACAACACGAGCATCATGAAGCACACAGAGCAAGAGGACTACGACAACCGCAGCAGCCCACTCCACAACAAATAGCAGAACACAACTTGACGCACCTACCATACAGAAATTGGTGTCCAATTTGCGTTCAAGGCAAAGGACGCCAGGACAACTACAAGAAACAACAATCACGACAACCCATCATCCAAGTGGATTTTGCCTACATCAAATCACAACAAGATCCGAAGACCATACCAGTCTTAACAGCAGTTGATGTTACTACACAAGTGTGCATGGCGGTATTGGTTCCGGACAAACATCAATGAATAATCAACAACCTACAAGCATTCATCTTTGAATGCGGAAGAACACAAGGCATACTACAAAGCGACAACGAAGACACACTCAACGCACTACTAAAAGCAACAGCATCTAAAGTCGGCTCAGTGACTGTACGACATTCACCATCCTACAGCAGCAACAGTCAAGGAAGCGTTGAGCGACTACATAGAACACTTCTCGGACAAATCCGCGTCGTCAAAGCTCAGGTTGAAAGCAACTACAGCATGTCCGCAAAGCATACTACCTTGGATAGTACGACATGCAGCATGGACGGTAAATCGCTACGTCATTCACTCAGACGGCTGCACAAGCTTTGAACGCCGCTGGGGAAGAAACTACGAGCGAGCAATCTGCGAATTTGGCGAGACACTACTTTACCTTCCACCACAACACAAGAAACTTCCAAAAGCAGACCTACGGATGCAGAAATGCATCTGGCTCGGAAAAGTTTCCGAAACCGGAGAAAACTACGTCGCAACGGAACCAGGCGTACAAAAGGTACGAACAGTACGGAGACTACAACCGGACTTCAAATACGACCTCGCACTGTTGAACAAAGTTTCCGGCACACCATGGGCGCCACGACGGAACACCTACAACCCTTCGTTCGCAACACTGTTGGATACGCAACTACAACCGTCAGAGAGAAGAAGGTCCACGCAAGATTTCGGACAACAAACGAACGCTACGGACGACATCGTTGCGGAACCCGCAACAAAACAACAACGCACTACACCACCTCCACGACTTCCGTCCACATCGACGTCAAGTTCACGACCACTACCGGATAGTCCTATGGCTACTTCACCAACCGGACGACAACATCCACCACTACCAGCACCACCTCGACAAACACTACGACGTTTAACTCCGGAAGAAGTAATGCAACCAACTAAAGCACAGAAGGCCTCAAAGGACACTACAATCAGATCAACGGAGCAAGCAACCAAAGAACCACCACCACTACGACAGAAAATCAACGCAGTGACACTTCCCAACGAAGACACAAAGACCAACCCATAATCTTCGACAACGAAGGTTACGACGAAACACAACTACTGGAAGGAATGAAACACGAGTCAAACCAAATGAAGCTACATGACGTCTACGACGAAGTAGATGCGTCTACCGTCGACGACAACGTCATTAGAGAAGCGATACCTACAAGATGGGTACACAGAAAGAAAGGACCAGGAGTACGAAGCCGAATCGTCGCAAAAGGCTACACAGAGAAGATCGAGGACGAAGACTCCGTCTACGCCTCTACACCAATGTTCACGACACTCCGGACACTTCTCGCACTACAAATGTCACGACCAAACTGGATCGCGCGACTAGGTGACGTCTCTACAGCATTTCTACACGCACCCATCGCAAAAGACCACGACGGTAAACAACGTGACGTCTACCTTTGGCCACCTAAAGAACTTTGTCCACAACAGGACAAAATCTGGCGACTAAAGAAAGCCATGTATGGACTACGCAGTTCACCAAAAGCATGGCAGGACTACCTGGCTGAAGTGTTACAAAAGCTCAGCTTTGTAAGACTAAAGTCAGAACCTAACGTCTACACCAATGCGACTCGCGACTGCTACATCATGGTCTACGTGGATGACCTCTTGGTACTTGGTGACAAGACTACTGTCGACTCCACCTTCGAGGCCATCCAGAAGCAGGTCCTACTCAAGCACATCGGCTACCTCGAACCTGGCAAACCACAACAATTTCTTGGAAGAAACATCGACCACTTTGGCAACTACTGCAATCTTGGACTAAAGGACTCCTACATCGACAACATGATCGAGGAGTCTGGAATGAACAACTGCAACTCAGTGAACACTCCAGGAATTGCACACTACAAACCAACAATAGAAGATGAAGGTTGAGAAACAACACAAAAACTGGATTGTACAAACTTCAATGGTTAGCATACTCCGCACCAGACATTGCATACTCACGAGAAGAACAGCACGAGACCATCACAGAACTTACAGAACTTTCACAAAAGAGAGTCAAACATCTACTACGCTACTTGCACGGCACCAAGCACTGCAAATTCACCATAGAACCAACAACAACACTCAGAGCAAACACAAACAACATCCTGGATCTCGACGTTCATGTCGATGCCGACTGGGCAGGATGCCCTACTACCAGGAAATCAACTTCAGGTTTCAACATCATCTTTTAAGGAACAACAGTTGCATTTGGCAGCAGAACGCAAGCTACAATAGCACTCAGCTGAACTCTACGCCATTTGCACAGGAGTTAATGAGCTCAGAAACTTCCTACTTGAAACCAACATTTGCAGCAAGCTAAACCTACGCATCCACACAGACACCACAGCAGGCAAGAGCATTGCTACACGACAAGGCACTAGCAAACGAGCAAAACACATCGACCTTAAATTTCTCTACACACAAGACCTCATCAAGCATGACATCATCAGAATCCTTAAGATCAACACACTCCACAACAGCGCAGATTTGTTTACCAAATACATCAGCAAAGAAACACTACACAGGCTCATCCAGAGCATTGGAATACGCATTTAGCACTACGAACGACCAGCACAGCAGTTTCATAACAACAACAACGACTTTGAACATTTCATGTATGTAAGTAGCTACATGTAACACGACACTTTTGGTATGTAAGTAACAGTAACTACATGTATTTGCACTTGCACTTTTGGCGGCTGAGTCAACACTACAGTTGTTTGTTTTACATGTCTGCATGCGCCGCCTGCCTGATAGCAACTACTCAGGCTCATTTTGTTTTGCCCCGTTTCACTACATTCGCGGACTACACACAACCCATCTACTGCATCCCTGGAGACCTTCGGATGCCCCACTACAACTCCACCCTGCTCAGCGTTTCACTACCTGAAGCAGCCAACGTGCACTACTACCATACGACTTCCCTTCACACTACAACCGGCGACAACAACAACTACGTCATCATCCAACTGCAGATTGAACAACAACTACTCCTGAGGTACCTCACTTCAGGACAATTTATCCACTTCACCAGAGACTACATTTCCTACATGATGTCGGTACAACAGAACTACTACCTCCCATCTACAACACTGCCACAGACCATCTGCAAGGTGAACTACAACATGACCATCTTCACCGACAACTACAGTCTCAGGAACAACTATCTTTGGAACTACCACATGCCACTACTACTACCTGAACTACTCCACTACCTCTACAACAGTGACCAACTCCACGACTACCAACACAAGGCAATCACTACAATCCTCTGCAAGAGTATCCAGCACTACGGATTTACACTACTCACCATGACAAACCTCACACAACACCACAAGGCACTACTACACCGCTACCTCAGGGACTACAACCAACACATGTCATGTCCCGAGATCGACGATGAGCGACTACGAGGAGCACCAAGCTACATGACAACCTTTTTCACCACGAACTACTTTGCGACCTTGGACAGTCGACTACAGAAGGTCCAAGACTACCGCACCCAGAACTGGGGACTACATCTTTGAGCACATGCTCTACTACAACAACCCTCACTACTTCCGTCCAGCGCACTACATCGAGCTGGAACCTGAACAGCGAGAACTACTGAGTGCAGGTTACTACTTTTGTCACTACAGTAGAATTGATGAACAACAATGGTTTTCATCACTACTGCCAATCCATGTTTTTGCACTTCAGTTGAAAAGGTACTACAAAGACCTTTTAACTGAGGGGCCGTGTCAAACTACATGCTTCACTTCCTGCATTTGTGTTGCATGTGACTGCAGGCCTTGAGCTCACTACATCGCATGTGTAAAAGGTGGATTGCTGCAGACTACAATCGGTTGACTGTTTGTTTGAACACTACAGCACTTGCACTTGTAAGCAAAGTAACCACCGATTTTAACGAGAGAGAGAGAGAGAGCGAGAGAGAAAAAACGCAGGGAGACACGCAGGCACAAAGGCACACAGGCACACAGACACACAAACACACAGGCACATAGGCACACAGACCAAAAGACACAAGCACACATAGATACAGAGACACAGACACACAGGCACAGCCCAAACAGCCAGGCAGCGACAAAGACAGCCACGTAGACAGACAGACAGCCAGCGAGACAAAGCCAGGCAGACAGCCAGCCAGAACCACACAAACAGCCAGACAGCCAGACAGCCAGACAGCCAGACAGCCAGACGGTCAGACAGCCAGACAGCCAGACAAACACCAGCCAAACAAACAGCCAGCTGACCCACCGACCAACCAACCCACCGAGTAACCCACCGACCGAACGAACAAAGAAACAAAGTCTCCCGCTTCGCAGCCAATTTGCAATGGTTTATGCCATTCATGAAGCTGAGCCATCTAAAGGTGGCACAGAACCTACCCAAACATACCAATGGAGAGTCGGCACTTTGCCCATTTGTGCACCTCGTGTTCCTCTCACAGGGTTTCTTATATGGCCTCTTCAAACATGTCGAACTGGCCGTCCAAAAAGTGAACTATCAGGACCCCTGTGGCAAGCCCTCCCGCTCCTGGACATTGCTAGTGTGATAGGCAAGTGGCGGATGCCCAAAACTCGGAGGGCGGCCTGGCCAAGAAGTGCATCTGAATCTAGAGGCTCGCGAGCTCATTCCGGCAACATCCCCTTCCTCTCTCTTGTTCCCCTTCCTCTTACCATTCCTCTTTTCTTCCTCCTCAGTTTCTTCTTCCGTTTTCACTTCCTCCACTTCCTTCACTTCCTGTATTTTTTCCAGTTCCTCCAGTTCCTCCACTTCCCCTTCCATTCACCTTCCTCTGCTTTTGCATTTTCTTCCTTTTCCCTTCACCTTCCTCCTGTATGTTTTGACTCCTGTCAGCTCGACTGGAGGCCAGCAAAAAGCCATGGCTAGTGGATAATAAGCAGGCGTGGATACAACGAGAGAGAGAGATACCCGGTACTTGATTTTAGGACAAATCCATGGTACGGCCATGAACGCTGACCCCTCATTCGGACAACTGATCACACGGATGGACCCTGCATTGCTAGTGCTCCTGTAGTCGGGGCTGCAGAGAGCCACTGCAAAACGTCCTATGGAGGAACCAAACTAGGAAATGGGGCGCAACATGTTCGGTGGACCAACAAAAAAGAAACAGTCCTACCCCATGCCATTGATGGGATGATCATACAAGGGGTATTGGACCCTGTCAAGCTGGTTTGGATGATAGAGGAAGTCGGACTGCAATCATGTGCTCGCAAATGGAGCATCCCTGCGATAGGCAAGCTTGCCATGTGCGGATCGACGTTCTCACAATTAACCGCGCGAATCAAAACAAACATGATGGGCAAACTTGCCATGACTAAATCTAAGATATGTTTAAGAGGCTTCTTGATCTTTGCTAAAATGCATCAGTTGCTCCAATGCCCTTGGAAAGCATGGAAAACCGAGGTTTTACGCGCAAACTGGAGGTATTCCCACGGGTTTGAATATCACCTCTTTAGCATCACACACATGCTACGCATGCACACGCAACATGCCAAATGGACAGCAATGCTTAGAGCAAGTCATGTAAGCACATATCACTCTGCCTGTGATGTCACAAAATCTGCTGGAATGGTTTGGTTTGGATATCACTGCAAGATAGCAGCAACAGTAAAGTGGAAGCACCATCTAGGATGCGGGCCAGTTTAAGAGGCTTTCTGGGAGCCATCTGTTGTGAGGCGTAGCATTGGATATCATCCGTAGTTTTCGTCAATTGCGGGCTTTTATGACGGTAAGTCACAACTTAGCTGGAGCGTACTCACCAGCAATATGTTTTACGGTACAACTTTGTGTAGCTGCAGCATGGGCGCAACGAGAGGATTTGCATGTCTGTTGCAAAGTAAATATGTGGATAGTGAAGTAGTCGGGTCTAACTCAGCTAAAGCGCCATAGATGTCGGACGAATAATTGCCGTTTGATTGAAAGCCAATTTGATTGCACTTGCGCAACTCGTCGGGCACATGTGTGTGTGTGTGTGTCTCTCGACTAAACATATTCATGCTCAATGTATGTATGTGTGCATGCGTTTACTTGTTCTCTCTAGATTGTACTTGAGAAATCCCATGGCAAAGGGCAACACATGTGCATGATTGCTGAGACCCACAGCAGGAAAACACACGCAAAAGCAAATTTGGTAGGCTTCGCGACGGGATAGCATACAATATATATATATATACATACGTATGCGTATATTATATACAAGTGCAACAATCAATATAACATGCACGCATACATATCCTGTGCATCCAAACATCAGCATTGCATATACAGGACGTGCGTAGCGCACCACTGCCTAACTCATGGTGGATTCGAACGATTTGCAGATTCAGCTGTTCTGCCCCAAGGCTCCGCATTTCCGCACATTGCATGCTGTTGTCCATGTGAGCCAAGGTCGCAACTCCTTATATAGGTCTGTTGACCATGTGATTGAAGGAGAAACAAGTCTTCAAGCCGCAAAGTAACAGGGCACCGACTCTGAACCAAGCACAGTATCCGAATGCCAGGGCTCTGTGAGCTGAAACCATCCGAGGCATTTATCGTGATCGGTCGAGTCGAGTCGACAAGGCGATAAGCCGCCCATGCCTCCGAAGCCTGCATCAGGGAGCTTGCAGCTGAGTTTGCCAAAGCAATGCTTGTGGCATCCAGTTCTCATTTGCTCCCAGGAACTCCGATTGTATAATTACAACATGTCGTTTAGTTCCCACTCCATCAAGAACACACAACTGGCATCACCCACACCTCGGATTCGACTTTTGATCACCTCTGGCTTCTTCAACTTCGCTGAACAGAAGCGTCAGATATGCTCGTCCGACTGCTCGTTGTTCATCAGGGGTGTAATGGCTAAAATAGGGAGATGTTGTCCATGCTTCGGTCGGAAGACGGGGAAAAAGGAAAGCATCTCACAATATCAATGTGATCAGTGATCACTGGACATCTCAATTGTGCTCACCTCTGTGATCAAACGGGAAGAATGCATGTCAATGAGCATGGAACTGGTTTTGACAGCAACCCATGCGGCAATTCACTCGACAAGCCCTTCCAGCTTACATTGCTCCACTTGTCCCGGTGTCTTGTCCCAGCCTTGCGATCTGCTCGAAAAAAAAAACTTCGGGCGAGCTCGAGCCAATTTGCGGAAGGAGAGGCAGCACTTGGCCAGAAGGATCCAGAAGGCTTCATTCTTCTTCCAAAGGCAACAAACTTCAATTAAACTCAATCTAACATGTGTCCCATGCGGCTTTTGTCAGTTTGGCTTGGCTTGGCTTGGCTTGGCTTGGTTTGGCTTGGTTTGGGACTCCAATGAAGCCATCCGAGGTGAGCCAGGTCCAGGAGAAAGTGGGTTGTGCTTTGGCTGTGGCAGTCATCCCACATGCTCTCTGTGCTTAATTGCCCGCAGATTGATGGATTCTGCTTAACGTGCCAGGTTGGTCTTCGCAAAACAAAAGGCCGCTGAATGCCAGTGTGAAAGACTGCAAGTTCCGCTTGGCCTGTTTGGCAGGCCACAATTGCCCACAACTGCAGCAGCGCGTTCAACCGACTGGTCACCATGCAAGTTTCAACGCGAGCACTGGCCTTTGAATGAAGGACCGTTGCCATTCGGCAAGTCCTGCGTAATACCAGCGGAGAATGCTTGGGTTAATCCAGCAATGCAAGCACCGGACACTTGCACAAGTCCGTGACAATTGCGTCTCCTTGCAGAGACGCAAGCCACAAAAAGCTCAGTAAGCATGGGGAAGCTTCCGGCCTCCCTTATCCCAACTGGGCAGGCCACAGTGCGTTTTGGCGAACAGCGTCAATGCTAACAGCCGAGTTCAAAGCTCCAGGGCCGATCCACAAACAAGGGCTGGCTACAGACCTGGCCTCACTCAATTTCGAGCTCGCGCATGCGGGTGCGGTAGGCCTGAGACCGGAACCCAGCGGAACCAAATGGCCCCACCTGACAATAGTGGCAACTTGAAAATCAAGCCTGCGCCAAAAATGCTGGTGTTTGATGTTCTGCCATATCGTCCATGTTTCAAACTCTGCCACAACCCCTCGTGCCAATGCCCATTTTGACAAATCCAGCCGTGGCCTTGCGTGGCGATTGCTGAACATTTGATGCCTTGGCGGACAAAAAGTCCTTTGACATGCCAAACTCATCTTTTGTTTGCCCAGTCGGAGCTTTGCCTTCACCTCTCAAAGCCTGACCTGTGTCCGGGAAACCATGAAGAAAGGCGTGAGTGTGTGAGTCTGTCTGTCATGATAGGGGTCCCATCCCCGGCTTTTGTCGTTTACACCGACTCCAAACTCCTCCCCCACACGGCCTGCGCCCCGCCCAGCTTCTCAGAGCGCAACACCTTGCGCCGCCTCAGTCTCGTCTCCGGCTTCCAGGAAACCGACGTGAACCGGCAGAAGGCCCCGGCCAATGAGGCGGCGCGCTGACACCCGGCAGGCAAGGCGCAGGCGAGGCCTGGCAATCGGATCTTTGAGCCATGTGGCCAGGGTACGCGTCTTGAGTCATATGAAAGTACAGCTTGACCTTAGAATCTCACAAGGTCACAAGTGAAAAGCTGTTCACTGTACCTTGGTACGCATTCCGAGCTCGTGCTTCAGCTCATACATGTTTGCTCCGACTCACTTGTATGACTTCTTGAACTCACCTGTTCTGCATATCTATTGGGATCTAGGCAGCTTGAGAAAGGGAGCAGTTCGGAAGGTGGACAGGGTGTTCAGGCTTCAAGCTGAAGCTTCAGGGTACTGGGTTTATGCATGTTTATGCAAGCATCAATGCCCTTGCCCCTTGAGCTTGGGCCTATGATATAACCTCATCCCAAGCCTGTGGCCAAAGCGGAGTCCATAGACTGGCCCCGAACACACAAAGCTGCTCAAGAAAGCGTGCACGAACTCATTCCTATGAACAACTATCATTTTGAAGAGCCTCAGTTGGGGGTTCGTTTGAGGGGCTTTAAGGGAAGCCACCAGGAAATTCACCATGTTGGGGGGGGCCCGAAAAAAGACACAAACATTTCCGCAACAGAACCACCAAGCTTTTATGCGACTTCGGGGCAGCATCCTTACCGAACACTCGGCAAACGAGCCAGAGCCGTTGCCCCGCCCGCGGTGGCTCTTCAGAAGCTCCTGCCATGCTGAGGCTCTCTTGACCAAGTGCCAAGGCCTGCAGTAACAGTTGGGAATGCCCGGTGTCCCTTGTCCAACTCCCAGCTGGCCAGCGTTGTTTTCGCGTATGCAAGATTCGCCGCTTGCTATTCTCTTGTTCACGCCGGAAGGTGAAGCGTGCTTCAAGATACACAATGCAGCCAGTTGCTGGGCATTCACCTGTGAGGTCAAAACAATCACTTGGGCAATGTGGGTCAAGAAAGAGACCCTTGTTCTTCAACACAAGCATGCTGGGCTCTCATGACAGTGAGCAGCTCTCAATTGTGTCATTAGATCCCAAGGACGACGGCAACAGTACATTGCAACAGTAGACTCTGCACAAGCAGCTGCCCTTCAACAAATCTGCCCAAACCCAAGCGACCTTTCTCCGCAACTCAGGCAACAATTATGTCGCGCACTGAGCTACCAAGCCTATCGAATGTGATGCAGTGTAACTGACATGGTGTCTGTCCTGTATGCAACACGGTACTAACAACCTCGTGAGCACAGTTTTGCAAAGAAGGATATGCTGAATCACACAAATGGAGATCTTGGATTTGCCCCCCGTCACACCAAACATGTGCTACATGCAAGGCTCAAACTTGCTGAGGGCTGGCAATGGTCCACATCGAGCAGGCTTGATTGCTCTTGCCAGGCTCCACATCCCAGGCCTCGGTGTGAAGCCACGCAATGTGATCGCACAGCCCATGACTTCAAAGGTACGCCATGTCCTCTCTGGACTCCGTGTAGAGTCGGTTGGGCCCGACTTCTATGTCCACTCTACCGGTGAGTGATACCAAAAAAACACATGTTGGGGGTCTCGAGTAGCTCGAACATGTTCGCGTGTGTAGCCCTTGATCGGCGATTCTCCTGGTACTGTAACGAGTTATGCGAGCAAACGCTGCCCATGTCAAACTGCCTGCCAAGAACTGGTTGCAAGCTGATTGCGCCGAGAAAAACCAGATCCCGACTCATGGTGCTTTTCCAAGGCAGAGCCAATGCCCACTTCCATTGGGGCATGCCAGCGACGGTACTTCAGCTGAAGAAGGCAAAACAATACCTTGCACGAGCTGGTCAATGTGCATCAAAATTGGTATTGAACCAAAAGTGAATTGCATTGAACAGAAAAACACCCTAGCAACGCCTTCTCCAGCGATGGGAGCATTGTTACTTCCCAAACCGAAAGCTGAGGCACAATACCAGCAAGACCTGTCCAGGCTCCCTGATTGTCAATGAGCTGGACGCTGCCGGTGCAAAGCTGCGAACTTCTACACTCGAACGAAAATCACATGGGCCTGTGTCTTCTCTTTCAGGGGACCCCCCCCCAAAAGGTGGCTTTCCCCATGGTTTCGCTTTGAAAACCACCAAAACGGGGTACCCCTCACAAAAAGACACAGCCCCATGTGGATCATGAGCATGCTCCAGGATTCAACCAGCCACCTCGGGGGCCCAGCTGCCTGACGGCCCCAAAAACCGAGAAGTGGCGCGCAAATTCGACGTGGTGAACGAATTCTACTGCCGTGAAGGCCTTCGCACTAATGTCTTGGGCTTGTCACAGATTTGGCTGTGGGTCACAATTAGGTGCCCAACATGGAACCCTGGTAAATGGAAACGTGGACTGAAACCTGCGGTCCCCTGGTGGTTTAATTTTGACCCATGCCCATTTCCCCAGCCTTCCGTGCGAGTCATTAAGCGTGCAGCCGGCCAAAACGCAGGGATGCTTCCACCTCATGCAGGGGGCTGTCCGCTTCATCCACAAGTTGCATTTGGTCCATTTGTGGGGCCTCTGTGGTGTGGCGGACAATGGATGCAACTGTCCGAGCATTAAACATCCATTGAGAACCGGAGAGATTGTGACGAAATGCCTAAGCTGTGTTTTGCAAAGGCGCCGCCCCACAGGCCCTCAGCATCACACCTGATGCTAAATAAACATGGAAGTGAAAGAAGACACGCTTCAGGACGCACTTAAAAAATAACACAAACATACACAAATAAAGACCTCAGCAAAAGTTGGCAAACCACTCAGCCGCAAAGCGACACACCTATTCAGTGATTTCAAGAGTTTGCCTGAAACTGTGCCTGAAAAGCATCTTGCCCAATTCCAATCTCCCCAAATCGTGCATACTGCAAAAAGGACTTGTCTCAAATGCACGCGTGGTGCCAAGGACTTTCAGTCGTTGAAATGTCAAGGGCCTGGTTGGCCGCAATCCATTGGCCACAAAAACATCTCCTGTGCACCAGGGCTGATCTCAAGATAGCCGCAGGGTGGAGTACAGCCCCTCGAAAAGAATAAGACTAGGATTGCAGCCGGGGCCGCAAAATATTTCCAGGAGGGCTGAATCCAGGTAAGGACTCAGTGCTGTACGTGCTGGCAACTGGTGTTTCACCAGTTGCTTCAATTTGAATTGGGGTAAGAGGCTGGAAAACGTCATACACAACTCAAGCCAACCCTGTCTAAGCCTGTTGGGCACTGAGGGCTGCCCCAAGAGATAGAGTTGTGCTTGCTCCAACTCCTTTCCAGGATTCGCGTGATTGTTCATGGCCTCAAGCCAAGACAAATAAGTCTTAAGTAGTTGAAGGCTTCAAGCGGCCAATAGCTTCACGCGAACACCTGGCTCAAGACTGTGTAGGCTGTATAGCCCATGCCCCAGCTCGCCAGGCAACCAGGATTGCTCACGCGAGCAAATCACTGGAGTCTGCCATGAACGCGGGAATGCAGCAAGTCAGCTGAATCCCACTTCTTGCTGTGACGAAGCTCGGGCAATAGACTAGGCATTCCCAAGAGAGAAAACGAAAACTTGCATGGCAGGGTAGGTGAACTGCCAGGGGCCGCAGCAGCGAAGCACAGGCACGACCATCCTTAGCTGAGGCGAAGTATCAGCAATTAATGAGCCGTGGCAGCGTTAGTATCGTGAGTGTGTTGCATCAATGCACCTTCAAGGAATCCATGCAGGAAACTCCGATGCACACTAGCAAGCCACAGCCTGATTTGTAACACTTCTTTCCGGTCTCTTTGTCGAGGCGAGGTTCGAGGTTGCAATGGGGCTAGCTGCTGACAAAAGTCGGAATGTGATTGCTTCTCTTACGCTGTGTGTTGTGTGGTGTGCTGCGTGGCGTGGTTTATGTTTTGTGCTTTTGCCCCTCTGCGTGAGAAATGGTTGGTCCATGAGTAAATTAGGGACTCGGCACCCACACACACACACAGACACACACTTTTCCAATTCACTTCCCCCCGCCCCCTCCGAAGTGCTGCCGCTGAAAATTTGCAAGCAACTTCGTGCTCGCCAACTTCAAAAAGGCATGTCCGGAAGTCCTTTGCCCGAACTGAACGCATCGAAAACCGCCGCAGCTCCACCCACCCCTTCTGCTGTCTGAGAAACAGTCCTTGCGAGCACAGCGCTGCCGTGGCTTCCCTCCTGCGCGCAATCCAAATCCGAGTCTTGCACTGCGGACCAACAGAGAAAATTGCGCATCCTCTCGCGAACTCTACACATTCTTCTGAGGATCTGAGTCAATACTTGAGAAGCCAGGCTTTCACATGAGCTGCTCCTAAGCACGAAGATCTCAGGTGGATAATTTCCTGCGAAGCCTCAGTGAACAATAGGCCAAATGGTGATTTGTGTTCAGAACAGCTCAAGGTATTCATCTCTTACAACTCCACGTGTTTCCTGTGTGATTTGTAGAGGGCCTACCAGGAGCATGTGGCGCACGGTCATTCAAAACCGGAAAGCAGCACGAAAGCGCGTTTGCTAGCCATCTTGGGTTGTTTTGGACCGAGGCATCAGAAAATGAGTGATTGTCCTTCGTTGGATGACCCTAGATGACTTCCATCAAATGGGATTCTAGGATGCTACACACAGGGTTGTCCTTGGGTACAAGCTGGAACCAGTTTCTTAGAACCCGCTGAACGAGTCATCTCGCTGATCCCTTCGCCAAGCTTCGGGTGTCGCTGAATTCAGCTGCTCTGTCCACTGGAGCCTCAGGCAGGCTGCCTGTAAAGCCACATGAAGACAGCCCCAGGGGAAACAAACTACCAAACTGCAAGCGGCCATCTTACACTCACACACTACACAGAACGTGTCGCAGACTGGGGTCGGTAGGTGCGCTGGGTTAATTTAAAGTTGAGGGTTGAGTTTAAGGGGGCTAGGGTGGGTTTAGGCGGTTTAGGCCATGTTGAAGCTTGCGGATGTTGGGTCGCTGCAAGGTGAGCAAGAAGCTAAAGCCAAAAGCTGCAAAGCCAGCTAGACAAAGCAAAAATACCTCGGGTGGGTCCCAGCATGGCAGGCCACCACAATCTCGTCTGTCACCGCTGTCTGGGCTGTTGTCAGGTGAGACTCCAGCGTGCGCCAACTCTGTCACAGCTGTCGTGGTCGGAGCACATCCGACGTCGCTTGAAACCTAACATCCCCCAAACCTGACGGGTGGGGAACAATCTGCCGGCGTCCTTGCACAGCCAACAGGCAAATGGATGTGGAAAGGTCGGCTGGATCCAGCCACGTCCCCCTTCCCTAAGCTCCAGTCACAGGTGGGCCCGAAGGTCCGAGTCCCAGAAGTCCGGTCCGAGATCGGCCTTGTCCCAAGCTCGGATTTGCACCAGGAGTCTCGGGTCTGCTCTGTGAGATGTCAAACTGAAGAAATGCGTGGAATATTGCTTCTCGCTGTTCCTGGGACTTCCGCCCATGAGTGCTTATGCAGGACGCACAAGGCAGTTGGCCACCAAAATTGGAAAAGAGATCCGCCTTGACAGCCCAAGCCAAGCAATGACAGGTGCCAAACGCGAGTTGAGCCAGCAAGTATGCAAAGTAATCGCAATCCAAGCCACAAGGCAGGCCGTGACTGTTGCATGACCAGCTCCTGGCTCAACCCTTGAGCATCATTGAGAAGCCGCTGTCTGCTGTTGTCAAAAGCTAGGACGCTTGTTGAGACGGGTTTAAGAGCTAGACCACGGTTGGCCCGAAAGCAGAACATCGCAAGCGAGGTCGGCCCAACGCTGCAGGATGCGTTCTTTTTCCCTACACTTCGTGAAGCAAGCGCGAGACAGCACCAGGCAAGGTGCTCTGCGCAAACTGGTCGGTGCAAGTTGGTCTGCGCAAGTTGCTCTACGCAAGTTGCACTGTGCAAGTTGCTCTGCGCAAGTTGCTCCGCGCAAGTTGCTCCGGCAAGTTGGTCCCTGCAAGTTGCTCTGTGCAAATTGCGCTCCCTGCAAGTTGCTCTGTGCAAGCTGCTCTGTGCAAGTTGCTCTGTGCAAGTTGCTCTGCGTAAGTTGCTCTGCGCAAGTTGCTCTAGGCAAGGCGCTCTGCGCAAACTGGTCGGTGCAAGTTGGTCTGCGCAAGTTGCTCTGTGCAACTTGCTCTGCGCAAGTTGCTCTGCGCAAATTGCTGTAAAATGCAAGTTGCATCTTGCGACGCCCGCCCGCGGACCAGGGAGGAATCGAACCCGCGACCCGCCGGTTCCGGGAGCAGGCGCGCGAACCACGAGACAACTCCCGAGGACCAGTTCGAACAACAAAAGTCGCAAAAAACCTTGAGTTTTTGCACCTCGACCACGCCGATTCCCGCAGAGGGTTGCGCGAGCACCGCAGAAATCGCAAAAAACCATGGGTTTTTGCACCTCGACCACGCCGATCCCCGCAGAGGGTCGCGCGAGCAGGCAGAAATCGCAAAAAACCATGGGTTTTTGCACCTCGACCACGCCGATCCCCGCAGAGGGTCGCGCGAGCACCGCAGAAATCGCAAAAGCCATGGGTTTTTGCACCTCGACCACGCCCCCGCAGAGGGTCGCGCGAGCAGGTTAGAAATCCAAAAAACCATGCGTTTTTGCACCTCGACCACGCCGATCCCCGCAGAGGGTCGCGCGAGCACGCAGGTTTTTGCACCTCGACCACGCCGATCCCCGCAGAGGGTTGCGCGAGCAAGAAATCGCAAAAAACCATGGGTTTTTGCACCTCGACCACGCCGATCCCCGCAGAGGGTCGCGCGAGCACCGCAGAAATCGCCAAAAGCCATGGGTTTTTGCACCTCGACCACGCCGATCCCCGCAGAGGGTCGCGCGAGCAGGTTAGAAATCGCAAAAAACCATGCGTTTTTGCACCTCGACCACGCCGATCCCCGCAGAGGGTCGCGCGAGCAGGTTAGAAATCGCAAAAAAAAAAGGGTTTTTGCACCTCGACCACGCCGATCCCCGCAGAGGGTCGCGCGAGCAGGTTAGAAATCGCGAAAAAACCATGGGTTTTTGCACCTCGACCACGCCGATCCCCGCAGAGGGTCGCGCGAGCAGGTTAGAAATCGCAAAAAACCATGGGTTTTTGCACCTCGACCACGCCGATCCCCGCAGAGGGTCGCGCGAGCAGGTTAGAAATCGCAAAAAACCATGGGTTTTTGCACCTCGACCACGCCGATCCCCGCAGAGGGTCGATTTTCGTGTAGTGTCGTCGGCACTACCCCGCCGCCCTAAGAAGAGATTTTAACTCCTCGCAAGTCAATTGCACTTGACTCCTTGCACTTGCAACTTGCACTTGACTCCTTGCTTGTTTCAAGGAGTCATTGCAAGGAGTCATTGCAAGGAGTCATTGCAAGGAGTCAGTCATTGCAAGGAGTCATTGCAAGGAGTCATTGCAAGGAGTCATTGCAAGGAGTCATTGCAAGGAGTCATTGCAAGGAGTCATTGCAAGGAGTCATTGCAAGGAGTCATTGCATTGCAAGTTGCAAGGAGCCAAGTGCATGGAGTCAAGTGCAAGTCGCAAGTGCACGGAGTTAAGTGCAAGTTGCAAGTGCAAGGGGCCAAGTGCAAGGAGCCAAGTGCAAGGAGCCAAGTGCATGGAGTCAAGTGCAAGTTGCAAGTGCATGGAGTCAAGTGCAAGTTGCAAGTGCAAGGAGTCAAGTGCAAGTTGCAAGTGCAAGGAGTCAAGTGCAAGTTGCAATCCTTGCCATGACTCCTTGCAATGCCTCCTTTGCAATGACTCCAATGACTCCTTGCAATGACTCCTTGCAATTCAATGACTCCTTGCAAGACTTCATGATGATGATTCCTTGCAATGACACCTTGTAATGACTCTCATGAGAACAATTCAAGTGAACCCAGCGGAAGAACCCTTCGCCATGCTTTCGGGAAAAAACAAAACAAACGAAAAAACACTGGAAGGGTCCCTGCTTTTGACACAGAGTCATACAAATACAGTTGCGAGTTCAGGGTGTCAATTGAGCCCTCGACAGCAGCTCCTTGCTCCTCCTTTATGCCCCCAGCGCTTCAAGCAGCACGCCCTGCAAACAGCAAAGCGAAGGCAATCCCGAGACCGCGACGCTGAAGCATGTTAACAAGAAACATGTGTTGCTCTGTGCAGAGCTCAATTGGTAAATGCGCTAAGGCTGGGCTGGCTACCACGACCACGTGAAGGACCAGAAATGGCGCAGCCTTTACGACTCTGGCGTCTCAAGTCATCGCGGCCTCTAGCTGCGATTGTTCATCCACGCCGCTCAACGCCTGTGCCGGCAGAGTATTAAGCTCTTCATATGACTTGTAACCTGGGAGCCAACCAAACATACTTTGCAGGCCAGCGGAAATCCTGAGGCATCATGAACATCTGGAATTCCCTCGTGCTAGCCAAACCGATTCTCCATGTCAACCGTGGAGTCTTAGTCCCGTGCATTTGGGACATGGTCCTCGTCCAAAGGCATCCCAACAGCCTTTACATTCACTCCAACTCGTCCATCATCCGCAAAGCTCAAGAATCGAGGGGGGGACCCTGGCTCTGCATCCGGGGTCCCCACTTTCAGCGATGGCAATTTCCGCGGCAAGAGCTTGCGCTGTACGGGCCTTATCCCGGGCCCCTGGATCCGCCAGACTCGACCATGTTTCTGCCTAAAACATTCCTGTTTGGACACGCTCTCTCTCTTTCTCTCTCTCTCTCTCTCTCTCTCTCTCTCTCTCTCTCTCTCTCTCGCTCTCTCTCGAAGCAACATAACAAATCTTCTGAGACGCCCAAATGTGTCAATGGGCTGCGCCTTGGTGAATCAAGGACGACTTGCAGTATGCCTATCAAGTAAAAACGGCTGGATACTTATCCTGCGATGGGCTAAGTGCGCATGAGGAATAGTTCCGGCAAAACGACAAGGCAATAATATATATATATACTTTAAATAGTCAGAAGCGTCTCCTCTTCAGTGTCGTTGCTTGATTGCAGCAAAACAGCTTAGAAACTCAGTCAGGTCAAAAAGTAAGGACAACCCTGCCAACTAAGCACGATAGGTATCAAATGCACAACGCCCATCAACTTGCTTCCAACTCTCTTCTCTGGGAAGCTATCACGCCTAGCGAAGCTGACTTCTACCAACATGAAATCTACGCGCAGTCTCCTGGCGTGAAAGCCTAAACGACCCCTTCTTGAGCCACTGAGTTAAGCCCCTGCAATTGCAGCCAGTCGATTCTGAGGCAAGCACATCATCATGCCACCTCGGTCTGCAATTGCATTTGAAACAGCCACAAGTGGTGCAACAAACAAAATGTCTCATCTCCCGCAAACATCACACGAAGTTGTATCTACTCGTCTTCCAGGCGAATTAATCAGCATGACAACAATGATGATGACGATCACGATGACGATGACGATGACACCTGATGACACTGCACGGCTGATGACGACGATGAGGATGATGATAGTGATGGTGATAGTGATGTTCATGGTGATGATGATGATGATGATGATGATTCTGGTGATGATGATGGTGATGGTGATGGTGATGGTGATGGTGATGGTGATGATATGATGATGATGATGATGATGATGATGATGATGATGATGATGATGATGATGATGATGATGATGATGATGATGATGATGATGATGATGATGATGATGATGGTGATGGTGATGGTGATGGTGATGGTGATGGTGATGGTGATGGTGATGGTGATGGTGATGGTGATGGTGAGTTGTGAAGGTGAAGGCAGTGGTGGGGTGAAGGAGAAGGAGATGGTGGTGGTGGTGGTGGTGGCGGCGGCGGCGGTGGCGGTAGTGACGGTGTCGCGGTGGCGGCGGCAGCGGCGGAAGAGGTGGCCGTGGTGAGAATGCGCATAATGGAGATGATGTCTTTAGAGTAAGTGCTACGAGGATGCCTGGGTAGTCCCTGTTCATGTTGCTTGGCGATGCCGGTTGCAATTACTTTTGTGGTGTAGGAGTGCATGCAGCCCTCTTTGAGTACTCAGTGCTTATCTGTGAGTTGTTCAAACCATCTTTGTGCGCAGGTACAAAGCATGGAAGAAGTGCATGTGGAAAATCAGCGCTTGCTAGACAACCTTAAAGCCACTGACATTATGTATTTGCATCAAGAGCAAGGCACTGACCAAGTTTCCTCAATTGGGGAGCTGTAAGCCCCGTTATAACAATAGCATTGGACCATGCGTCACAAGTCTTGACCGCTAAGCGGTATGACTGCGTCTGTGTGTGCTGGTCGACTGTGGCATTCCACGCTTGGGCTGGCTGCGGCTGTTTGACGACTGCTGTTCAGGGGCAAGCAAATTGCGCTGGACTCCTGATGCTGACAACGCAGGCACTAGCAAAAGTCCCGCTTCAACTGGCTTACGGTCAGTTGGGGCCAACACTGGCGCACTCTATCAGTTTCCCATGGCCTGCCACAAGCTGCAGGATTCACCAAGCCCAATGCGTGCAGCTGAAGGTTCGGCGGGTAAAATCCTTTAGACTAGATCGCTCCAAGGTTCTGGCTATCGACTCTGCTCGCCTGGCAGCAGGGGCCAATCAACATCGGCACTGTAGGTCAACTCCGGAAGCTGTTGGAGCGCGCACGTGGACCAAATCCTACTAAAAGCAACAGGCTTGATGACTCGGACAAAATCAGAATCATTGCGGCAGCGATTCAGAGGCCATCGAGCGGGGCCAAATTTCCCTGCTTTGTGGATGCTCCGTGTTTGGGGCAATCCGGAAAAAAAACAAGCGGCCAAGGAAGACGGAAAACTCAAATGGTATGAATCTGCATTCGGGCTCTTTGGCGGACATTGGCGGTAGGGCTTATGTCCAATCAGCTTGTAAGGTAGCGATTCAAAATGACCCACTTGTGGTCCCTTTTCATCGACTGATTCCTCCGCAGGACTCCTTCGGTGGAGGCATGTTCTCGGCAGGATTGGGTTCTTCCGAACCCATGCCCTGAAGCAAGCCAAGTCGAGAGGCGGTCAGATCTTTGCCTCTGCCAAGCCCAGCTCACAGACACCAGTCTCTGCCCAGCGGCTGCGACGGCGAACTGGCGTTGCTGCTGGCCACAGTTCGCGCTGCAGCCCTTTGCTGGGCCCCAGACCTCCAGCTCCCAGCTCCAACACTCAGACGCGGCCCCAGCCCCAGCGCTAACCTCGTGATCCCAAGCCTCCGCCCAGCACCGCACCACATCCACCTTGCTCAGCCCATTCTCCCCAGCCCAAGAGGCGAGCCCAGCTTGGGTTCTGGGGCTCTGGTGTTCAAGGTCGAATGTTCGGCCTGAAGCCTAGTGCAGCTTGTGGCGCCCACTCAGCTCCCCCAGCCGCCCGCGGCCAGCTCAAGCCCAGCCCTTCTCATTGGCTCCTCAAGTTCCTGGCAATCACTTTGCGCCGCAGCCCGTCAAACTGCTCAGCCAGCCCCGACATCTTTTGCCCAAGCCCTCATTGCTCTTACGGATAGTCTGAGCCTGGCCGAGGCGGGCAGCGCGCAGCGTTTAGAATATTTCACGGTTGAAGAGCGGTTGATACACTTGCAGTACTTCTAGGAACTTCCCCATCATTCCTGGGATCCGTTTTACGAGGAACAAAGACTCAAAAAAAATCATTGGTGTTGAGGATAAAAAACTGGGGCATCATCACCCGCTAGAATACTTCCACAGGACTATGGTTTACCGCATTTGGCCGGTTGCATGACTTGCAATACTTAGGGGTTCCACTCCATCCACCGAATCCATCTGCCTCTCGCTGGTACCGTCGGGCTCGCTGGTCCTCCTCCCAGCGGGCATCCTCAGCAAGCTCAAGGTACAGTCCCGAGCGTGGCCGAACCACAGATTTCTGGTGTGATTTTAGGGCACCCTCCCACTAATACGCAACCTGACTGGGGGGTCCTTGAAATTCCCTTTTTCTCAAGGGACCTTCTAAAGAGTTTGTGGCTCATTTCCATCCCGGCCTTTGCTGCAGCTACCAGCTTGTCTACTCGCGGTAGCGACTGATTCCGTGGTTGAGGTGACTCCTGGAACCGTCTCGGCACGGCAAAGGCTTCTTGTGGGTGCCTTCTTTGGCGTGGCTTTGAAGGGAAGCCAAGAGGAAGCCAAGAGGAAGCCAAGAGGAAGCCAAGAGGAAGCCACGCAGTTGCAAGAAGCGCTCGCTGTGGGCAGTTCTGCAACGCATATAAAAACCATGACATGAAAGGCTGATCCCTACACAACGTAGTCATGGAGTAGTCAGGGAGCTCCGTACTGATCCGAGGCAAAGAGGGAACCAAAAAAGGGAACCACCCCGGATTGGTATGGATATTCACCCAAAGTTAACATTCATATAGAGGAAACCGGTTCCAATGAGCAACCTCCATTTGGTTCGGCAAACTCAAACTCAAGCCCCACAAGGCTCGCCTCTGTGCGAACTCCAGGAAGCGGTGGCAATTGAGGCAATGAAGGAGTGGAGTCCTGACAGGTGACACCGTGGCACCCCTTTGCCTCAATTCTTCGCTTTCAGTTCAGTGAACGCTTTGTTTCCTGAATCCTTTCCGTTGCTCGCTTTCTTTCATCGTTGCACAGCTGCAAATGGCGCCTGCGATTCTTCGTGCTCGCTGGCAGTGGTGCTGCCTCGATCGACACACTGGCAATTTTTGGTGTCGAGATCTCAGGCGCTCTGGGTGCCCGCACCGGAGCTGAACTTGTCTGAAAGAAGGGGGAGGTGCTTGCCTCCTGTCTTCAAGCTCCTGGCACTTTGAAGCAGTGTAGCGAGCAGAGTAAGCAGCCTTTCAGTGGCTTGCTTGCTGTTGAACCCGGCTTGCTCTGGCAAATAAGTCCCAGTTCAATTGACAGCGGATTGCGAAACTTCGCAATCTTGCCGAAGATACCAGGTAAAGGCTGGCTGAATCGCTGAATCCCCGCGCGCGCGATATCAAGGAGCGGAGCTCATTACACCAATCCAAGTCTGACCAAGTCAACTCGAGCTTCAATGTTTACCGCTTCACTCCTGGCGGCTTTCATCTTCTCCGATTTCCGGCCGAGCAGCAAGCTGGAAAAAATTGGCTGCCGGCCAGCGAATGCCCGCAACCCAGAAGCATGTCTCGCTCAACGACTTGGAGCTTGGTGTACTGGTTTACGAGAACCGTTTCACAGAATGCGTGCGTTCACAAGTGGAAGCTTGGAAACAACATGCCCCAGGAGCCTCGCAAAATGGTTTGACACTTCGTGTCGATCTACCAGCAAAAGAAGAAACCAGCGCGAGTTGTAAATTCTCAGCGTGGCAAATCTCCGTGCTGGATTGCTGAGAAATCTGCAACAAAACTTCTACGAAAATACAAGGACTATGCCTTAGAACAAACTACTGTACTCCAGCCACAGCTTACCCTCAACCTTTGGCATCGACATGGACCGCAGCTAAATGTGCCAAGGCTTAGCTCGCGGCTGGGAGGCAACAGCACCCTGCCGCACGTCTGGCAGTGTTGAAACTTCTTGTGCTTGGGCAAGGTGGACATGCATCCGTAATCTTTGCTGTTGCTTTGGAAATAGGCCAGGCGCTCGAGCCTGAAATGGCGTACGGCTTGTGAGCGACTCATGTGCAGGACAAAAACGGCCAGCAGCCCACACAGCAGAATGTAACCAAGGCCTTCCCGGATCGTGGGATTCTCTCTGGGTAGCCCCACTTGGGGCTTGTGTACACATCCCATTTTGGGTGTCCTTCAGTATTCTGCGACAAACCCACAAGAAGCAAACTCATGTTGCAAACGCTCACACGGCGCTCCTCCTGCAGCCTGGCCAGTTCAACACGACATCCCACGAGGAGACCTCCCTTGCAATAAACGGGAACACGCTGTAAAACAGGCGCCTCAAAGACTGCAACATAACTCCATCAGGCTATGATAAGCTGGCTTAGAGCTTCAATCTTCCACTTTCTTCCCTAGCCCGCAAAGCTTGGTTGCTCTCGATCTCCTTTTGGGAAATAAGACCAATCACAAAGCCTTCATGCACAAGCCTGCAGTTGCAGCCGTAGCAAGTACAAGCCCTGAAAATTAACAACCGTCAAATATTCACAGAATTTTGGTATGGGAGTTGAGGGAGGGAGGCAGAAAGGGAGGGAGGAAGAGGCGGAGAGAGAGGGGGAGAGACAAGACAGCAAAAAGCGAAAAAAGAAAAAGAGAAACAGAGAGAGAAGAGAGATAAAAGAAAGATCAGAGAGAAGAGAAAGAAGAGAGAAGAAAGCTGAGAGAGAAGAGACAGAGAGAAGACAAACAAGAGAGACAAGGGAAAAAAAGAGAAAGATAAGAGAAATGAGAGAGAGAGAGAAGAGAGAAGAGAGAAGAGAGAAAGAGAGAAAAAAGACAAGAGAGACAAGATAGAAAGAAGAAAGAAAAGAGGAAAGAGAACGAAGAGGGAGAAGAGGGAGAAGAGGGAGAAGAGGGAGAAGAGAGAGAAGAGAGAGAAGGGAACGACAAGTCAGTAGAAAGAAAAGAGAAGATAAGGAGAGGAGAGAGAGAGAGAGAGAGAGAGAACAGAGAAAGGAGAAAGAAAAGAGAGAACGAGAAAAAGAGAGGAGAACAAAGAGAGAGAGAAGAGACACTCGAGAGAGAAGAGAGGGAAGAGAGAGAGAAAGAGAGAAAACAAAAAAGAGAGAAACACACGAGAAGGAAGACGAGAGAGAAGAGAGACAGTAGAGAGAAGAAAGAGAAGAAAGACAAGCTGGAGAAAACAGAGCAAACAGACAATAGAGAAAGAAGAGGGAAGAACGACAAAAGATAAATGAAAAAAACATGAGAAGCGAAGAGAGAGAGAGAGAGAGATAAAGAAACAACAAAGAGAAGAGCGAGAAGAGAGAAAAGAGAGAGAAAAGGGAAAGAGAGAGAGAGAGAGAGAGAGAGAGAGAGAGAGTGAGAGAGAGAAGAAAAAAGGAAGAGAAGAGAGGAAAGAGAAAGAAGAGAGAGAGAGAGAGAGAGAGAGAGAGGAGAGAGAAGAAAGAGAGGAGAGAGAAGTCAGAGAAGAGAGAAAAAGAGAAGAGAAAGAAGAGAGAGAAGAGAAAAAAGAGAGAGACCAGAGAGAACGAAGAGAGAGAAGAGAGATAAAAGAAAGAAGAGGGAGAAGAGAAAGAAAAGAGAGAACAGAGAGAAAAGAGGCAATCGAGAGAGAAGAGAGAGAAGACAGAGAAGAGGGAGAAGAGAAAGAAAAGCGAGAAGAGACAGAGAAAAGAAAAGACGGAGAAGAGAGAGAAGAGAGAGAAGAAAGAGAAGAGAGAGAAGAAAAGAGAGGAGAGAGAAGAGAGAGAAGAGAGAGAAGAGAGAGAAGAGAGAGAAGAGAGACAAGAGAGAGAAGAGAGAGAAGAGAGAGAAGAGAGAGAAGAGAGAGAAGAGAGAGAAGAGAGAGAAGAGAGAGAAGAGAGAGAAGAGAGAGAAGAGAGAGAAGAGAGAGAAGAGAGAGAAGAGAGAGAGAGAGCGAAGAGAGACAAGCGAGAGAAGAGAGAGCAAAGAGAGACGAGAGAGAGAAGAGAAAGTGAAGAGAAAGAGAAGAGAGAGAAGAGAGAGAAGAGAGAGAAGAGAGAGAAGAGAAAGAAGACAGAGAAGAAGAGAGAGAAGAGAGAGAAGAGAGAGAAGAGAGAGAAGAGAGATAAGAGAGAGAAAAGACAGAGAGAGAGAGAGAGAAGAAACGAAGCAAGAGAGAGAGAGAGAGGAGAGAAGAAGAAAAGAGAGAAGAGAACGAAGAGAGAGAAGAGAGAGACAGAGAGGGAGAAAAGAGAGAAAAAAGACAGACGATAGAAGAGAGAGAGAGAGAGAGAAGAGAGAGAAGACAGACAATCGAGAAAAAAGCGACAGAGAGAAGAGAGAGAAGAGAGAGAAGACAGAGAAGAGAAAGAGAAGAGAGAGAAAAGATAGAAGAGAAAGAAGAGAGAAGAGAAAAAAGAGAGAGAAAAAAGAAAAGAGAGAGAGAGCGAAAAGAGAGAAGAGAGAGAAGAGAGACAACTCAGAGCAAACAGCCAATCGAGAGAAGAGAGAGGAGAGAGAAAAGAGAGAGAAGCGAGAGAAGAGAGAGAAGAGAGAAAAGAGAGACAATCGAGAGAAGAGAGAGAAGAGAGGGAAGAGAGGAAAGAGAGAGAAGAGAGCGAAGAGAGACAAGCGACAAAAAAGAAAGCAAAGAGAGACGCGAGAGAAGAGAGAGAAGAGACAGAAGAGAGAGAAAAGAAAAAAGAGAGAGAAGAGAGAGAAGAGAGAGAGAGAGAGAGAAAAGAGACAAGAAAGAGAAAAGAGACAACTCAGAGCAAAGAGCCAATCGAGAGAAGAGAGAGGAGAGAGAAAAGAGAGAGAACAGAGAGAAGAGAATAGAGAGAAGAGAGAGAGAGAAGAGAGGCAATCGAGAGAGAAGAGAGAGAAGAGGGAGAGAAAAGAGAGAAGAGAGAGAAGAGAGAGAGAGAGAGAGCGAGAAAAAGAAAAGAGAGAGAGAGAGCAGAGAAAAAAGAGAGAGAAGAGAGAAAAGAGAGAGAGAGAGAGCAAAGAGAAAAAAGAGAGAGAAGAGCGACAACTCAGAGCAAAGAGCCAATCGAGAGAAGAGAGAGAAGAGAGAAAAGAGAGAGAAGCGAGAGAAGAGAGAGAAGAGAGAGAAGAGAGACAATCGAGAGAAGAGAGAGAAGAGAGGGAAGAGAGGAAAGAGAGAGAAGAGAGCGAAGAGAGACAAGCGAGAGAAGAGAGAGAAGAGAGAGAGAGAGAGAGAAAAGAGAGAGAAGAGAAAGAAGAGATAGAAAAGAGAGATGAGAGAGAAGAGAGAGAAGAGAGAGAAAAGAGAGAAGAGAGAGAAGAGAGAGAAGAGAGAGAAGAGAGAGAAGAGAGAGAAGAGAGAGAAGAAGAGAGAGAAGAGAGAGAAGAGAGAGAAGAGAGAGAAGAGAGAGAAGAGAGATAAGAGAGAGAAAAGACAGAGAGAGAGAGAGAAGAAACGAAGCAAGAGAGAGAGAGAGAGGAGAGAAGAAGAAAAGAGAGAAGAGAACGAAGAGAGAGAAGAGAGAGAGAGAGAGAGAGAGAGAAAAGAGAGAAAAAAGACAGACGATAGAAGAGAGAGAGAGAGAGAAGAGAGAGAAGAGAGAGAAGAGAGAGAAGAGAGAGAAGACAGAGAAGAGAAAGAGAAGAGAGAGAAAAGATAGAAGAAAAAGAAGAGAGAGAAGAGAAAAAAGAGAAAGAAGAGAGAGAAGAGAGAGAGAGAGAAAAGAGAGAAGAGAGAGAAGAGAGACAACTCAGAGCAAAGAGCCAATCGAGAGAAGAGAGAGGAGAGAGAAAAGAGAGAGAAGCGAGAGAAGAGAGAGAAGAGAGAGAAGAGAGACAATCGAGAGAAGAGAGAGAAGAGAGAGAAGAGAGGAAAGAGAGAGAAGAGAGCGAAGAGAGACAAGCGAGAGAAGAGAGAGAGAGAAGAGAGGAAAGAGAGAGAAGAGAGCGAAGAGAGACAAGCGAGAGAAGAGAGAGCAAAGAGAGACGAGAGAGAAGAGAGCGAAGAAAGACAAGCGAGAGAAGAGAGAGAAGAAAGAGAAGAGAGAGAAGAGAGAGAAGAGAGGGAAGAGAGAGAAGAGAGGGAAGAGAGAGAAGACAGAGAAGAGAGAGAAGAGAGAGAAGAGAGAGAGAGAGAGAGCGAGAAAAAGAAAAGAGAGAGAGAGAGCAGAGAAAAAAGAGAGAGAAGAGAGAAAAGAGAGAGAGAGAGAGAGAGCAAAGAGAAAAAAGAGAGAGAAGAGCGACAACTCAGAGCAAAGAGCCAATCGAGAGAAGAGAGAGAAGAGAGAAAAGAGAGAGAAGCGAGAGAAGAGAGAGAAGAGAGAGAAGAGAGAAGAGAGAGAAGAGAGAGAAGAGAGAGAAGAGAGGGAAGAGAGAGAAGACAGAGAAGAGAGAGAAGAAAGAGAAGAGAGAGAAGAGAGAGAAGAGAGGGAAGAGAGGAAAGAGAGAGAAGAGAGCGAAGAGAGACAAGAAAGAGAAGAGAGACAAGCGAGAGAAGAGAGAGAGAGAGAGAGAGCAAAGAGAGAAGAGTGAGAGAAGAGAGAGGAGAGAGAAGAGAGAGAAGAGAGAGAAGAGAGAGAAGAGAGAGAGAAGAGAGAGAAGAGAGAGAAGAGAAAGAAGAGAGAGAAGAGAGAGAAGAGAGGGAAGAGAGAGAAGACAGAGAAGAGAGAGAAGAAAGAGAAGAGAGAGAAGAGAGAGAAGAGAGCAAAGAGAGACAAGAAAGAGAAGAGAGACAAGCGAGAGAAGAGAGAGAGAGAGAGAGCAAAGAGAGAAGAGTGAGAGAAGAGAGTGGAGAGAGAAGAGAGAGAAGAGAAAGAAGAGAGAGAAGAGAGAGAAGAGAGAGAAGAGAGAGAAGAGAGAGAAGACAGAGAAGAGAGGGAAGAAAGAGAAGAGAGAAGAGAGAGAAGAGAGGGAAGAGAGGAAAGAGAGAGAAGAGAGAGGAGAGAGAAAAGAGAGAGAACAGAGAAAAAAGAATAGAGAGAAGAGAGGCAATCGAGAGACAAGAGAGAGAAGAGGGAGAGAAAAGAGAGAAGAGAGAGAAGAGAGAGAAGAGAGAGAGAGAGAGAGAGAGCGAGAACAAGAAAAGAGAGAGAGAGAGCATAGAAAAAAGAGAGAGAAGAGAGAGAAGAGAGAGAGAGAAAAGAGAAAAAAGAGAGAGAAGAGCGACAACTCAGAGCAAAGAGCCAATCGAGAGAAGAGAGAGGAGAGAGAAAAGAGAGAGAAGCGAGAGAAGAGAGAGAGAAGAGAGAGAAGAGAGACAATCGAGAGAAGAGAGAGAAGAAAGGAAAGAGAGAGAAGAGAGCGAAGAGAGACAAGCGAGAGAAGAGAGAGAGCAAAGAGAGACGAGAGAGAAGAGAGCGAAGAGAGACAAGCGAGAGAAGAGAGAGCAAAGAGAGACGAGAGAGAAGAGAGAGAAGAGAGGGAAGAGAGAGAAGACAGAGTAGAGAGAGAAGAAAGAGGAGAGAGAGAAGAGAGAGAAGAGAGAGAAGAGAGAGAAGAGAGAGAAGAGAAAAAAGAGAAAAAAGAGAGAGAAGAGAGGGAAGAGAGAGAAGACAAAGAAGAGAGAGAAGAAAGAGAAGAGAGAGAAGAGAGAGAAGAGAGAGAAGAGAAAAAAGAGAAAAAAGAGAGAGAAGAGAGGGAAGAGAGAGAAGACAAAGAAGAGAGAGAAGAAAGAGAAGAGAGAGAAGAGAGAAAAAAGAGGGAAGAGAGGAAAGAGAGAGAAGAGAGCGAAGAGAGACAAGAAAGAGAAGAGAGACAAGCGAGAGAAGAGAGAGAGAGAGAGAGAGAGAGAGAGCAAAGAGAGAAGAGTGAGAGAAGAGAGAGGAGAGAGAAGAGAGAGAAGAGAAAGAAGAGAGAGAAGAGAGAGAAGAGAGAGAAGAGAGAGAAGAGAGAGAAGAGAGAGAAGAGAGAGAAGACAGAGAAGAGAGGGAAGAAAGAGAAGAGAGAGAAGAGAGAGAAGAGAGGGAAGAGAGGAAAGAGAGAGAAGAGAGCGAGCGAAGAGAGGAAAGAGAGAGAAGAGAGACAATCGAGAGAAGAAAGAGAAGAGAGACAGCAAGCAGCCAGGCGATTTGTTTCCCACCTTGGGCGACTCCTTGAGCCCAAAGATGGGGCCGACCTGCCAGACGCACCCGTCTATTGGAGGCAGGGGAGACAGGCCTGGCAAATGCTTCTGAAAGGTCCAAACTCTCTCGCCCCAAGCACTTACCACACTCGAGCCACGCTGGCTACGAGGCTATCAGCGATTGGCTCACGCGGGGCCAACTGCAATTCTTGCTAGCGCTTGCCACTTAGCTACTTGAATGCATTCTGTTGTCCTTCTCCAACTCTTTGACGGCTAAATCGTATCTCAGGTCTCAGCGTCCTCGGACATCAGGACTCTCGCCTCAGTGCCATGACAGCAGGTGAGGCAAACGGGGCTGGTTGAGTTCATCTGGCGAATGTGGAACATCTGCCAAATGTTGGAAACAGATTTCCCTGATTGCCAACCATGCTGGAGCTTGTGCTACACTATCGTCAACATAGGCACAACTGATCAGTCTTGGAGCAAGACTGACACCAACAAATGTCCAGCGCTATCCGGCCTGATTTCCAGCAGGGCTCTCCGACCGGAAGCGGCTCAGACCTGGTTGCAAGCAGCACTCAGAAAACATGCGCAGCTCCGTGGCCCGACTTGGCACCCACACGGGACTGTCGCACAAGGCCTCTTGGAAGGCCCGGACCTTTGTGCACCTGGCTCTTGCACGGGAGTCAAAGGGCAGCTCAAGAATGTGTGCTGTGCGCCGCGAGGTGGGAACAAAGGATCAAGGTACCATGGCCATTTGCTGCGGCAGGACTTGACCATGGCTGTGGTAAGCCATTGGCACAAGAGCCAGACACGAATCTGAGGAGTGAAGAGAAAGGTAAGCTGTGTAAAGGTCAAGACAGACCGGAAAGACTTGCAGAGAGTAATGGCCGCAGGTCCCCATGTTGAGAAACAGAGATGGAAACAGAATGCGAAAGACAGAGAGCGGGAGCGATGCAGCCCTTTTCGATACAAAAACCTTTTGTCTCCTGAATTGTCACAGCCCACCTCATGACAAGACCCTAAAACTGAGAATTGCAGTTTGTTTCACCATGCCAACAGGGATTGAACAACAAAACCCTGTATATGTGAATTTGTCCAGATGCACCAAAGCCAGACTTTAAGCGGCAAACGAAGCCCAGCCTCACAAAGATCTCCCAAGGACAGCTGCCGGCCTGTCGGGAATTAAGGATGGCTTTTGCGCACTTTCTGGCTGAGTGAGGGTGAGTAGGGTGAGTAGGGTGAGTGAAGGTGAGTGAGAGTGAAAGTGGAGAAACTTGCTTGCATCAGGTTTCTTGTCGTTGTTTGTCTCTTCTTTTTCTCGGATGGAGCAAGATAGTAGGGTTAGATTTGCTCTAGGCGCAGGCACGGCTGCTTGACCGACTGAGGGACTGCGCAAGGCTGCCAAGGCACGGTAGGTTTGGGGGTTCAGGGGATAGTCTCAGGTCGCAAGCTCAACGTTCAAGCTACTCCGGAAATGGGTGGGTTTCAAGAAGGGTAGCCTCAAAAAAAAAGAAGGCCCACACCAATCAGATGCTGAGCCCTCACCTCGTTCAGGGCTTGGAAGGTGTTTCGGCTCGGAGGGCTTGCGGCTGAGCAGCACCACAGGCCTGGCGGAGGACCAAAGACTGCTCAGTTCATGGGTTCGGAATTCCATTTTTGGACTACCCCCAAGACTTGAACGGAGGTCCTCCTTTTGGGGAAGTGAACCACTGGGTGTAAGCCCTTGTTGTCAAGAATGGACGCCTGAATAGGTTTGTCTCAAATGAGGGGAACTCCTAAAGTGGCAACGGTCTCACTTTACAACAAAACCCTAACAAGAACATTATCAAACAAAGATGATAAAGAAGACACTCTGCAATGGCTCTCCAAAAATCACGCATTTGCGCCCCCAGCTCAGCAGTTCTGGATGTACCTCCAGGCCGACTTCTGCTTTGGCTGCGGCACCTCCATCTGAAGCACCTTGGCATGATTGCTGCTAGTTGTCTTCTAAATGCTGCCGGCCCCATGGGTTCAGCAAACGGGGAAATGCTCCATGCAACCTGTGGTGTTGCATTTCTTGGGCTTCGGAAACCGCGACAAGTGCATCTAGATTGGCTTGGGATCTGTTTGGGGTCGTGCGCGTTCGGACTCGGTCAACTTCCCCTTATCAGAAACAGAGTAACGCCTCGAATCGGGCGCTGTGGGACGCATTTGTTGTCTCAAACCCACTGGACCCAGCTTGTCAGATGGATCTCACCGGTCTTACACTTGAAACTGCTGACCCTGAAAAAGTAGGTGGCGTTGTAAAACTACTGGAGGGCAGAAGCAACAGCAACAGCAGCAGAAGCAGCAGCAGCAGCAACAAGAATGAAAACGCGCAGGTCCCTTTGCACCGGTTGCCTTTTCGTCCGCGTGCTGAGGCAGATGCTGGGCCCAGAAAGGAGCTGTCCATTTGCTCTGGCCGCATCTCTTGCCCGAAAGCCCGGGGCAACTCTGAAGCGTTAGTTTGGCTTGGGGTGATGGCTGAATGTCTGCGAAACAAAAGCAAAGGCCGCACCGCAAAGAGCTACATGTCAAGAGGCAAGGTGGCAGGCCCTGTGTTGCCCAGTGCTTGCTTGGCCAAAACCTGGTGATTGAGCATGCCTTGCCTTGAGCCTAAGCTTCATGAGCGAAGGCTTCGCCCCAGCTCTTGAGCCATTTACAAGGCTTGGGCTGCGGAGTCCGCCTACTTGTGTGCAGTCCCATGCTTGGAACTTGTCAATTTGCTAGCTCTACAGGCTCCACACGACGCCTGGCCTGGCTCATGTGAGGGCCAACTCTATAATCCGTTGTTGGAAGCTCAACTCTTCCGACAATAGCGGGACATCAGTCATGCAGGGTCTCAGAATGCAAAAAACAAACATGACGCCCGGATGCTTTCGGAGGAAAGCAGCTGGCTGCCACACGCGCACACACACACAGCGCATCTTTGCAAGCCCGAATACTCTCGAGCGAAGACGCCGCAGTTCTGGAGGTCTCTGCCTGGCCGTGTCTGAGCAGCGCGTTGAGCTTTGATTCCAAGCTGTTTCGGGAGTTGACCTTAAACGGCAGGAAAACAAACTCTCTCACGAGCATCTCTGCATGCGCAGTGAACAAAAGTGCACACAGATTCTTAGGAACTGGATGCATAGATCATGCTGGGTGATGCGCGGCCTTTGCAACAGGGGAACAGCCTAGCATAGGCTTCCAGCTGCGACATGCCAATGAAATAAGCGGGAAGCAATATTGCAAACAAGTTGACAGGAGGACCCCGCACAAAAAACATATCCCAGAAGAAATGAGTTTGACTCGCAAACATTCTGCAGCATCGCCAAAGAGCCTCTCACGCGATTGATCACCAAGCTCACTATACATGTCGAAAAGTGTGGGAGATGTGCAACGCACCCGCGATCTCCGAGCTCGGCCCCGGCTCCCGCGCCAGCAAAGGCAGCAAGATGGGAGAGGCAGCACATGCAGCACAGGCGTCTGCCAGAGCAGGCACTGACGGGGTGGACAGCTGTGCCTAGGCCATGGATTGTCTCAGCCCTGTTTGGGCTGGTGTCTTTCCCTATGAAGGTGTCACAATTCACACCACATGTCAGTTCGCAACCGAACCTTCTGCGTCTAAGACACCAGCCTGCCTTGAGTGTTCCATGGCGGCATGTTTACTTGTTCAAAGGGAATGGGCTGGAAAATGTAGACGCGTCCCGGAACAAGTGGGGGCCAAGACAGTAAGCAAGTTCAGTGCGTATCTCTGCGAATATGAAACATAGCTTCTACGGCACAGAGCAAGATTGAAAGGCAAAGTCTCAAAAACATCACGCAACATGCTAAGAGGTGCACCTCTCAATATCATTCGTCCAGATCACGCCTGCGTCAGCAAACGAGAAACCAAGCAAGCAAGCAAGCAAGCAAGCAAGCAAGCAAGCAAGCAAGCAAGCAAGCAAGCAAGCAAGCAAGCAAGCAAGCAAGCAAGCAAGCAAGCAAGCAAGCAAAACACAAAAACAAACGAACTAATGCAGAAACAACCGACAAACGAAACACAGTTGGAAACACACACACACACAGAAACAACAAAACACAGAAAACAACACAAAACACAACACAACACAAACAATACCAAGCAAACAAAGATAAACAAACAAACAAACAAACAAACAAACAAATACACAAACAAAAAAACAAACAAACAAACAAACAAACAAACAAACAAACAAACAAACACACAAACAAACAAACAAACAAACATAGAGAAGCAAACAAACATAAACACACAAACAAAGAAACAACCCAACAATGAAACAAACAGACAAACAGACAAACAGACGCACAAGCAAACAAACCAACACACAAACAAGCGAACCAACAAAACAACCAAACAAACAAACCAACAAACAAATACACAAACAAACAAATACACAAACAAACAAAACAACCAAGCAAAGTAATGCACAAACAAACAAACAAGCAATCAAACAATCAAACAATCAAACAAGCAAAGAAGCATGGAAACAAAAAACCACACAAACCATCAAACAAGAAAGCAAACAAACAAACCAACAGACAAGAGCACCAATAAAACCAAGAAACAAGCAAGCGAGCAAGCAAGCAAGCCAGCCAGCCAGCCAGCCAACCAACCAACAAACAAATAAAACGAAACAAAACAAAACAAACCAACAACACACAAAACAAACACGAAACGCAAAACAAGCAAG
>CAUJNA010003205.1:1942826-1947826 GCA_963377175.1 Effrenium voratum
ACATTACATTACATTACATTACATATTGCATTGCATTACATTACGTTACATTACATTACATTACATTACATTACATTACATTACATTACATTACATTACATTACATACATACATACATACATTACATTACATTACATTACATTACATTACATTACATTACATTACATACATACATACATTACATTACATTACATTACATTACATTACATTACATTACATTACATTACATTACATTACATTACATTACATTACATTACATTACATTACATTACATTACATACATACATACCTACATACATTCATACATACATTACATACATACATACATACATACATTTGATGACATGACATTACAGTACATACGTACATACACTACATACATTACATTACATCACATTGCAGTACATTACATTGCATTACATTACACTCGATTAAATTAATTAAATTACATCCCAGTACATTGCATTACATTGCAGTACATTACATTATGTTACATTACATTACCTTACATTACATTACATTACATTTGCATTTGCATTTGCATTCCATTGCATTACATACGCACATACATACATCAAAAATAGACCTACCAACAAACACGCAAGCAAGCAAGCAAGCAAGCCAAGCCAAGCCAAGCCAAGCCAAGCCAGGCCAAGCCAAGCAAGCAAAGCCAAGCAAGCAAAGCCAAGCAAGCAAAGCCAAGCAAGCAAAGCGAAGCAAGCAAGCAAACACGCAAGCAACCAAGCAGTCAAAAGGCACAAACACACGCACGATGCAAACACGCAAACACACACCCACACACACACACACACATCGTGCCTTGGTACTAGCCCCGGCCAGGCAACTCTCAAGGATCCCTCTACTTTGGCTTAACGACTATTAATCAAGCCAAAGACCAAAATCCTATCAACAGCAACACCCTCATATAAATGCCTCAAACATCTGCGTGATCCTTGGAACTCCTGGCGATTCTTTGCACCTCAGATGTCCAAGTCGGAACTCGGTACCCAAGAAACCCATCGAAAAGGCGAGTTGCTAGCAGCTGACCAGAGAGCTGCCACGGCAGTGCAGCACCTCAGGAACCCCCCGCACTCAGTTCCGTCTCAAACCCGCTCTGATACCCAAATGTCTGCTCCTTAGGCCTGCCTAGTGTCGTGGGTCTCACCACCATACTTGTCGAGGTTCTAAAAAAACAAGTCGCCGTAACATTTTCGGTGTCAGTGTCCAACATTGCTAGTCGTGGTACGGCCACATGCTCCTTTGAGCTACTCCTCCGAAGCCAACACAGTTCTTCTTCCACGTGTTTGATCGTTCCGTCGCCATGTGTGAGACTGCCTCCATTTGCCCGCACAAAAATGTGGTCTTTTCTAATCTGGGCAATGCCCATCTGCCCAACTTCACGCAAAAGCTCTCCATAAATCGGCCTTCAAATTCACCCCAGCGTATTCTTCAAAGTGAAAACAAAGCAAGCTTTGCACCGTCACCTCTTCCAGCTGGGCTTGAGGAGAAGCTCACCAAAAATAAAGCGGATTTCTCCTGCAACCCCTCCCCCCCCATCCCCGGTCCTGCACTCAGGAGCGCCCGCAGGCCCACAGCATCTGCCGCAAGCCCCCGGCTGCCGAGGAGTTGCAGCTGGTCGAGGCCACGGCGCCAACTGGCGGATGGGCCAAACGTCGAGGGCATCCCTCGAAAGTCAGAGGCGCACATGGGCAAAATGCCAACATGGAACTGGTCCCCATCGTGTGTGGTTCACAACGTCCACCAACCATTTGGGAGGGAAACCGCCCAAATGTCATTGTATACATGTATATGTATATATGTATTAATGTGTGCATACATATATATATATATATATATATGCTACGCCCCCCCCACTGGTGCCTAGGTTTTGCTTGATTTCAGCGCGCAGGCTGTAGAGTTTAGATTTTTTGCAATAGATTCTAAGCACAGACGAATGGGCTTGCAGCCCATCACGGCAAGATCCGAAATGTCCCAATATGAATCCCTTTCCAAATAGGATTTTACTTCAACTAGAATTGGAATCTTTAATATAATTTGGTTAGGATAAAGCGTTCAACAATGTATTTATGCTCAACATTGCTCAACTACAGCTTATATAAGCAACTCCTTTCCAAATAGGAGCTACATGAGAATATAAGTATAGTTTCGGGCAAACTCCAACTAATATTCAGGAGTTTATCCCCAAATATAATATAAGTGTTAGATATATTCCAATACGAAGACAACTCAACTAGCCTTTCATAATAACAATTGAATAGAGACAACTTCTCAACTTTAGTTCATATCAAATATGGCTAAACAGTTAAGGGACTTCTACAAGGCAATTCAAATACGGTTTGTGTTATTTGTATCCTGGCCCTTTTGCAGCATAAGAAAGGTCCGAAATTAATCTTGTTAGACGGTGTTCCAAAAGGAAATTTCAAGGCAAGAGAGGTTCAAAATCTAAAACTATTTCGAAACAGGGATTCTGGCTGAATCAGTTGTATTTAAAGTTCTATTTGCACAGGAAAACAAAATTCATTATATCTTAAAAGGCGGAGGTAGTAGATGAGCAAATGTGGTGAGGTAGTTCAACTGGGGGGGGTGACGGTGTGTGAACATACATACATATGTATACATATATATATATATACATACACACATATTTAGTGCCCCTAATGATCCTCCGGCTTCTTATAAAATATTGTAAAATACACTGTTATTGAGCATTACACCTACCTTTGTTTACCTCCTGGAAAGGCGTCAACTTGCTGCATAGCTTTCATGAAGCAAACCGCTCACCAAAAGCACTTGAAAGTTTGTCTAACTAATAACTTGAAGGTGTTTCCACTGGATCGCTAAGCACTTTAAAGTACTTTACCTTGGATGGAAAAAAAAAATCAAGATTGAAGATTACACAGAACACTTTCCTGAGAATTGTCAATCCTGGCCAAACCCAAACAACATTCAAGTTATTCTCACACTTGAAAGTGCTTTACCACTGGATTGAGCATTCGATCTCAAAGATTGCACAAACAACAACTTTCCTGAGAATCATCCATCCTGGTCAGACCCTAAAAAATGATCAAGTTGATCTACAGTAAAACTTCAAACGTATTTTACCACTGGATTGAAGATTCGAGATTGAAATATTTCACGGAAAGCTTTTCCGAGAATCTTATTGAACACCCGAGAGTATTGGGACAAACCTGGATTTTAAAAAAAAGGATTCAAGATTCAAGATTCCCAGAAAAATATTATATTGAAATCTTGAATCTAGAATCCCAGTTAAAAAAAAATAAAAATGGGATGCAAGATTCAATCTTCCAGAATTCCAGAAAAGATTGTTTTGAAATATTAAATCTTGAATTCCAAATTGTCACACTGAACATCTCCCAGCAATCTTGGGTCCAGAACTCTTAATTGTAGAATTGTGGCACACACCCCTTCCTTGGTGCCCAGGTTTGGCCAAACAAATGCAAAATTACCTGAATAAAATGACTGAAATCAAGCAAACCTAGGCACCAGGGGGGGGCGTACCATATATATGTATATATATAATATACATATACAGCCACATAGCCCATGCAGGAGGGTTCCTGGAACAGCGTGGTTAGGAGGAAACATCTGCAAATGCATTGAAGCAATACTGCAGCAGATGAAGAGTTTCAAGCTGCGGGCAAGATAGCTTTGCATCACTAGTCTTGCGTTCATGGCTACGTAAAGATCAGAACCTCGCAATTCATAGCCCCTCCTATAGCCCCTTTATGCTGCACGGTTTCGGATGCAACTTTGATGGCAGCACATAAAATTTGATAGCATGTCCAATTGCGATAATTCCCTTGCATGTCTTGTTTCTGCCAGGTCGAGATCATGCTCAGACAAAATGTTTGGTTTCCGTACTGAGAGCACTCTCGGCTTACTAGCTTATTGCGTCTAATCTCATGTTCTTTGCCTTTCATGCAGGAAAACTCTTCTTCGTGCCAGATGGAGCACTGAGCATGTGCAGGCACTACACGGCTACGCAATTCAACAGCTTTTCGCTGCGAGACTCAGCTGAGTACTCCGCCTTGCCGACGTCGCAACAAGTCTGCAAAAGACACGCTGTCTCACTGCCTCGCCCTGCCTTCCTGTGAAGGTTCTCAGAAACAGCCAAGCATATTTCCACAAGGACGTGCACGAAAGCATGATTGTTGTCATTGCCTGCGAATGACTTTTTGTGCGCAAACAGCAAGTCCGTTGTACTCAAAACGCCCAACCTCTTGACAGGCTGTTGCCCTTGACTGGGCGGGATGGATACAATTGGTTTGTGCCCTCGTTTGGACTACCGTTGCGCAAGGGCCCTGGATCCCTCCATTGAGCCCAATGGAACTCGATGACACAAGCAAGGTTTATCTCGGAAAGCTAAGCTCACCCATCTTGTAAAGCGCAACAGCAAGACGATCTTGACCGAAGATCCTGCGGCATACCCCAAACACCAACATGATTCTACAAAATGTCTATGCTGAGCACCGGCCTGCATGCTGCGAAAGCCGCGATGACCGCGTTGAAGCTGAAGAGGTCTGTCTGCAGCTGGGTTGCTCCGAGAGTCCTGCGACCAGAGCTTGTGGTGGGACCTGGGGCGTCGTCAGTGTGGTAAATTTCTTAAATTGCTAGCTGCTACAATTTCATTCACTTCGGAACGGGCCAACTGTTGCCAGCCGACATCGTCAGCATCATCAGCAGCAGCAGCAGCGTCTGCGTCAGCGTCATCACCACCACTACCATCACCATCATCATCATCATCATCACCATCATCATCATCAGCATCATCATCAGCAGCAGCATCAATCCTCCATCGTCGTCACCACCACCACCACCACCACCACCACCACCACCACCACCACTACCACCACAACCACCACCACCACCACCACAACCACCACCATCATCACCATCATCATATTTCATCATCATATTTCATCATCGTGAACATCCGTGGGGAAATTGTCAACTTAGGC
>CAUJNA010003205.1:1952826-1988035 GCA_963377175.1 Effrenium voratum
CTTAAATGTTCATGTCCAGCCGTATTCCTCCAATGCTAGTAGCATGTATTGCCATACTGCCGGCACGTTCTTGTTCTCTTTGCCCACCTCCTCTTCGTCGGTTCACCCCTATCCTCTCAGAATGTGACAATGTGCAAATACGCAAAATGGCACTAGTCAGCTAATATCTCCGCACCTGGAAGCAGGACATACTATACCCAAGATAGCACACACCCACGCCAGGTTTCCAGGGGACAAAAAAGGTCAAGATTCGAGTGGAGTACTTCGTGCCAAGCGCTTTCTTTCGGCAGAGTCCTAAATTCTGCCTTAATTTGCTGAAAGAAACGTTCATGTTGAAGAAAGAAAAAGAAACCACCAGACAAGAAAAGAAGAGATACGAGTAAGACAAGAAAAGAAGGGGGAAAAAAGAAAGAAAAGAAAGAAAAGCAAGAGAAGAAAAGAAAAGAAAGAACCGAAAAGAAGGAAAAAGAGCAGAAAGCAATCAAAGACAACGTTCAAAAAATGCCGCATTAAGCCACGCAGCTGCTGCCCCGAAGCTCTTCTCGTTGGGCATGGACAGCGCCCCCAGCGCGCGGGCCCACTCGCCCCCCCGTGCGTGGCCTCAAGGCCATGACGGTGGGTCTGGTGTGGTTTGGTGGGTCTGGTGGGTCTGGTGGGTCTGGTGAGTGTAAACCATTGCATTGGTTGCATCTTGTCTGTTGAAAGGGCCAAGCACTTCGTCGATGAAAGAGTGACTGGTATTAGTAGGTCCTCATCAGCAAAAAAAGCCAACCGCCCAAAGACGAGTTTGCACTCGCTTGCATACAAAGCAAACATCTTCATGGGCGCCTACAGTCATGAGAAGCTCAATGTTTGGCCACTGGCTGGCTTACGCAGAAATAATGCAACACAGCTGTTGCGCTTGCCAAACCCTGACTTATTGGATGTGATGTAACCATGTCCTGCCAAGCATAAAGCCAGGTGGTTTCATCCCTGTGTCTTGGTAATGGGAAACACAAAGCCTTTCCCATGCTGAGACGCCACGCCCTTCAGTAGTGATGTCTGCAGCACCTCGTTCGGCTGGAGGTCCCGACGGAGCTGCCCCAGCAGGACCTAAGGACTTCCGCTTGAGCTGTGACAATCCTTGCAGCCCTTGCCCGGTGATGCGATGTGCGTGTGCCAACGAAGGGTCTTATTGTCCTACGTAATACAATAATTTGCAGAGAGGTTTGGCCACATAGCTGCCCTGTACAGTGCCAGCGGGTGTTGCTACTAAAATTCAAATGACCACAAGTAACAAAGAGAGGTGTCCACATTGCGCCGATACAGAGGTTGCATTATTAGGGTTTGCTCAAATAAAGACGTGTATGACAGTCGGTCGAGCTGGTATGAAGATGTGCGCTAGAAGGCACGTGGAGTGGTCCTCCCTGAACCAAATCGGATGCATTGACAAGAGCTGGGGAAGACTTGGTAGGCATGGCACCTGCTCGCGCGCAAGATGCAGGGCACAATGCAATGCAGTAGAAATTAGATGCGGTTCTGCCATTCATGTCAACGGCCACATCACCTTCCTTGAAACACTGAATACATCAGCCGGCTGTCTTTGATCCAGGGGGAATCGTTGAGGGATCACTCAGTCACTGCTTGTGCGCCTTCACCGAGCCCACTGAAATGTGGAGAGAACAGATTGACGTCGCCGGCTTATGTGAGCTCATTAGTTTTGAACGAGGAGGGCCCTTCTTGAAATTCACTAAGCATGCGTCTCTAAGCTTCTGGCTTCAAGCGGCAGCCTATTGAAGTGTCTTCCTCTTGCTACCAGTGCTAAGCCGTATAAATCATGGATTGCAACACTTTCTAGGATGGCTTGCACTATCCCCTAACCACTAACCTCAGGGAAGGAATCCCCACAGACACGAACCGCACCGCTTCCAATCGAACTTACCGCTTCCTCGTAGCTCCCCGCCTCTGCCATGGCCCACCGCTCTGCTGCCGCATCCACTGCTGCGCCCATGGACACTAAATCCAAGCGAAGGGCGCCTCGAGGAGCCTGCACATAGGCGCTATGGGTCTGGAAGACGTCTGGCATCTGGTGCGGGGGTGCCGGGGAGAACGAAGCTCTGCAACATTTTCAGCCAGGGGCACTCTGCGCTGACTTGCGAGTCTCTGACTTTCTGGTTGGACGGTTTTGCTTTTTGAAAGAACTGTCAGCACTTCTGAGACAAGCGGGCAGGTCATAATACTTATGTCAGGCGTAGCCTACAGGTGGAATTTAGCATGTGAGAAGGCATGCCCAAACAATAATCAACCATAAGTCGCGGGGATATCCAACAGGCCAACGAATATGTCGAAGAGTGCACAGCACTTCGCACCTAGTGACCTAGTGATTTGCTTCAGTCACATTTGCTGCAAGGAAGGGCCACTCGACATTGCACAAAACACAGAGATGGGATTCGCCGTCACCATGCCAACCCCACCCCTGGCCTCCTGAAGCAATTCAAGCGCCGAGCCCCACAAGCCTCAGCTGTCTCATGAAATCCAGCGGTGGCCATGTGCAACTGCGACGCAGCCTCAGACATTGCAGCCACTGTTCACAGCCGGACTTCCCCTTGGCTTTTGACAGGGTTTGCCATGTCATCCGCCATGCCAACCAAACACCTCAGTGAAGAAATTGACGCCATCCAGCCTCCCTTCATTCAGGCAAAGCCGCTGCTCTTACCGCAGGCTGACACGGCCTTGGCAGTAAATCTGTCACCGATCCGCCCACTGTATGTGTTGATACTCTGAAACGATTGGATGGTCGAACTTATGAATTCTTGCGTCTCGTAACCCACACAGCCCAAGGCAACGCAAACAAAGCAAGCTGCACATATCGTCCAACTGCAAAAGGGGATCAAACTATTCTCATTACAGAACAAGCTTGATGTAACACCCGGAAGCAGAGGAAGGCATCCAGAGACGCAATCCAAGGCATTGGCAGCGTTGTAGCTCACGATGTCCGGCTGCAAGTGCGAGCCATCCATGGCTCTCAGCAGTTTGAGGCCCATGAGTCCATCATGGCCTGGCGTTCGACTAAAGCAACTTGGGCAGGGAGCCAATGCCTCTTGGGTTCTGTCAGCATGACCATCAAGGTTTATGAAGCCGACAGAACCAAGTAATCGGCCAACCTGCAAACATGAGGTTTTGGGCTCTGCTCATATCAATGTCTGCAGCCTGCGCAATTCCAGCACTGCAACAATGCAGTTCGAATTTGCTCCACGCTGAGACCTTCCTGTTGTGCTTCGCTTCTACAACCAGGGTGTCCATCATAGCACCCCAAACTGCAGCCTCCATCAGAACCATACCTGAGGTCAACTCTCATGCAACCCCCCCAAGACTCACAGAATACAATGGGCACAGTACGAATCCTAATTCGGGACCCTTTGGTGACATCAGCTCGGAGAAAATTCATAAGATGTACCATGTGGCTACGAATCTTAATTCGGGATCCCTTTGGACATCAGAATTCGGTGGTGCCCCCGAGCCACGTTTCAGATGTTCCCGGCCGTGCGCCTGCGTCGCAGGCGCTGATGCCCGCATTGAAGGTCACCCGGCTGGGCCGCAGATGCCTTCCGATGGGATCCCGGTTGCGCTGAAATGGGTCTGCCTTTTCTAGGGACCCCAAATGGTGGCTCTCCTTGGGTACTCCTTTAAAACCAATCCAAAAAAAGGCGCCACCAAAAAACAACACCCGCCCCAAATGTGAGGCATCTGGAAAAAAGGGGCGCCTCACATGGTTGCTCCCTGAAATGGAACCTCACAACCCAGGGCCCGCCGTTTTCGCAACTTCGAATCAATCCGCAGGAGGCTAGTCAAAGAACTCCCCGGAAAATCCTACTTGGCCAGAAACATGAAAGAATGGGGTCTCAGCCTTTCCAAACATGAATCACTTCCCACAGGAAGGGCTAAATTCTGATAGAGGCCAGGAACCCGAATGGCAACATGTGCAAGAAACTCCAAAAGACATCCCCAACAACATGCAACCCACAAGCAATCCAGCAAAAGCATTTCTCAACATATGCCCAATAACATCCCCAAAGAAGCCCCCGCAAACAGAGCAAATCCATGTCCAAAAGCACAGCCAAAGACGCAAACGCTCCCAAAAAATAACCCCAAACTCATCCCCAAAGACATCTCCCAAGACACCCCCCAACACGTTCCAAGAAATATGTTGAAAGACAAGTCCCAGACAAATCTCCAAAGGCGCACCTTAAAGACACACTACAGGACATCCTGCAGAGAAATGCCTCCGGAGAAACCGCCAACCGACATTTTCCAGACTTAGATTCTTAGATGCCGCAAACGACATCCCCATCGACAATGCCCACCCAAGACAGCCGCAAAGACATGCCAAACAAAACACTCCCAAAAACAACACCCCCAGAGACATCCCCCCGAGACACCTTCCAAACATCCACAAAGTCATCCCCGAAGACACCACTCAAGACACAGACACTCCGAAAGAGACATCCCCGCAGTCATCCCAAAGACATCACTCCAGACAACCAGAAAGACATCATCCAATTATCCCCCGCCCCACAAAAGACACCGTCCCCAATTCCATGTTTAAAGACATCACCCAAAACAGCCGCAAAGGAAAGCCCTCACCGCATCCCTAAAGGCATCCCCAAAGGCAACGCTCAACACGTCACCCAAAGCCGACTGCGCGACAGGGCCAACCAAAATTATACGCAAGCAAACTCTTGCACCCACTCCAAGCAAGACACCTCAAAGCACAAATCGCAACTGCACGTCGACGTAAATATGGCATCCTCCAAAACACTGCGCCTGCGCAGCAAAACGAAACGCAAAGTCTCAAAAGCTACGATTTTCGCACACCTGCTGAGCCTTCCCAACTTGCAACGCTTGCAAACGCTTGCGGGCGCTTGCAGCACACCGACACATCTGGCAAACACATGCTGACCATAGACCCCTTCTACAGCGAGAGCCCTACGCATTCGGGAAAAAAAGGAAAAAGAACCTCCTAAAACTTCTGGCTTGTCTTCCCAAAAGGCCTCTCCAACATACCAAAGGCCACCTGCAGCCCCTGCCACCAAGAAGTACCTGACACAGGTGCTGCTGTCTCTAAAGCGCTTCCTGGAGCCCCATGGAAATCGCCATGCTCCAAGTCAACGACGTTGGCTGCGTGAAACTTTGGGAACCTCAAAAACAGAAGAATCCTCGCATTTCGCGAAGAGCCCGACGTCGCCGGCCTGACGCCATTGGGAAAATCTGACACATGGCTGTCAAGGCACTTCCACCTCGCATCTCACCCAAGGAAGCTGCGGCTCACGCTGCCCCAATCCAAGGCCCTTCATTGCACATCTCAAATCAAAAGGATAACGAGCAAGCAAAGAATCCTTGGCCCACATCGCGCGCCTCTTGTGCAAGAGCTGACCTTGGGCAACAAACACCATCAACGTCACCCAGTGCTGCAATGTCCATCTCCAAATGAAGATAATGTCAAAATTAATGAGCTGACCCTGAGTGCTCGATTCGAGGCTAGGCTTACTCTGCGCTTGCTCAATGGTTGCACAAATTGAAATCTTCCAAGTAGCTTGTGATCTACTCTGTACTTCTCATCGGTTTCTGGGTCCTCGAACCTGTCAAAAGGTTCCTCCAACGCCATTGGCTCCCTGCACTCCCCACAAGGGTGTCTTCACTGACTCACTGATGCCATTATTGTGCCACATAGCATCAATGCAACTTTGCTTAAAAGTGTCTAGCCCTTGCAAATATTCTGCCCTCCTGCTCTTCCTGATCCTGCACCCTCCATTAAAAAGGTGCTGGCTTTTGAACCATTGATCGTACCTTAGTCCGCCTAATCCCAAGTACCCTTTACTCTTCAGCCCAGCTCTGTGTCATCCAGGCACACACACATACACACTCACACGCAGACGCCTTCTGAAGGGTATTTTTGCCTTCTTCTTCGAGCGTCACGACAGTCTTCCAAACAAATCAATTGTGCCTGACTTCCACCCCAAGTTCCTGCGACCCTCCAAATTTCATTGCTTGACGATACTCTGACTCCAGCACTCACGGAAAGCGGCCGGAAGTTTTTCTTACTGACATAATCAGAGGAGTTGTCCGGCTCACCTCTTGAACCCCCCAACTGTTCAACAAGTGTGCATCCACCCCGGTTCCCAAAGTAGGGGCGGCCTCTGTCCCCTTAAACCCTCCATCAACAAACCAAGACGTGCTGCCGCGTTGTGCTTTGAAATCCACTCAGCAAAGCAGCCCGCCCAACTCTTCAAGAACCCAGCCCCATTCTAAACATGCGTAACTGAGTAACCACTAACCTCCTTGTGCTGTTCCTTTAAAGCTTAAACCAATTTCTCCCTCAATCTAAGGGATTCCCTGAGAAACCCGTCGTGCCCCTTCGGCATAGGCTCCGCGGAGTTGCAGGCGGTCGCCGAGACTTCCAAAGCGCCTTCGCAGAGCTCGGCCAGCAGCGTGGCCGCTTTGGGCCAGCCCAGGTCGAGCCTCGGCTCCGGTCTGAAGCGATCAAGTCGGCTTTACGCGGGCAGAATTGCAACCATTTCTTCAGAATGCGCTGGAAGAAAGGCATCTTGAGTTAACCCCAATGCAGAGCCATCCGCAGTGTACTGGAAAAGCAACCTTTTGGAGGGCATTGATCCAGGCTTGTTGCAAACTCCAGCTTGGAAGGCGCTGAAAGGTGAGTAGGTGATGACATCCAGCCTGTTTGCAGCTCTGGTGCGCGCACGCTGCGCCCAGGCAGATCGTATTCAGCTGCAGCTGCAGCAGAGATGCATGCCGCAAGGCGCCTGCAGGCCGATTCAGTTGGCTACGCTTTGGGGGGATGCCACGGCGAAACAAGCGCTGAGCTTCCCTTGTACAAGTTCTTGCTACAAGAAACTATGTGCCAAGCCCTGATGTGCAAAAGGCGTGCCGTCTAGATGTGCTTTAGATGCTTTCACGAGCATCATTAAGTGTTGTGCGGGGGACCATCATTGGCTTCACAGAGAGGATCTTGAGAATTGCACCCTTCGACGGAAGCAACCCTTGTGAGTCCCAGTGTCCGACTGCCAGTGAGGACATGGCTCGATTCTGCCTAGGCCCTGCTCCCAGCGGCCGCCGCAAGCGTTTACTGCGCTGCTGAAGGTCGCAGCATTGGGCCTACCCCCCACGGATCCACCAGGTTGACAAATAGAATCCCTCAAAAAGACACCCGTTTGTAGAGGAGTCCTCTTGTTGGGGCCTTTTTGGGCGCAGTGTTAAACTGACAGAGGAGTACATCATCCAAACAAGTGGGTGTGTCCTTCAATGGGGAGTCCCCTTTTGGTTGGTGTTTTAAAGGGAACCAAGGGGACAGTAGCAATTGTTTGGCGGGTTCCCCTACTTTGAAACAACCCACACGAACATTATGAAGATCGTTCAATGAGTCAAATCTCCATATGTCGAAATGCTTGCACAACCCGGCATATTTCAAGAAGGAGGCTTGCAAGTCATGCTGTTCCCAAGCGGGGTGAACAAACAGAAATACTGGACTTCAAACATTCCACGTGAATCTCGTTTGTGGGTGTTGTGGATCGCCAAGAGTATTGTTCACGAAGGACCAACAGTCAATGGGGACATGCAATTTGACGAGTGGGTGTGAGACAATGTCACACACTCCCATGTAGAAGCGGGTGTCCAGATGTTCGTTGCTGTTTCGCATTTCGGGCCAGTGTTGCCTGCATGTAGTTTTTCACATGGTCCAGCTTGGAGCATCCGGACACTGACTCAGGTTTGGCAATTTTTTGTGTCTTGACAGGTTTGCCTTCGACTTGCAACAAGAACACAAGCTATTTTGGGGTTCAATGCTATCTGCTGCTTTGCCTCGGTTCTGTTGGTGACACACTTCATGTTTTCCTACCAAGTGGCCAAATACAGCCATGGACATATCCTGTGCATAACTCACGAAAACGTTTGTCAACTTCCCTGTGCATAACTCACAGACATGCTTGTCAACCATGAAAGAGTATCAAGCCGGACTACACGAAAGATGGGCTCCCAAACGCAGGCCCCAGTTGGTCAGCAGTACTTCAAAGTGCAGCATGCGGGTGGTGCATCATGCACGTTTGGCCCTGCCCAACACTGTCTAGACAACAGCCAAGTCCTACGCTCTTGGTCTGAAGATGACCAGAATGACATGGGCTGCATCTTATGTCGCCAAGATGGCACAACCACAGCCCGCCCGACGACAACCTCACAAGAACCTGTAAAAATATCCCTCAACTCAACTGGCCCTGAGTGAGCGTTGAGTGGACCCAAGAAGACTATGAGAGATCATGACTCGCTGAGCATCCCATTCCAGCGCTCACCAACCTTATGTGTGCCTTAGTGAGCCTAATTATTCTGAATTAACTTAAGGCCGAATTATTAACCTGTATTTTCTTTACTAAGGCCGAATAATTTAAGAACTATAACTGTTAAATATGGCCGAATCTCTCCGCGCATTGCATTGTATTTAAACAGTGTTTGTAAATGCGCTTGTTAGAGAGTCAGCGCATTCATCATTAATTTGCCAAGCATGATCTCACGCATGCATGGAAACGGCACACGTTTTTCTTGCCTCGTCATTGTGAGCCTAGTCTTCAATGCATTAAAGAATTGGGAGCTGCTTGGCTGGTATAACTAGGCCAATCGCTTCCACCTTTGCAAGAATCTGTGTGGCTCATGGCGCCTCCATAAGACTCACCCCTACAAGTCCAGCGCTTTGAAGGGCAGAAAGTGGACAAGCAAATGATGTGTTGGTTTCTACCATTTCTTCCAGAGCCAGGTACAGCCTGAGGAATGTCATTCCACTGGCATGAAACTTCTGGCCATCAAATGACTCTATAGACAGGCGAAAAAACCATTCAAACGCGCATGTGCTTTGCTGCGTGTCAGCTTGGCTCAAAAAGCGCAAACAGGCCTGGTGGCACCAGAAAACTAAACACCTAGCTTCCCAGCCTTTGCCTTGAGCTTTGGGCTGATAGTTGCGTTTTCCTGATCATGGTCGTGGTCAGGTTACTCAACTTGGAAGGGGCGCCATTGGCCTTGTAAAATTTGGGAATGCGTTCACAAAGTTACCATAGCTTTTGATGGTCATTGCCACTCAGCTGTTGCAGGATGAGGGGCATGCAGTTGCAAAGATAGTCCTCAGCACACAGGCACTGCGTTAGCAGAAACCAAATTAAACAAAACAAAAACAAACTGTTCAAAACATCAAAGCCACGTGGCTGCAGCCAGCCCTCAAATGTGTGGAGCCAGTCCACAATGAAGCACTGACCAGTCAGCCCAGCCCAGGGCTCTGAAACAAAGTGCTTATTGTTGTTTTTCGCGCTGCGAAAGTTGGCGTTCCAGCTCATATTCGGAGAACTCTGCGCCTCAATGGCCATGAAGTCATCCATGCCTGCTTTGCATTTGTAGCATTTGTATTCTACTTCTGTCCATCGAGGAAGATGGAATGTGCTTTTCTAGCAAGCCCAGTCAGCCCTAATTTCAGCCAGACCGGGGCGACACCGTCCCGGAGAATAGTGGCCGCAAGCGCCTGGGTCGTCAAATCTGGCCTTCGCCCGCCACAACAGCGATCTGATGCGGAGGATGGCGTTGAAGTCCTTCCTGCCAAGGTCTGCGAAGGGGAACGTGCGTTTGGCCTCTAACCGACACAATTGATCATCTGGGTTTTAGAGCCGCGGGGCTTCTACCTGCAACGCCATCTCCGCTGTCAAACTTCTTGTAGAGGTCCTCCCTCAGCTTCCTTCCTGCGGCGGATGTCTCTTGCCACGTCAGTTTGCTTGCTCCACCTGCTCTCTCATCTCCTCATCATGAAACCAGATGTTGGGATCAAAGAAAGCAAAATTATGCGCGTACATGGCCTGCAGGTTCGTCGAATAAAGCCGCTGGCCGACACCGCCGCTGGAGTGCCCGATGAACAGGCGTACGACATTGACCCCCCTTTTTGCTCAGGCCTGCGCTGCCTGACCGCATTTGAACACCGGCAAATTTCCCCAGTCTGCATATAGAGCTTTTGCACTCGCTCAACCATGTAAAGACGGACAGTGTATCGGGAGAGCATGTGGACTGCGCAAACAGCAATCCTCCAGCTGCGTTCGTAGCACTTGTCGTGCTGGAAGCAGCTCGTCATCATACAAGGGGGGTCTCTGCCAATTTATATAATCTGAATAATTCAAATTATTTCAATTCCGTGAATTATTTTAATTTGGAAAAGGGGGGCTGCCAATTTAAATAATAAGGAATTTGAACGACATAAACTATGTACATTATCTAAATGGGGCAGTCGTACCTTATGTGTGATTCAAACGAATTAAATTATTTGAGCGATTTAAGTTGGAAAAGGGGGGCTGCCAATTTAGCTAATTCAAATAATTTAAAGGATTTAAATTATGTAAACCATTTACATTAGAAAAAGGGGGAGGTCTGCCAATTGAAAGAGTGGAACCAATCTACACGATGCAAATTGTTTACATTATTGAAATGGTTTAATATATTTAAATGGAGCCTTGTGTGTGTGATTCAAATGTTTTGAATCATTTAAATTGGAAAAGGGGGATCTGCAAATTTAAATAATTTAAATGACTATATTTTAAACTATTCAAATTATTGAAATTACTCTAACCATTTAAATGGGCCAGCCGTACCTTATGTATGATATTTAAACGGCTTAATTATTTCAATTTTATGAAAATTGGAAAAGGTGGGTCGTAAGTGATTAATTGGAAAAGGGGGATTTGTCGATTTAAAAGACTTAAATGTTTTAAACGGGGCAAGCCGTACAGTCTGTATGCTTCAAATGGTATAAGTTAGTTAAACTATGTAGAATATATAGATCATTTAAATTGGAACAGGAGGGTCTGCCAATGTTCTTAATTTGAAACATTAAAATCGCTTAATTAGCTAACTTATCTAAATTGGAAACGGGATCAATTTAAATTTGCGAAATGAGCTTGCAACTTAAATCATGGGCATCTAAATTGGCAAACTGCGCGTGCAACTTAGATGATGGGTATTTGAATTGGCAAACTGAGCTTGCAACTTAAATCATTGCAACTTAAATCATGCAACTTATATCATGGGAATTTATATTGGCAAACTGAGCTTGCAACTCAAATACATAGCTCACAGGGCTCCAAACTATATAATACATGATCTTCCCTCTTACAGGGGGTGGGGCAGCATGAGCAATCCAAGCCACTCTTTGTTTTAGTCAGCTTCTGTGCGCAAAATGACAGATCAGATGAAAGGAGAGCATTTTCAGACAGGATTCTTTGTTCCAAACAGGCAAGAATTACATATTATCATGATTTGTCTGTGCTTTTTTTTTTCTGCTGTGGAAAACCAGGGCCTGTATAGCGTCCCTTTCTTGTGCCCCAAAGGTGATGCTGAAATTGGACCTGTGTGGCCACCGTCCTTTCCGTGTGGTACCACTGGTTTTCCTCCCATCGCCGAAGGGCTCCACGCGGTGATGTCGCGTGTCCGCCAGCAGCTGCAGACTGCCGGGCCAAGCAGCGGCCCTGGCGCAGCAGGTCACCAGGGCGCTGCAGAAGAAGACGTCCAAACCTGCAACACTGATCCGCGACCATGTCTCTGGAAGTTTAAGGAGAGTGGGTGAGGGCATGTTGGAGAATATCTGGAAGGGGGCCAAACAGCACAAAAGGGACTTGTACTCAACCACCACATGGAGGACACGACAAAACGGCGCTCCTGGATCATGTTTGAGGCCTACCCTGCAATGGCTATACAAAAATAACTTTCTGTTATTGCGGTGTTGGAAAAGACTGAGCTGGCTCCTTGCAAAATGTTGGCAGAAACACTCACCTCTCGAAGGAGCGTTCGGCATTTCCGAGGTGATGCGGACACATTGGGGAGGAAGATGTGGCGAGTCCACACCCCCATGGGAGAGGAACACATGTTGGAATCCATCATTCAACATATTCCGAGGCAAGGCAGTTTCTGCTCTGATGCGATTGATTCCGCAACTATTCCAAGTGAAAAATGAACAACAAAACCACGTTGCCATGGTTTAACGTTACCTTACCTGCATCTAGTACCAGTGAAGGGTGCTCTCCGAACGCTTAAGCCTTCACCTTGCGCCTTCCCCTCGCCTGGGCTCTTGGACCGTTCACGGTTTCACCTTGACCCTTGAGCCATGAGCCTATGAAACCGTTGAAGAAACAAGGACGAACTTGCTGCAGCAAACTTCCACCAGAAGGAAGTCAAGTGTCCGAGTGCCATCATCCTGGATGCGCAACATGCAACTCTGTCGAGTTGAAAGTCGCATGATCCGCATCGCCTGCATCCTCTGCCTCTGCGAAAGCTCCAAGTGCCTGGCATGGAGCAGACGAACGGCTCATCCATTCGCTCAGAAGCCATGCCGCTTGATTTCGCCCGCACGGATCTTCACGCCATCCGATAACTGGGAGACTCTGGGACAAAAGACATGCAACAAATTGCCGTGCCTGTGTCCAAACAATGCTAAAGGAACATGGTGAACACTTGTCGGATCCTCCTTCCAATCATGGGCTGAGGCTACTATGACAATTCTGCAATCAACCAATCTGTGTAAATGCCCTAATTTTGGCCTGCAGCTGTTGCAAATCTGCCAAGTTGCCTGTTGCCATGCATTCTGCTTGCCCAAAGAGACCACGCTCTTCGTCAGCTGCACTATTGCATCGCAACATGTCATGCACCAGGCAAGGTTGTTGAATTTCTGGGAATGCATCATTGGCTTGCACTTGCTTGTGCTGCGCAAGCACTTGCCAAGGTCAACACTGGGTTCGGCTTCCTGCTGGCATGTGGCAAGTTCCTGCCAGAAGCACGCCAAACTGTCCAAGGATCAGTCTGTTCATTGTTGCACACCTGGAAGTCGGCTCCTCCCCTACTGTCTTGACCCAAATTCCAGTCTGGAATGAACGGGTCAAAATGGCGGAAACCAAGGCTGAGACATATTGTTCCAGCCGAGGTTTGCCGTGATCTGCCTTCGCTGTGTTGCATGACCCCCTCCCCACACTTGACCCCACCTAGTTGCACCGTCCCCGACGCTATACCAATGCAATATAAGCCATCAAAGGAAACATTCGTGGGGACCAGTACCCCGCAAGTAGTAGCTGCTGCCTGTCTGACGGCGCTCTTTCTTGACGCGGATAGGCAATAACAGGGACGCTCGGCCAACCAAGGTCCCCATGAGGCTTTTGTTTGGGGGTAAGAGTTGGCCAGCCGTCCCCGTCGAGATGATCGAACTCGACGCAGCAACCCAGGCCAGGCGCAATGTCACGCCATCACGCCCCCTCTGCGCCCTGCGAGTTGGGGTGAGAAGTTACCTAGGACTGGGGGGTGGGTGCTTGGTGCGCGCAATGGCAAGTTTGGGCTTGAATCCACGAGGTACATGCCAGCATGAAAACATGCACTTTGGCCCGCCAACAAACCAACACTTTCCTTCCATCCCTTTCCCAAGAAAATACTCCTCTGCAGATTGACACCGGAGTTGGGTGACTTTTTGTTAAGTTGTGTGTCAATGTGGGGGCAACAAGGCTGCAAACAGGTCTGCTCTTTGCCGGGGTCCCAGCTCAGCGAGGGCGCCACTCCCCAGAGCACCGCGCGGCTCGGGGCGCCGGCTCAGCGTCCGCAGGTCACGCCCCAAAGGCTCCCAAAAAGTTACAAAGGAAGTGGGACTCTTCACATTGAAAAAGAAGAAGCAGCCAGGTGTGCACAAGCATCGAATGAACAAATTGGAGATGCGAGGCCAAGGCTAGCAAGACTCTTTCACTGACTTTTGCTAGTTCTGAGCTCAAATTCTTGAGGGCACACGGAACCTATCCACATGTTGAAGGCCCAGGCCTCCGGACTCGGCCCCTGGGCCCCAATGCCACGGCCGACGCTGAGGTGAAACGCCCCTCCCTGCGGGCCTGACCTGGCAGGGTTGCACTTGCTTGCCATCGAAACCAAGCTATGTGCTTTGCCGTCGGAACAAAGCGATGTGCTGTCCCCCACACGTTTCTTCAAACACAAACCGGCATTTGTGGTGACAACAGAGAGTGAATTTGAGCAAATGCAATAGATAGAGGAGAAGCAACGTACTGTTTTGAAACGCATCCGCTGCATGAAAACAGTTAAATGTGACAAATGGTTACGTTTCAAGCAGAACCCAGAGCCTTTATACAGTAGTTGGATGCCTGCTGCTGTACAGTTCTGTTAGCATCTTTCTTTTTATTCCTGTTACACTTCTTGGCTTTAAAATTGAATTAGAGATCGAACAGAAGCCTTTATGGAAAAGACAAGCTGGTCGTTTCTTTTAATTTGCAAATTAGTAGAAACTCAAGGAAGATGCAATTTTAGCTTTTTTGGTTTACAAGCTTTAGATTGTAACGCTTTAACTTGAAACCATACTAACTTTAATTTCAACTACAAGTTGCTCCAGAGTAGACCCCAAACAGATTGTGCGAGGAGCACTCTCGCGCGCCAACGGGGAACCCGACGGTGGACACGCTTGTGCACCAGCAAGGAACACTTGCGCGCGCGCCCACAGTGAACACACTTACGCGCCGACATGCGCCGACGGCGAACGCGCTGATGCGTCAACGAGGAACACTTTTGCGCCGACAGTGAACACACTTGTGCGCCAGCAAGGAACACTCTTGCGAGCACGCTTATGCGCCAACAGTGAAACTGTTTTATGCGCCGACGGTGAACACGCTTATGCACCCACGAGAAACATCACACTGGCAAGCATGAGGCCCGGCGATCTGGCAGCACGGAGAGACAAATGAAGGCACGTGCTGGGAGACAAGCAAATGCGCACACTGGCGAGTATGCGGCCCGGCGATCTGGCAGCACTGGGAGACAAATGAAGGCGCATACTGGGAGACAAGTAAATGCGCACGCTTACGGGCATGCGGCTCGGCGAGACATGATCCGGAGAAGCTGGTGCAGAATGTGATTCGCGCGCGAATCCCGAATCTCGAATCCCGAATCGATGGGGCTTTCCCAGTCCCGAATCCTGAATCCCGAATCCTGAACGAAAATGTGATTCGAGTCCCGAATCCCGAATCCTAAATCCCAAAAATGTGATTCGAGCCCCGAATCCCGAATGTCGAACCCCGAATTCCGAATCCCGCAAATGCGATGAGTCCCGAATCCCGAATCCCGAATCCAAAATCCCGAAAATGTGATTCGAGTCCCAAATCCCAAATCCCAAATCCCGATCCCAAAAAATCTGATTCGAGTCCCGAATCCCGAATGCCGAACCCCGAATCCCGAAAATGTGATTCGAGTCCCGAATCCCGAATCCTAAATCCCGAAAATGTGATTCGAGCCCCGAATCCCGAATGCCGAACCCCGAATTCCGAATCCCGAAAATGCGATGAGTCCCGAATCCCGACTCCCGAATCCAAAATCCCGAAAATGTGATTCGAGTCCCAAATCCCAAATCCCAAATCCCAAATCCCAAATCCCGATCCCAAAAAATCTGATTCGAGTCCCGAATCCCGAATGCCGAACCCCGAATCCCGAAAATGTGATTCGAGTCCCGAATCCCGAATCCTAAATCCCGAAAATGTGATTCGAGCCCCGAATCCCGAATGCCGAACCCCGAATTCCGAATCCCGAAAATGCGATGAGTCCCGAATCCCGACTCCCGAATCCAAAATCCCGAAAATGTGATTCGAGTCCCAAATCCCAAATCCCAAATCCCAAATCCCAAATCCCGATCCCAAAAAATCTGATTCGAGTCCCGAATCCCGAATGCCGAACCCCGAATCCCGAAAATGTGATTCGAGTCCCGAATCCCGAATCCCGAATCCCGAAAATGTGATTTAATCCCGAAATGTGATTAAATCCCGAATCACGAAATTGACAGCGACATCCGGATCGCCGATCTGGCAGCATGCTGCCCGTTCTTTTTAGAACGGTAAACTGTTTGGGAAAAAATACGTTGAATTAGAGTTTAAAAAAGTGTTCCGTTCCAAGTAGGACTTTAATTGAGTTTTAAATAGACTCTACAAGGAAAGAGAAGCTTGTTGTTGCTTCTAATTTGCAAGCCCCTTGAAAAAAGAGTACAGTAAAAAAACATGGAAAATGTGGATTCCATTGCAATTGGTTTGCAAGTTCTACATTACGAGGGTTTACATTTCTTTTGGGATTTAGACTAGAATTCAATTCACGGTTCAGAAATATATTCTAATTAGCACTGTCATTCCAAGTAGAGTGTCCATTAGAAATTAATGAGAACCTTGAATTCGATTTGGATGCTACATAGGACTCTATTCAAATATGAGTCCAATTGAGATTTAGTTATAGTTTGGTTTGGGAAGGAAATCTTAGACAGGAATTCCGTCCAATCCTAAATAGGATGTCCTTTCCAAATAATTACGAGTCTAGCTGGAATTTAATGAGAACTTTGTCCTGCTTGCAGAGAAACGTATCTTGGGTTGTTGCACAGAGGGGGGTTGCACACAGTGGAAAACACAAAGGAAACACACAAGCAAAAAACAGAAAAGTAACTCCAACAGATACAAGAGGTCATGGGTCTTGTTTTTTTGGTTTATGGCATGACCGCAAGATGACCAACACCAAGCAAAGGCAAAATAAACAAAAACAAAGCCCAACAAATACAAAAAGTCATGGCATAATGTTTTGCCTAAGCAGCATCAACTTTTGCCTAACTGAAGTATAGTGTCATTTTGATATTGCCTGGATAGCTAGAAGGCGCTGCATTGATTCAGTCTGCATGGCTTATTGCACGAGCCGTCTCAGTTGAAGTAGCCATCTTTTATTGAACCTGCCATTGCTTGAAGCTGTTTGTTGATGGCGATGAGATGAAAGGGTGGTTTGGGAAACCGGCGATGCCACAGTTTTGCATTTACACCTCTCTGAATAAGGCCTCAACTGCAGCAGCCCAATGGCACAATTGAACATACACCCCCCACGTTTCTCAACCTAAACAAAGGCAGCCATGTCAATTCAATGACGCTCATCAACCAACCTCGGAATCGGCGACAACTACGGCCAAACTTCGTCAACTTGCTCCATCGCTTGACTCCCCGATTCTTTGGATTTCCTCTGGAACTGGCTGTGATGAAACGATATCAAGTACCTGCTTGGCAGGCAACCTGCAGAAACTTTCTGAGAGCATGGGAAGACATAACCTTGTTCCAGCACTCTCTGAAGAGTGTGGATACAGGGCTGGAAAATGCTCTCTGATGATCCGGCTCCACCGGGGTGTTGCACGCCAAACTGCGTGCCAGGCTGCGCCTGCAATGCAAGCAATTACAAGAATTACATGTCGGTTGGAAAAGCGCCTGTCGACGCCAGCCTTGGTCTCCGCATCCTTGGCAAAGGTGTTGCCACCATCGAGGCAGAAGTTGCTCTGCTCACGATTTTTCAACAAACGGGACCACTGCCGAAAACTTGGGTTCAAGTGGGCCCTGAACCAACCCAATCTTCTGCATGCTAACATGTGCAGCGAAGAACAAGGTTGCCACAGTCCAGGAGATTGCCCAGCGCCATCCGTTGTTGTACTCGTGGTCCTCCTTGCCATAGAAGCCGATCTTCTCGTTGCCCTTTGTCGGGGGAACGGTGTCGTTAGCCGCATTGTGGCTGGCAAAGAAGCCGAAGAGGGAGAGCCAGATGGCAGCGAAGGAGAGCACGGCAGCCTTTTTGAAGTCCCGGTCGATGCAAAGACAGAAGAGCCAAGTGAGCACCACGCTGAACATCATGCCGCCGCCCTGGCCCATCATCTGGATGCCCTCGTTGGTGTTGCCCAGCTTGGCCCAATTGCAGAGGTAGGGGAAAAGGCTGAGCAGCAGGGCGGGGTAGTGACGCGGTGGCGTCTCTTCGAATGCCTGGCGGCCCAAGATCAACCCAACAAAGACCAGGATCGCGCCGCTGGCACATTCAGGCAGGGACTGGTACAGCGCAGCGAAAACGCCGCTGAGAAGAAGAATGAAGTAGAGGATGCCGTTGAAGAGGCTGTAGCCACGCCTTGCGCCGAGGGACTTGTGGATGGGATGTCCGATGTACACCGTGGTGGAGTAGAAGGATCCACAGAGTGCGCCAATGCAGGTGCCCAAGCCATCCACAATCATTGTCTCTGCCATGGGGTAGTCGTCGCCTGCTGCGGAGGCGCTCTCGACGCAGCTCATGGTCCCCACGAAGCCCACCACACCCACCAAGAAGAGCGTGGTGATGAAGCTGCCAATCTCAGAGAACCCACCCAGGCCTACAAAAATCGCACCTGAAAGCACGTTGTCCTGGAAAGCGTAGGTGTCCCATGCGCGCTGGGCTTCGGCCTGCGAAGTGCCCGTGCAAGTGACCCTTGTGGAGTCAAAGTACTGCAGGGTGTATCCATATTTCGTGGCGCCAAGCGTGCCGGCCTCACGGGCACAACCACCGGACCATCCAGCAATGGCAGCGGCCAGGATCGCGAGCAGGCCAATGGGGAAGGTCAGCTTCCTGAAGATGTGGTACCGGACCCCACCGAAGAAGCCGTTAAAAACGATAAGGAGCGGGATCAGGCAGACCATGGGCTCCGCAGCAATGTTCAGCATCGGCACAAAGCCAAGGTACACGAAACCCACACCCACCATAGGTGCGTAGAACGCAGCCGCAGGTGCCGCCTTGCGGATGGACTCCCCAAAGAAAGCTCCGAGCATTTCGAAAATGCCCAACAGGAAGTTGGCGGCCACAGAAACCTTCCAGGCGTGGTCTGCGGCATTGACCGCGGCCGTGCGGATGTCGGCGTCCGTGGCACCAGCGCTCGGGAGGTTCAGGAAACCTGCAGAGATCAGAGCTTCCAAATTGATAGCATAGAGGGTGATGTAGACGCCCGTGGTGTTGATGCCATAGGGTTGGGCGGTGACGTCGGTTCGCTCTTCTTTGTTGCCCAAGCGGCCACACTGCCAAGCGTAGTAGAGGTTGCCCAAAAGCAAAGCGAAGGCACAGCCAGGGATGTTTCGCGAGAAGTACACCTTCTCCCATTCCTGGGCCACGGCTGTGGCGTAGGTGGTACCATCGGTCATGGCAACAGCGGTGAAGGCGGCCATCGTGCCAACGATGCCATAGCCGATGTGGCCCACTGCTGCGCCCGTAGTGCCCAGCAAGGACCCCAAGTTGTCCACGAAGAGCTCGGACAAGCCCTCCGCCTCACCCGAGCCCGTCCAGACCGGGATCTTCGTGTTCCAGGCCAGGCTCGTGCCTTGCCACCAAGTGAAGGGGTTCTCGAACCACTTCCGCTCCGGCTTGTCCGTGCGCGACAATTTCAGGTCCGCCATGGAAGTGAAGAGCACAGAATTTGCTCCTTTGCTCGGAGGACTGGGACAAAGAGTCGCACTCACCCAGCCAAAATGCTCCGATGGTACAAAACATGCACGCCGGTGTGGGAAGTGGAGGTGTGGGAAAGATTGTAGGGACTACTTTTGATGGAGGGTGACGTTTGTTTCTCGATCTTTGCACATCTATGCGGGTCTTAGGCCTGCAAAGCTGGCCTGTTAACTGCTCATGAGGCCTTCGCCGCATTTTGCAGGAAAGAAGATAGATGGAGAGCTACACACCGAATGTGCCCGCAAGACCCACAACCTTGAGAAGCTTCCAGCGTCAGGCAGCAACCCCACTGGGCCCGCCTCCACGTCATCGGTTTGCAATGGCCGTAGCAACAGCGGCCTGACAGCAGCAAAATGACACCAGCACACAATGCTTGGACCGAACTTCTAGTGAGAGCCTGAAACCTAACTTCTTGCACTGCGCCTCTTCACCTTGGGACGAGTGAAATTTGGGCCAACTGTTCGTGTGGCCGATTGTTCGGTGCAGGCGGATGACAGTTCAAACTTGAAGGTAAGAAGGGTTGAGGTCCTCATGTAATGCCATCGTTCATTCAATGACGGCGCTCTTCAGCAAAGCCCGTCCTCAAGCAGGCGCCCCATGCCGTGTGATATTTCCTCTAACTCTTTCACTCGCCTCTCTCCCTCTCGCTCTCTCTCTCTCTCTCTCTCCCTTTTGATCGCTCCCCCGCCCCAAGCCAAACCTTCAAGATCGGCAGCATTCGAATGCAAGGCACGCTGGCCAACCGCTTCTGGGACCCATCTCGCGCCTCCGCCAAGGTGGCCATAAGGAGCTGCTCCGCCACCATGAGCTGCTCCTGAAAGCGCAACCCACAGAAGCCAGCGAAACCATCTGGCATCCGTTGGCGGGCTGTTCAACATGCTGCGTCCACAGCAAGAACTTGGTGATCTTTTTGGTAGGGTTTGGCCAGGCACGGCTGAAAAGCTCTGAGAACCCCTCGGGCCCATTCCCAGTAGCATGATGAGTGTGTTGTGACAACATCTGCACTTCAGACATCATGCCTCCCCCGAAGAAGGTTGACTTGCCTCTCTTTCTGGACTACGAGCAAGCAGCAAACCCACCAGGCCATCAACCGCTACGACCACAGCTTGGTCGTGAGAATCGTCGCTGCAGTGTCACTAGAAGAACCGCAGCAGCTCCTGGCTGCCAGGGCCAAGCATGGCCATATGCCTGAAGATGCAGCGCAATTCCTGCTGCTTGAACGTTCATAAGTCACGATGACTTGACGCCACACACAAACTAAACGCACACATGTTTGTCTATGGTGCATGTATTGCAACACATACACTTCACGCACAGAGAGAGAGAGAGAGGCAGACAGACAAAGAGAGAGAGAGAGAGAGCGAGAGAGAGAGAGAGAGAGATGTGTTTCTATGCTACATACAAGTATTGCAACACATGCACACACACACACACAAACGCTGGAATGCGTGGCTTCCCCGGCATCAGGGACTTTTGATTTTGGAGAGCCAAGCATGGCTTTCGCCGATTGAAAGCCATGCCCTGTTCAAAATCTGCAGGCTTGAACACGAGGATCCCTTGGACTGGGTGCTGCACGGCTGACCAGGAAGATCGGGAGGTCTCAGCTCAATCTGGGCGCGGCCGTGCAATGCTGAGCGCAAGTTCCATGGGCTCGTGCGAGTCACAGCAAAACCTGGCACCCAACACTGTGTAAAGAACCAAAAACGCGGCCGTGCCGATTTCTGTTTGGGATTGTCCCGTTCTCCAGCGCAGCTTGCAGAATATGTGCTGCTGCTTGCCTCATGAGCCCCAACCCTGCTGTCTTTCTCTCTCTCTCTCTCGCTCCAACGCTCACTCTCTCCAACGGCTGCAGGAGCAAGGCTTGACAGCATCCCTTCCAATTGGACATCGAAGGAAGTCATTGCTTCAAGGACTTTCGGGGAAGGACCGCCAGGCCCCAGGCCGCGAGGTTGCCCGCCTGTTGTCGGATCCGCGCCAAGGTGCTGCCCTGAGGTGTCACAGCCGCGAGGTGCTCACGTCGCAAATGGCAGACATAAGTGGCAGACATAAGTGGCAGACCAAGTGCAACGCAAGGTGCGTAAACATTGCATGCTCAGATAATAGAATTTGTTGACTCGAAGGCGCTTCAAATATACATCACACAGCCCCTTTACAAGCCTCAGTATTCATCCAAGAGTCACATTTCGCTTTGGAACTCAATGTTACAGGCCAACCTTCACTTGGTCGTGGACTGAGGTGATACGAAAAGAAGTGCAAGGCCCATTCATTCCACTCAACAGGCGGCCAAAGATCGGCGCAGTCGCGCACAAGAATCACATCAAAAACAATCAAATCCGTCACACCCGCCTTGGGGCCCATGATGTGGGCCACATGCTCAGACTGGACTGAGAGCTCCTGCATGCGAAGTTTCATATATGTTACTCCGCAAGGTCTCACCACGCTGGCTGCTGGCCAGTAAAGTGGGATCGGAGCCTATCCAAAGCAAAACTGAACTGAGTCGCCTCTGGCCGCATGTAAACTCCTGATTGCCATGGAACCTTGCAATTCACCAACAGCAACCCAGCCTAGATATACACACACACACACACGTCACGGCATGTTCGGCTGGCCCGCAGGGGCAAGGCCAAAAGAGACACTCTCAACAATGACTTGCGATGTAGCGGTGGGATTTGAGAGCAGGCTTGCAACAGGGGCAACTGCTTGCCTTTAGAGAAAGCTAGATTCCTTGCGCTGGCTTCAAAGTATTCAATATCACATGCTGTTCGGTTGTTCAATGGCTGTTCGGTTGTTCACTGGCTCGCTCAGCCCTCTCCTTTGAGGCAAAGCCGGACCCAGAGAGGCCGAGCTTCTGCCTGGAAATGCACGCAGCTTCTGAAATTCTGGGCCATGAACCGGTGAAGGCAAAAGGGAGGACTCCCAGAAAGTTCCCAAGTGCTTTCGTTTGGAGGGTCGGTGGGGGGCGGCTCCCTTGCAGGGGAAAAGCGCCGAAAAAAAAGAATTAAACTGAGTATCAAAAGGGTCACCAGCTGGTTTTAGACCGGAGTGAGACGAACGAATCCTGGCCAAAAGCAACTGCGTGAGAACATCCTACCCCAAAGTCCATACCCCCAAAAAAGCGAGGGCAACTTAGCAGTCGCATGTCAAACAGAACCTGCGTATAGCCAGTGGGCTCGTACAGCAATTGCTGCTAGTAAAGCTGCGGGAAGATAACGGAGTGCTTGAGTTTGGTGGAGGGCGAAGGCGCACATGCGCGGCGAAGGGACCAGAAAAAGGGCCAAAAGGGCCCAAAGGAATTCCTGGTCCGAACCATGGCACCCTTCGTTAGGCAAGTAGACCCCAAGCCCACCCCTACCGCGAGGTTTGGCCAAGTCTGGCAAACAACTTGCGTGCACCCTGCCTCACCAATCTCTCAGCCGCATCCATCGCATCCTGCCACATCCAAACAGCTCTAAGTCGTCAGTATTCACACGCAATATGTGTGGCAAAGAAAGCACATGCCAAGATTCTCTACAAATTGTGCAGTCCGGGGCCCGATGATTATCACTCACATGCATGGTGCAGATTCATTCAAGAAACTAGGGGTCTTGTCGACATGCTAGGCGCGGCAATTGAAGAGTCTGATCCCCAGCTGGGCTGGACATGACACTGAATGGGGAGGCACCATGAAGGCTATGCAAGCAATTGTCCCACTGGAAAAAGGATACGTGGGGTGTAGGGTAGCGTTGCTTCCACCAGGAGCCGTAAAGGACACGACAGCTCGCGTCAAGACTTGAATCGAGCTGCAGAGTTGTCTGTCCCATTCCGTTGCTATGTTGTGCGGCTGAGAAGTCAAAAACATCAAACACGGTGACACATCCAGCCGATGCAATGAACGCATATCTTTCCACATTCGGTGCAAATGCCGCAAAAAACCATTGCGCGGAATAACATGGAAGCAGCTCCCAGCCTCCGAGCAAACCACTGCCAACCCCCTCCCTTGGCCCCCGCCGGATGGCCGGTGATGATGGCAAGGCTATAGCCCAGCTCCTGATTTGCAGTGCACCACTTGGAACCCAGAGTTGCGGATGTCTTTTGGAGGGCACCATTTTAGTTTTGTTTAAAAGGAAACCAAACGGGAAACAATCATTTTGGAGGTCTCCTAGAGAAAGACGCAGCCTTGTGATCAAAACCACCCCGCCATTTGAACACACGTTGGGTGGTCCCGAGACCTTCGACACAGCACAATCGCACAGCCCAAGGGACACTCCGCCTTGGCTGGCAAGATTTGGAGCCAGTCTTTGATAGCATCTTGAGCAACTGCTGCCTGATTGTTTTATGTTCAGCTGCCCAAACAAACATCTTCAATACTTGTTTATAGGCACACCTGATACATTGCGTTGGTCCCACTCCCTGTGGTGTATCTCACCAGCTTGCTTTCGGCCTCTCTGTACAACATCAATATGATACTTGGACTTCTGTCACGTTGCTGCCGACTGGAGTCTATGAGAAGCGCCAAGTCAGGATTTCAGGATGTCAGGAATGGGCGTCAACAATGGGCAAATATGGTCAGACTGCCGCCATGCACCTTTGCACGACCTCCCTCTGACGTATCCCTGGCCCTCATACTGACGGAGAAGAGTCCTGGTTTGCCTTCCAGTCCCATGTCTATGGAAATGCTTTGCTTTGCCCCAATTACTCAGCGGGCCATGGCCTATGAATCCGCCAACTTAAGATGTGAGGAGTGAGGCTTAAATGTGGATAGCTTCGCACTATTCAACTCCTGGAGGGCACTGCCTTTCTGAGTCAACGAGCAACGCTTTTGTATTTAACCCGGCACCCCTGACCAGGCTGTGCGGCTCTTTGCAAAATGAAACTTCATGTCATCCCCAATCAACGTGACTTTGGACCCCCTTTGGACTGGATTCTAGAAGTCTTGGGACTTTTTCTTGCACAACTCTCACGTCGCTCCAGCCATATACGGCCCACGCCTTAGTCTCCTGCCTGATCTTGACGTCGGCACCTTCACAAGTTCAACCCGTGCGCAGTCTCGACAACTCTTTGTACTCCTTCACTCTTTGATCTGCATGAACCCCAGGCCTGTCTGGTTGCAAATGGCCATGATGACCTGGCAGTTGGCTCCCAAAACAGAAGCAAATTCCCGTGCACGGTGCGGGCTGTCCGCAAAAGCTGGATGCAAGAGATCCTGTTGATTCAATCAAACAACATTCCAGGGTGCCAAAGACTCAACTGACTGGATCACGCGACAGCTGCCAAGAATCTGGGAACTGCCCTGCATCAGGAGCGAAACAATATGAAACTCGTGAAAAGTTGGAAACTTGAGATACTACACGGCACGCACACGTGCGGCAAGGTGCAAAGGCACAATCGTATGTAGTGTTGTTGTCTTCTGTGACAAGTAGATGTCGCAGTGTTCAAACCCGAGTTTTCAATTTCACATTAAAGATCTTCACAAAGCCAATTGCAACATTGCACATTTTGAGCCCGGCGTGACTTGTTCTGTTGGACGGTCTTTGCTGACTAAAGTGGTGGATACCTCCACCACCACCAGTCACTCAAAAATATCTGAAAAAGCTTCAACCTTGAGAGGATTCAAGGGACACTCACACACATCGTCGATTTGGGCAACACAAGCAGGTGGCGTCGTGTTTACATGCAGCGGCGTTGGTCCTTCACAAAACGAAACAAATGTCACTTGTCGATCACCACTGTTTTTAAATGCCGCACACGCTCGATAAAGTGGATGTTGTGATGAGTAGTCAAGGATGTGTGTGTGTGTGTGTGATTCCGCTTACTAAAAGTAAATGTCGCGGTTTCGAGCACCCGCTTGGCGGCATCAAAGTTCTTTGCAAAACAAGCCACTACAGAAAACGATGATTCCGCTTACTTACAGTAGATGTCGCTGTGGTCTGTAGATGCGTTTCAGCAACTTTTGTAAATGTCGCTCTGGTCCGTAGTCTGAAGTGGTAGACACCCGCAGCGTCGCATCACCAGTGTGCCAATAAAGAAATGTGTTTTCCTCTTGCTAAAAGTAGATCTTGCGACAGTCCGCAAACTATTTTGGTCGACACCCCCAGCAGCACCAGTGCTTTAGTAGGCAAAATGCTTTTCCGAAGGCAACCTAGGACGATTCAGCACCTGTAAGTGTGAGCTAAGTCATCTGAACGTTGAATGCCTTTTTGCGAAGAGCACGAAGACTTCAGACAGAAGAGCTAAGTCAAGGAGCATGAAACAAACATGACCCTGAGCATGCCTATACAAACAGAAGTCCTCAAATTATATATATATATATGTACATAGATAAATGACCACCAAAGGGTCCGCAATCAAACTTCATAGCCTCATAACAGTTCAATGTGGTAGTTATTTTTGAATTGCAGGGGCAGCCATTTAGCACTACACTTCAACAATATTCAAGATAAAGCTGAGGGGTCTGCCAAGGGATCATTGTGCCCACAAAGATCTTACGAATCACTATACATATCTATACGCATACATCTATACTATATATATTACAGGCATATATGTACATGTGCATATGTGTATATATATATATAGGTGACATCTCATAAGCCACTCGCAACATATGTTGCGCTTGCCAAGAATCAAATCAAGAAGCTGCAAGGATGCTCATCGTTTTCTGACATGTATGTTTAGGAAGCCATCACCGTCAAAGCTTTTAACGGAAAACACACATCACTTGTCAAATCCGAACCACAAACTTGGTTGCTGTTGCCCGCCTTGCAAAAAGTTTGACGTTTTGGGTGTTTAGTGGAAAACCCCTTGATTTCCCAAAAAGTTAAAGTCTAAAGATCCAACCCAATAGCAGTCAAGAAGATTGGCTCAGGTCACGCCTCACCGCCCTTGCCGATGAGCCGCGCCACGCACTGCTGCGGCACCATGACCTGACGGAGGACCAAAGAGGCAGTTCCCCCAAAAAGAGGCGAGTTGAAGTCTGCCTGGTCAAAATGGAATCCGAAGGCCATGAAAACGCAACGGGGCTGTCACGCGCAGGATATGAATCTTTCTTGCTATCAGCCAAGCCAATCCTCAAAACACCAGGCTGCTGCTCCAGTTTCATCCATCCTCGGCAAGCTTGAGGGCGCCCCAACAAGATGTGAAGCATCTTTCAGAAACTTCGTGCTTCCAAGAACACCCGCCTCTCTGTGAGGTACTCTAGGTCGCCTCAGCTCCCAAGAGCCAATGAGTATGACTTCACTTGTTGAAATGAGCCTGGGTGCATTCTGGACGTTACTATCCGATTGACTTTGTGGCAAGGGACGCAGCATCTTGACACGTACATTCTTCAGTGATCAGCTTGCTTGTGCAATGGAAACACCTGAGAATCCAATTTGCGCAGTCACAAAGCTGTCATCGTTCTCATTTTCTTACATGCTTGTCATAGCTAGCCGCGAGAACGACCTTGCTCGAGGGGCAGCAAATCTGAGCATGTACGTATCACGGAGCTACAAGATCAAGCATGACAAGAGCTCTCAGAAATGCCCTGCAAAGCATACATGCAGGTGCAACTTTGAAACCAAGCTTGAGCTGGCCGCATGCGTGCGTGTAGTTTTGGCTATGTTGCCTAGATCAAGTGTTTTGGCTATGTTGTAGTGTTGGCTATGTTTTGGCATGGAAGCCTTAGAACTGAAATCCATAAGGAGGCATCACTCTAGCGAGCAAGGCCCAGGCAGCAAGGGTCCGCCGACGTTGCCACCAGCCGCGCCGCCGCCGCCGCCGCCGCCGCCCTCGGGGGCAGAGCTTCCCCACATCGTTTCTGAATGTTTTGAACTGCATCCTCAGCTCCTTGTGACTGCCTCGAACGTTGCCACCCGTCAACGTGTGAAGATGGGCCAAAGCCGCTAGGTGCGCATGGTATGCTGGTGGCCTGGTGATGCCCAATGCATTGCAAGGGGTGTCCGAATGACGGACATGCTCCAAGCCGCCTCTCCACTACCCGCCAAAAGCGACACAGGAGGTCGTTACATCGTGTTGTCTGCCTTTCAATGTTCAGAGCGGGTTAAAATGAAGAGAGGAGTTCAGTTCCCATTGAGAGGATTCACGGATAAGCCAAGAAGCAAAGAGGTCCTGCAGCCAATCCGGGACATTGTCCGAAGCTTTTCCGCCAGACCTTGGTTGTTGTGTTCAAGCCGGCAGGTATCAAAATCAACAGGACTGCAACATAGGTACAATTTTTGGATTTTGTTGGATTCGGACCCTTTTGGGGCATGTCCAACCATTTCGAGGTGCTTCATGAAAACTCAGTCCGGTCCTAAGCTGGGCGACTTTCGAACCTCAATTTCGTCGGTGGCTTGTTCTGACTGGCGATGCCTTATTGCTGCAAATGTCTTGGGCTGCACGGAATTCCCAGGAGAACTTGATCATTGCAAGAGGATTGTAAGGAGCCTGATTTATTTCTAAACAGGCAATGAGGCACATCAACCAACACCAAGGACGTTGACAACTTCCTCAGCTGTGTTTGGCCCCGGCTTATGATGGGCTCGTTGTTTATTCTGCCAGAACATGGCTTCACAAAAGCCAACGGCCCATTGGCACGCGGAAAGCCGGGTCAGCGGCGAAACGGGTGCTGCTGGGCGACCCTGCATCATGAAGACACTGAGTTTGAAAGACACTGAGTTGGGTCTCTTCTTGGGTGGCACTCTTTACGGTTGGCACCATTTTCGGGGTCCCCATGCTTTGACACATACCCATATGTTGCCAGAATTTGTAAAACTCAGCTTTGTATGCTTGTATCCAAATCGAAAAGCCACACCAGCAGAAAGACATCCTGACAAACGATCACCTCAGCCCTTAGCTTGCCCATTGCAAATGAAGCAAAACCATGGCTGACAACCCTGGATTCGGTGGCTGGTCTTTTTGAGTGTGCGCTTGCCAACCTGTGTCTTGTGGGCCACAAAGGTGGCACAAGCTTGCAAATAGTCACATCGAAGTGTGAATACTGCGCGAGAATATGAAATAACACGCTGGACACGTGACGTATTAATACGTATATGAATAAGTTTGGGTTTAAGCTCTACCATCATTCGGGCCCCCGTGCTATGACGCAAATGTCTGGACGCCGGTGGCTGCAACAGAGCTGTAACGGATGCTGTACAGGACCTGTAGCTGATGTAACGAAGCCGTAACGAGGCTGTAACGAAGGTGTAACGGATGCTGTAACGGACCTGTAACGGACCTGTGGCGGACCTGTGACGGAGCTGCCGCCTTGTGGCCGCGGTGGAGCACCGAAGCCGTGGGTTTGATTCAGCAGCTTGCAAAGGCTCGGGCCAGGGGCGCGCCGCCACGCCTCCGCAGTTCTTGCTGTTGAGGTTTGCCAGGCGGTGGTGCTCGCTCTTGGCGGCGGCTGCCCACAGAGCATATGCTGCTAGCTTGCTGGCGCTTCCCGCCCACTCGGCTTCCAATGTCGATGGGGAGTTGCCCGTGTGGAGCAACGTGTTGCCCCAGCCCGCTCCTTGGCCGCCGCCGCGTGCGATGAGCCGTGCCGTTCCCGGAGGCTGCCCGGTTCACCAACAGCGAACGCGCAAAGCCCTCCAGTGCCCGGAGGCATCAATAATGGGGGGGTTCGAGGACGCGGAAAAGGCGTGCGGGAAAAAAACGGAGCTGCAACGAACCTGTAACATGCAACGGACCTGTAACAGACCTGTAACGGACCTGTAACAGACCTGTAACGGACCTGTACCGGAGCTGTACCGGAGCTGCAACGGACCTGTAAGGGACTTGTAACGGACTTATAGCGGACTTGTAAACGCACTTGTAAACGGACTTGTAATGGAGCTGTAACGAACTTGTAACTAAGGTGTATCGGATGCTGTAGCGGAGCTGTAACGGATCTTTGCTCCAGCCCGAGAAGCGCTGACGCAATTTGCATAGCGCATGATGGTAGAGCTAAGACCGAAGAAAAATGTATGTAAACATATGTATATATATATGGCACCCCCCCCCCCCCAAAGATCGACCATTTTCTGTGTTTTATCTCTGGTGACACATCCCAGAATCTGCAAGGTCTCGGGCTTCTGGCTTCCCAACTTCATCTTGCATCTGCCTTTTGGCTGCACAGGATGAACATGTTGAAAAATCCCGAAGAAATCAAAAAATAAAAAAAACCAAAAAAATCAGGGTCCTGGGAGAGAATGCCCAGGTCAGAACCTCGGAAAGTTAATAAACCTCGAAGAAATCAAAAAAAAACATCAAGGTCCTGGAACAGAATGCCCAGACCCAGCGACTATCTCTCTCAAGGCCTTGATTTTTTGTTTTTTTTTGATTTTCTCGAGGTTGTTCACTTTTCCAGACTCTGACCTGCCCAGGACCCTGATGTGTTTGCTTTTTTTGATTTTTTTGATTTCTTCGAGGTTTTTGCAGCTTCGTGGGTTTCTTGCCCTTCGCCCCTGAGCATCTTCCTTGCAGTGTTGGAGCTTTGGCGTACAGAGCTGCAGTTTTGCAGCCCTGCCAAGTCTGTATTGCAACCAAGGCCTGCAGTGTTGGAACTCTTGTTGGAAATGCCCTGCTTGCCTGTAGTTTGGCAGCCTTGCCAGGGCAGCAGGGAAGAAACTTTGGCAGGTGAGGCGCTCAAGTCTTGCAGTGGCCTTAGTGTTCAACTCTTGCCAAGCGCGTTGCAGTTTTGAGCTGGAACCCAGTTTGGCAGCTTGCTTGGGCAGTGTGCTGGAAGTGCCAGTTTGGTGGTGGAAGTCTTGTAGCAGGTGGCAAGAACCCTTGCCAGGGTATTGAAACTTGGCAGGTTACAGTTTTTTGCAGCCTTGCCCTGCAGATTGGCAGCCTTGCTGGAAATTGTGGAATGTTCTGCTGGGCCAGCAACCAAGTTTCAAGCCTTCCTTGCAGTGTGGGAGCTTTGGCAGACAGAGCTCCCAAGTTTGTTTTGCAAACAGGCTTGTGTTGGAACTTCTGTTTGAACTCGCTTGTCTGTAGTTCAGTGTTGGTGCAGTTGGTTGCAGATTGGATTGGCAATTTTGCAACCTCCAGGTCTGTGGTTTGGCAGCCTTGCTTGGGAAGTCTTGCAGTGTTGAGTTAGCAAGAGGTTGTAGTTTGCAACCTTGCTCTGCAGTTTAGCAGACTGCTTGGCAGGCTTGAAAAGCCTTGCAGTTGGGTGTGCCTGCAGTGTTGGAGCCTTGCAAGGGTTTTAACAACCACTGGCTGGGGTTTTTGCACACCCAATGCAAGGCTTCCATTTCTCCCCCCCCCCCCCCTGCCAAGCAGTCTGCTAAACTGCAGAGCAAGGTTGCAAACTACAACCTCTTGCTAACTCAACACTGCAAGACTTCCCAAGCAAGGCTGCCAAACCACAGACCTGGAGGTTGCAAAATTGCCAATCCAATCTGCAACCAACTGCACCAACACTGAACTACAGACAAGCGAGTTCAAACAGAAGTTCCAACACAGGCCTGTTTGCAAAACAAACTTGGGAGCTCTGTCTGCCAAAGCTCCCACACTGCAAGGAAGGCTTGAAACTCGGTTGCTGGCCCAGCACAACATTCCACAATTTCCAGCAAGGCTGCCAATCTGCAGGGCAAGGCTGCAAAAAACTGCATCCTGCCAACCTGCCAAGTTTCAATACCCTGGCAAGGGTTCTTGCCACCTGCTACAAGACTTCCACCACCAAACTGGCACTTCCAGCACACTGCCCAAGCAAGCTGCCAAACTGGGTTCCAGCTCAAAACTGCAACCCACTTGGCAAGAGTTGAACACTAAGGCCACTGCAAGACTTGAGCGCCTCACCTGCCAAAGTTTCAACACTGCAGGCTTCCCTGCTGCCCTGGCAAGGCTGCCAAACTACAGGCAAGCAAGGCGTTTCCAACAAGAGTTCCAACACTGCAGGCCTTGGTTGCAATACAGACTTGGCAGGGCTGCAAAACTGCAGCTCTGTACGCCAAAGCTCCAACACTGCAAGGAAGATGCTCAGGGGCAAAGGGCAAGAAACCCATGAAGCTGCAAAAACCTCGAAGAAGTCAAAAAAACAAAAAATCAAAAAATCAGGGTCCTGGGAGAGAATGCCCAGGTCAGAATCTGGAAAAGTGAAAAACCTCGAGAAAATCAAAAAAATCAAAAAAACAAAAAATCAAGGCCTTGAGAGAGATAGTCACTGGGTCTGGGCATTCTGTTCCAGGACCTTGATTTTTTGCTTTTTTTTGGATTCTTTTGATTTCTCCGAGGTTTATTCACTTTCCGAGATTCTGACCTGGGCATTCTCTCCCAGGACCCGTTTTTTTTTTTTTAATTTATTTCTTCGGGTTTTTTCAACATGTTCATCCTGTGCAGCCAAAAGGCAGATGCAAGATGAAGTTGGGAAGCCAGAAGCCCGAGACCTTGCAGATTCTGGGATGTGTCACTAGAGATAAAACACAGAAAATGGTCGATCTTTGGGGGGGGGTACCATATATATATATATAATATATTCATTTCAGCCAATGAAGGGTTTCCTTATTGAAATGGGAAGGAGAAAGGGACGATGGCTCGGACTCCCCGCCCAAGCCCAAGGGTTTCGCCAGACGGCCGCGGAGTAGTCCCGCTGGCTGAGGATCGCCAGCGCGTCCAGGACCTGCGATGTGCTGCGCTGCTCCAGCGCCCGGGCAAGTCCTCAGTCGCCCGAAGAAGAAGTCAGGTGTGACATGCCTGGGCTGCCCTCAGATCCCCCGCTAAAAGTTTAACTTTCAGCGGGTTAAATGGAAGAAAAGCTGAAAAGCTGAGGGGATGGCTGAGCCAACAAGATTACTTCAAGGGGCCTTCCCTGTTCACAGGGGCGGGCCCTTTTGGAAGGTCCTCGAAAGGAGCATGGAAATTCCATGCGTATTCCCTGCCCAATGATTTAAAAGGTACAGGGAACCTTTTGGGGTTGACCACTTCAAGGGGCAGGGCACGTTAGGCAAGTGGCTGTTGCTAGCCTGGTTATAACCCACATGGGAGACTTATGACTTGTACCCATGATGTTTTTATGGGCTATAACCAGGCTGACTTACGAATCACCCGGTGTGCTCCTTTCACTGTGAATGGTTGCGAAATCCATTTTGAAGCACCTAAGAAACCCAAATGTCTGATGATTCCCCAAGGCAAATACCAACAAACAATCCATGGTTTCAAAGTGGTGCGAAATGGATTTTGCAACCATCCACAGTGGAGGGCCTAAGTGATGTTTGGTCTGGAACGGGGGCAACTTGCCTATGACCTTTGGGTTTGGCGGGTATTCTTTTTTGAAAATGGTACTGGTTGGCACACCTTCCCTCAAAAAGGGTGGTTTGGTGGTTCGGCGGTGGCAAAAGAGGGGCTTCCCATTTTCCCTCAAGAACTGGGGCTTCAAATTTCCAACCAGCGTCCAAAGGGGCACCTGACTCACTCCTTCCAAGTCCCAAGGTCGTCTGTACAATTTTCAATCCTTGCACGAAGCGCCCTCTGAAAAATTCGGGAGGCAAAGCTGCACACAAAAGCACATAGTTTGAAACACAAGCAACATGACACTTCATGAGAGGATCGGCCGAAAGGCCAACCTTTTTGCTCACCCAACCCCCGCCTTCCTACTAGCCAAAAAAACTTCGACTGCAGAAGTGAGAAGTACCATGCAAACCCAAAGACAACAAACAACATAATCTTAACATCGGATGAACAAATGATGCTGGTCAACCCAAAACAACCAGCTCAAAAAAGATGTGCCAAATTTAGTCAGGGCACGTGCTAGTACATCCTTGGCATCCTGAGGCGTCGACGCCCGCGTGAGTGGGCATGCTGTTATAATAAATTGTCGAGTCGACAACAGCTGGGGTTCAATTTAAATGGTTGTGGCTCAAAAAAAGGTACCATAATGGCACCTTGGTAAATGGATTCAAAGACAAACACATGCGTAACCCTAACCCTTTTGATTTTGAGCCATCAAACTTAGATAGGTCCGGGAAAAAGCAACGAACAATTACCCGCCCCAAACAAAGCAACTATTTCATTTTTTTCTGACTTCACAGCGGGGCTATGGGCCATTCACCCGGATCAAAATGGCACTGTTTCGCAGGCGTCCATGGGGCCTTCCTTATTGCACTGAGCTTTCAGCTTGGGTGTCAAGAAAGGATGACACCAACTCAAATGCCCAGTAACCATGGGAAAGAAAGGGCATCTTTTTTGGGTTGGTTGACTTTAAAGGGGAACCCTTACCCAAAAAAAAGGAACAAAGGGCACCACTGAGCCAAAAAAGGCCTTGCAACCGAAAGTACCCTCCAAAAAATCGCAAACTAAGGCCCGGTTGGACGAGGCGCCGCCGAATCCTCGAGGGCTGTAAAGTGTGCCAAAGCGCAGTCTCGATCAGCTTCCGCATCTGCGTTCAGCACTGGAATGATGATCTCCTGAGCATCCATGCGAGTCAACCTGTCCACTTCCAGGGGTTCATGGGGGGGTAGCTTGGGATTCTGCAGGGTGGGGCTGATTGCCCGAACTTGGCGCCTTGACGTGATTCGTGCCACGCATTGGCTGACGTTGGAAGGGGAGCAAACAAAAAAAAAAGGCAGTCAAAAGGGGAATGTGTCCTACCGACAAGCATGGGCAAAGTTTAGAAACATCATTCATTGAGTCAGAATCAAAACCGAGCGGTACTAAACTGGTCTACCCAGAACCATGCTAGAACTACGGCGAAGGCACACATTTATGGCAAGGGGATTATCGCACACTTTCCTTCATCTACCCAAATGAGCTTTGAGCAAGTGGCTCATTGGCTTCAACCTGGATGACTTTTGGAGAAAGGACCCAGCTATGTGGGCCCTCTCCCGCACTCCCCTGCAAAAAGCGCGCACCCGAAAACCAATTTTCTAGACTTTTGCGGGGTCCCTTCTTGAGCAGCAAACCCATCTCCCCCCCCCCCAAAAAAAAAGAAGTTGGTTTCCCGCCGCCCTCCCAAAATACCCGGGGCACCCCTCCAAAAAAAGAGAAGTGGCAAGCCATGAGGTCCAAGCCCTCCAAAATCGACCCAGCCATGAGGTCCCAAGCCTCCGGCGGTTGGGAGTTTGGGGGTTTACAACTTATCCTTTTTCGTGTGTTTTTTCTTCTTTTCTTTTTTTTTGTTTTTTTTTGAACCATTATCTATTTATTTATTTATTTGTAAATTTTTTCGCCTGAGCGCTCCAAGGCTCCAGGGCTTGGAAGCTGCCGCGGCCCAGATGCGCCACGGCTTCCACGGCCTTCGCTTTTTTCTCTTTTTCTCTCTTCCGGCCCCGACGGCCCCGGAACGGGTGGTGGGAGCTGCTCCGGGAGAAGGTTCTTCGGCGGTTCGGCGGCTTGGCGCATGTGAACCCAGTGGATTCTCTTGAGTGGCAGGGGGCTTCGTTTTCCCCGCGCCGTGTGAACCCAGCTTGGAGTTTCCTGAGACGGGCAAGTCCGAACTTTCCTTCTTGCCGCCGAAAAAGGCGGCAATGCCCGAGTGACGAAGCAGCAAAACGGGCCTGGCTGCTGCAGAAGGTGTTGCTGGGCAGGCGGGGCAAGAAGTTCAGAAGGATCCTCAGGACTTGACCAATTGACCAAATGACGGCTGATTAAACTAGCTCCAGCAGAGAGGCTAGAAATAAGGGTACCAGCTTTTTTTCCGCAGTCTATTTAGTAGGGGAACCGAATCTCCCAACCAAAAAAAGTGTGAGAAAGGGCACTACTGGGGGACCTAAGCTTCTTAACTTTGGAACCTTGACCACTGACTTGCTCAGACCAGACATGAGTTGCCGAGACTTGGTGGGCACATGAATCCCCATGCACATCGGCTTCCCTTTCAGCCAAAAAAACAACACAAAACACAAACAAAAACAAAAAGGTCCTCCATGTTGAGACTTCCCCCACCTTTTCTATATAATAGGGATCACCCTCAAAACGCTGTCAAACCCCAAAC
>CAUJNA010003206.1:0-26811 GCA_963377175.1 Effrenium voratum
CGCGAATCTCCGCAGAGGGTCGCAATCCCGAGCGACGATCAAACTCCCGCCCCCGGCGCCTTAGAAACCTAAACTAACCTACATAGCTGCTAACGCCGAAGCTCTAAGCTCTACCTAACCTTGGCTCTATGTAACTTGGCTCTATGTAACTTGGCTCTATGTAACTTGGCTCTATGTAACTGGCTCTATGTAACTTGGCTCTATGTAACTTGGCTCTATGTAACTTGGCTCTATGTAACTTGACTCTATGTAACTTGGCTCTATGTAACTTGGCTCTATGTAACTTGGCTCTATGTAACTTGGCTCTATGTAACTTGGCTCTATGTAACTTGGGTCTATGTAACTTGGGTCTATGTAACTTGGCTCTATGTAACTTGGCTCTATGTAACTTGGCTCTATGTAACTTGGCTCTATGTAACTTGGCTCTATGTAACTTGGCTCTATGTAACTTGGCTCTATGTAACTTGGCTCTATGTAACTTGGCTCTATGTAACTTGGCTCTATGTAACTTGGCTCTATGTAACTTGGCTCTATGTAACTTGGCTCTATGTAACTTGGCTCTATGTAACTTGGCTCTATGTACTTGGCTCTATGTAACTTGGCTCTATGTAACTTGGCTCTATGTAACTTGGCTCTATGTAACTTGGCTCTATGTAACTTGGCTCTATGTAACTTGGCTCTATGTAACTTGGCTCTATGTAACTTGGCTCTATGTAACTTGGCTCTATGTAACTTGGCTCTATGTAACTTGGCTTTATGTAACTTGGCTCTATGTAACTTGTCCAAGGGCTCCGCACGGAACAACCCTTCGCGATGCTTTCGGGAAAAAGGCGGCGGGCCCGAGCGACGTTTCCGGCGAGCCGAGGGAACCTCTCTCTTCAGAGGGAGTTTCCCATATTGCACCTGGTAGGCTCCTGACACTCGTCCGTCCAGGAAACGACCTCGTCCTGCAAAGGATTCGAAATCTAAAATGCTGCGTGCAGGCGTGTGGCTGCAACAAAACGACCCCTAGATACGCGCCGCAATCAGGTTGCATGCCAAGCAAGGTCAAGCTTTGCCAAAGGAAACCCCTTTTCCTTTTTGTTTCGGGACCCCTTGTTTGGAGGACCCCTTTTTTCTTTTTTTTTTCTTAGCCCTGCAAAGGTTGGCTTGCTTGAAATGCAACCCGGAGGCAAATTGCGGCACATATCTAGGGGTCGTTTTGTTGCAGCCACACGCCTGCGCGCAGCATTTTAGATTTCGAATCCTTCGCAGGACGAGGTCGTTTCCTGGACGGACGAGTGTCAGGAGCCTACCAGGCGCAATAGAATCCGTTTGGGAAACTCCCTCTCGGTCGGACCTTTCTGTCTTTGTCTTGTCTTCTGTGACCTACACCAAATCCCTTGTTTGGTTGGATTTGAAGGATACGTTGACGATTGCGCGCTGCAGGTGTGGTCGATTCTGAGTTTGCCTGGAAACGTGAAGTTGCGCTCTCGGCAGGCGGCCAGAGCATAGAGACGCTTCGCAACGGCACTGAAGAGGGGGCGAGCGGTTGGGCCGTTTGCTCAGAACCCTAAACTGGGGGCATCTGTGCAGGCTCCGCAACACTGGTAAAAAAGGAGCTTGGGTTGGTTGTGCTTCCTTTTTCATGGCATGTTCCCTTTGGGCCAACGCTTGAGGTTTTTCCTTCCCCCCGTGTTTTAATCCTGTTCGAATCTTCAGCCGCGTTGCCGTTTATGCTTCAAGCCTTGCTTTGAGGGTTTGACCCCTCTTTTTTCGCCCACCCACCCACCCTGTCATTTCCCAGGTGGGAACCTCAGACGCCCAGGCCTGCAGCCTTGCTTTGCCGCACCGCCAATTTGCTAGCGCACGCATTCTTGTCTAGGTCAGTGAACCTTGCTTTCATTTGGCCGCTACTAAGATCCACAGACCACGCCTTATTCTGACCGCAGCAGAGTACGTGTTACTTTGGAGATGCACGCATTGCATCCAGGACCTATCAACGGTCCCATCAGCAGAGAATCCATCGTTGGTCCAATCAGCAGAGGACGCATTCCTCTGTGCCGCACACAGGATGCACAACAAGAAACACTTGTGCTTCCTGTTTGTCTCACACCCCATTGGTAATACACCTTGTGTGAAGGTCGAACACGCATTGTTGACCTTGGGGGCATCTGTGCAGGCTCCGCATGGGGTTGCGGGGATAGGGAGTGGACGCACGTTGTCACTCCTCCTGCACCCCTGAACCTGAACGTAAAAAAGGAGCTGAGTCGGTCGGGCTTCCTTTTTCATGGCATGTTCCCTCTGGGCTTGAAGCAGTGAACAGGATTCTATCCTGAGGGATGCGTAACGCAGTAAGTTTGATGTTCTTTTGTGCAGGCCCCAACAAAGCGCGGAGCAAGCTCGTGGTCTTATCTGCATACTGTGATGTCCATTGTGCCAACTGCCGTTCTGTAAGGAAGGGTGGTTGCGGCTTGCTTGTGTCTTAAGCTGTTTGTATTCGATGGCAACAAACGCCATTGTACCTAGAGCCGCATACCCGCCCAGCACAGGTGCAGGTGTTCTTCTGCAGTCTGCCAAACAAATGCTGGGTATTCGCAAGTTTCTTTTTGCATTTGCAATGGAAACATGACATCTACTTTGGGTGTTTCCATAAACTTATGGGGACACCCAAAGAGACACCCAACTGTTAGTTCGGATTTGATGGACAAAAAACCGCGTGAGCAAAATGTGTTTCTGTTACGCACAAAGGCGAGCCGTGAGCATTGGGAACCCGTTTTGGTCAATAGAACCATATTTCTGGCGTGCCCAGCTTTCCACTGCACCCTGACAAAGACGGCAGCCAACGTGGTATTTTACGTTTCTGCGCTGTAACAAGGTTTTGTCCACAGCCTTATCAGCTAACAGTAAAGGCAGGGCAAGGAATTAAGACATTGATGCTTCACATTCGCTTTGCCATGGGAAGCAAGACATTTCGCTCAGGAAGCCTGAGCTGCGAGCAATGCTGCTGAAACTAGGATGGTGGTCGAGCAGGTTGCGGGGCATGTAAGCAAGCTTAGAACCCGCTCGGAGCCCAAAAGCAGGTCTTGACTGTCCTTGTTTGGGACCTCTTTTCAGTCATGCTTTGCCGCCATTGGGGCTGTGGTATTTGTCAGCTTTTGTTCGCGTCGTGCATCGAAGGCCGACTTCACAGACGGTGGCTTCGAGGTACAACAACGTTGGTTCCGATTGATTTTTCCACAAGGGTAGAAGCAAGACAGCTGCGCAGTGCCATGATATCGCTGTGCTAGTGGTGCATTTTTACAGGCCCTAATGGAAAAGATGGTTTCGGTTGTATATACAATTAACCCGTCAAAATCGGTCTAGTTCCGTTGCCACCTAAGCAAAGTTGCACCGCTGGACAGCAGGGTGAAGTGTTTCTTGGTCTTGCTTGGCGCGTTTTTTCCTCGTTTGAGTATGCAAGGGCTAAAAGTAGATCTTTGGGCGTCATGAACAAATGCCATTCAGCTGTTGGCTCATAGCAAAGTTCAATCATTTGGGGCCGAAAGATCGCTTATGGGCGACAAGTTGGAGAGGCGATTTGCCACTCGCGCAGTTCATTCGGGAACCAAGCACATCCAGGGCGCCGTGAACACCCCGATTTTCCAATCATCAACCTATCGTTTGAGTGATGACCGCTATGCAGGTTGGGCGGGCGGCGCCCAACACACACTGATATATTCTCGATTGTCCAGCGTCAATTCAGAAGCGTGTGTGGAGAAGATTTGCGCCCTTGAAGGGGCAGAGGATGGAGAGCTCTTTGCCAGTGGCATGGCCGCGATTTCGACGGTCATGCTTGGCCTTCTTTCCAACGGAGATCACATGGTTGCCAGTGCTGACGTGTATGGGGGAACCTATGGACTGATGACAGAAGAGTTGCCTCGGTTCGGCATCCATGTCACCATGGCCAACATGCAGGACACAGCCTCCTATGAGGCCGCCATTCAAGGCAACACGAAGATGATCTACATCGAGACGTTGTCGAACCCAGTCCTCAAGGTCTGCGACATTGCAGCGATGGCGGCAATTGCGAAAAGACACCATCTCTTGCTTGTCATTGACAATACATTCACCTCTCCATGGGGTTGCCAACCCATAGCACTGGGTTGTGATATCGTCATTCATTCCACGACCAAATATCTCAGCGGGCATAGCGACATCGTGGGCGGCGCGGTGGTCGGGCGGAAGGACCTGATAGCAGAGATCTTTACAAAGAAGATCCACTTCGGAGGTGCGCCCGATCCACACGCCTGCTACCTGCTGGAGCGTGGCATGCGGACTTTGAGCGCCAGGATGCCCATCCATTGCCGGAATGCCGCTGAGATCGCCAGGCGCTTGGACGCCCACCCCCAGATTGAGAAGACCATCCACCCCTCCTTGCCCAGCCATCCGGACCACGAGCTGGGCAAACGCATCATGCCCAAGGGCACGGGGATGTTGGCCTTCGTGGTGGAGGGAGGTGACGCTGCAGCCGTCCGCTTCATGCGTAACCTCCAGCTCATTTTTGAGGCGACCAGTTTGGGTGGGGTAGAGAGTCTCATTGAGTGCCCCTTCAACTCCAGTCACAGGTTCATTCCAGAACCAGTGCGAACCGCCGCAGGCGTGGTTCCGGGATTTGTCCGCATCAGTGTTGGAATCGAGGACGTAGAAGATATTTGGCACGACATCGAACAAGCACTTGCTCAGCTTTAGGGCCGGGTGAATCGTTCCATGCAGCGAATCCATCCGTGACTGGGAAGCCTCCCTCGGCTGATTTGTCGCCAGATTCTTGCTGGTGTGCATGTGTGCAGCGAATTTGTCTTGTACGATTCAGCGTGGTTGAATCCAGACGCACTCAGGCTGACAAGTGGACGCGGTATCTCTTAGAAATAGCCGTGCTGTGTGCCGCGAGACGTGGTCGCAGAGCCTTTGTCAGGAGAGCCTCGATGCACAGGCCGACCTGTAAGAGTACTGTATAGCCGCTTTCTTGCGGAGCTCGTGCTTCAAGGCGTGCTGACAGGTTGCCAATCGGCTCGGGGAAAGCTGAAGTTTGGGCAAAGGAAAGCCTCTGAGAGCTTCTCGTGTGAGGGCCTTCCCCGAGCTTTGCGCGGACCTTTTGAAATGCCGCGCAAAGCATCTGCCTTTCAGACCGAGCTGGCGACTTTAGAGTGGGACCCCTGAAGTGGGGGCCAAGTGTTGTCGCCTTTTTTTGGGTGGCTCAGCCCAGGCGCGCTGTTGACATGCGCAGGCTTGCTGTTTGTCTTGATTTGCACTTTTCACACGATAAGTTTGCCGCACACTTGGCATGCGCGCGTTCTTGCTGTTGCTCAAGGCTAGGTTGACAAAGATCATCCCAACCAACGATGCCCGAGCCCAAATTCGGATCCATCCTACGCACACCGTTGTTTTGACGAGACAGCTCGACTTGCCTTGGGGCAATTTGCGACAATATCCGAGTTGGAGGGACTGCAATTGCACCTTGAAGCGCAGTGAAGCAGCGACGACCCCCCTTTTGTTTGGTCCATCTGAACAGGGAATCTGAAGTGTTGGAGGGGGCACCAGTTTGCGATGTCAAGTCGTCCCCATGGCAGTGCCGGCTGTCAAGAAGCAAAGGCTGTCCTCCGAGGACGGGGTGAAAATCTAAGACGATGTGTCAAAAAGGGGCTGTTGGGTTCCTTTGAAGCAAACCCAAACAGGGTACCCTCAAAACATATACAGGTTCAGATGTGCAGTGTTGGTGACGTTCTGTGTTGCCAGGACGCATCAGTGAAGCATCCAGACATTGACAAGCTCATCCAGGTGGAGTGCTCATGGGTGGGCGAGATCGTCAGGTCAATCCCAGATGAATCAACCTTGCAGATTCAGAGGGCATACTACCAGTTTCCGCTGCACAAAAAGGGACTGATCAGGCATAATTCCAGCTTCCCTCAGCCAAAAAATGATTCCCTCGGCCAAAAAAAGAGAAGATGGGACCCCCCCACAAAAAAAGAAAGACAACCAAAAAAGAAGAAGAACAAAACAGCCATAAGCCCCATTCTGCACATCACGCCATGGGTTCCCATTCGACCCGTGAGGCCATGGCAGAGGTGCGATCCAGGCGGGACACGGCGAGAGATTGGCGTAAGGAAAGGATGAAGCTCTAAGACTGGATGGAAGCTGCGTTGAAACAAGGAAGCAAGTTCCGGAGAGTTTAAGTTTCTGAGCCTAATCTCTAGTTTCGCAAGATGACTCCACTTTGGTTGCAGTGTTTTTCTTCTGGAAACGAAAAGGACACCTCCAGTTGCAGCAATCGGACCGCATGTCCTGGCTGGGTTCCGGGTTAAAATGGGGGTTCCCGCCCTAAAATGGGGGAACCGAAGGGGGATGAGAAGTGTCCCCGTAGTTTTCGCGTTCGGTTTGATTTTCCAAAGGGAAAGCAACAGGGCGGAAGGGTTCTGGGTTTGGGGTTAGCTGTTTCTTTCAAAGAACAGTCGATCGGAATGTTTAAGAACAGCCCGGTCTGATTTGTTTCTTACGGAACTAGATTGGTGTAGTTTATGCAGAGGCTCGATCGGGTGGCCATTTTTTGGGGCTCCGAGAGACACATAAGTTTTCAACATATTACTACAGTCCGTTAAATGTCGTTGACACTCTTTGGAAGGGGATTCGCCTGGTGACCGAGGGTCGCAAGGTGGTTTCCGGGCCGCGCGATCCAGTTTCTTGGCATACTGGCGGATGCTTCCGCAAGGACTAGGTGGAAAAGGAACTTTCAAGCGGAAGTGTTTTGACCGTGTCCAACTGGGTATGTGTGGAAGGGATTTGTACGCCGAAAGGCATCCTTTCAGGGGCCCGGCCGGTTCAGATCTAGCAAAGCCTGCACTGCTGCACGGCAGGGTAAACGAGGCGTCAATGCAAGAACAGGCCGCCGATTCGCCGAGTGTCATCACAAATCACCAAGCACAGCGCATTTGCACGCAGCTTGTGCCTTTTGGTTGGATCCCTTTGGTTGGTTGGAAAGCAAAAGGATTCCCATTCTTCCGGGCGAGAGAACCTAGTCTCGTTCAGCGATTTCACAACGCCGCAAACAGAACCAAGAAGGACTGGAGGGAACAACTTGTTGGGAATCGGAATGAGAAGTGGAAGGACCCTAGAAAACCATCCAACTGTTTATATATATATAATTATTGTTATTGTTATTGTTATTATTATTAGTATTAATTCAACCGCAGAAAAAGCCCAGCGATGTCACAGTGACCGGCGAGGACGGCGGCCTGCCGCCGGCTTGCCGGGATTGCGGAGATCGAGAGCCAGCAGAAGTTCATCCTGGACGCTGGGGTTCTCCGGCCAAACACACGAAATAGGGAGGTGGAACTAAAAACATGACTCCAACACTGGAGGGGTGTGTGTGTGTGTGTGTGGCTGTGTGTGTTTTTGCATGTTTTTTTTTGGTGGGGGGGGGGGGGGGGGGGGTGGGAGGTGTTGATGGACTGGGGGGGTGTTGATGGACTGGGGGTGTTGCCTTTTGTTGGTCAGCGAAAGGGACAAAGTTTGATGGTGTCATGGGATTTTGCGTGACTCGATAATTTTTTTTGGTGCTCATGTGCTTGGCGACCTTTCTGGGAAGATACCCCGCCAAACTTTTTCCAGTTTTGACACCTCAAAGGGCTCGGAGGCCAAAGACACCTCGGTTTATCTGGGTGAATCATGCAATCTAGCCCAAATCTCAAATATGATTCACACATGAGTTGAATCCAAATCTTTAAATCATGCAATTTAACGCACATCACATATGTGGACACCGTGACTGTGCGTGTGTTGTTTGAGGGTCCCCTCTGCGGCTTGGTTTTCAGGAAAGCGGAAAGGAAGACCATGGTCGGAGCAAATCCCTACGAGCCAGGTGGCTTTTTCCGACTTTCCGATCGGGTGAAGGAGAGACCGGAGAAGTCAGCCCTGAAAGGCCCAGGTGTCTCAAAATGGTTGGACCCCTTGTGGGTTGCTAGGAGGGCCAAACCCCTAGGCTTGGGGTGAGTTTTGGGGTAATGTGTTTGAAGTCTGGAGCCCAACCATTGGGTTTCTCACAACGGATGAAACCCCTCTCTTCTTTGAACAGCTTCTTGATGACAGCAGATGGGCTGATAGGTGAGCTTCCTCTTGTGATTTCCTATCCTTGTTGATCGGGAAGCCACGGAAGGAACACAAAACCACCAAACAAAAAGCAAAGAACCCCCTATTTTCCTGCTTGATGCTTGGGGGGCAAAAAAAGCAACAACCTCCCCACCCCCCCCCCCCCCCCAACAAAAAAGCAGAAAAGAAAAGAAAAACAACAACAATGCAAAAACAATAAAACTAAAACACCAAACAAAAACGACAACAACCAAAGGAGCGGGGAATGCCGAGCGGCCGCCCCACTTTCGGCGCCGTGGCGCGTGCCCGAGGCCGTGGCGCGCGGCGCGGCGATGCTCCGCGGCGCGGCGGGCGCCAAAGGCGCGGCGGTGCAGCTGCTGCAGGCGCTGGGGCCCATGGCGCGCCCGGAGCCCCCAGTCCCCAGGGTCCGGTCGGTCCGGGAAAGGAGGCAGAGGGAGGTGGTAGGGTTCTTGGAGGTGAAGCCTGGGGTAAAAGCACAAAGGCGCTTTGGTTTCTTTTGTGTTTTGTTTTTCTGGTTCAAAAAAAATCCACAAGGCGAATGAATCGCCCTGAAAGTTGAGGGCACGTTCTAAACCAAATTGTTGCGGGGATGCGAATCCTGCGGTGCTGGGTGATCTCAGTTGATACCAGGCTTTGATGAATGACTCTTTGGATAGTTCAATATTGGCTTGCTGTTTCGCAGCGCAGGGAGTCATATAAAAAGAAATATAAACCATCCCCAATGGTTTCCTTTGAGGGGAATCCCTAGGTTCCTTCCCAAAACGCCGGGTCATGCCCTACTGAGCACCAGCAAGTTGGTTCAAACATGTTTGAACATCCTGACAGTCTGCTCCAAGGCAAGGAGTGTGTCTCCCAGCCCGGCATTGCGCAGATGCTGGCTGAAGCACGGCTCTCAGGGTCCCTTTGTTTTGTTTCAACTTGAGGTCTTGGGTTCAGGTAACCCTCAGGTGGTTAGGATTGGTTTTTGGCCTGGTTCTGATCACCACCAAGCCACCGGGTTCCGAACCACCGAGGTTCTGCGAGACACTCGGGTGGAAGCGGACGCCCGCCTCAGCGCCGGTGCGCTGCTGGCCGCTCGGACATTTTTTGACGTTGTGGCTGCTGTTTAAGGCGGTTTTTCTGAACACAGTGTTGGTGGAAGCTCCTGGATTCTCCCAACCACCCATTTTTATGAAGAAAGAGTCACGCAAAACGGTGCGCTTGTGCTTTGTTCCGTGCGCTGTGAGGCTCCTTTCCCGCACTTCGCCTTTTGTCTCCCCCCGTCTCGCCAAGCTGCTCATCGCCTCGCGCCTTTAGGCGGCGCTGCTCTTCGCCTTCCCGCGCCTCGCCGCCGCCGAAGGCGCCCCCTTCGCGCACCCCGCCGCGGCGCTGCTGCGGGGAGGCGACGAGCGCGGCGCGGAGGTGGGCGCTAAGGCGCTGGCAGCGCTGGCGGCGGTGCCCGCGCTGCGTTCCCAAATCGCAGGCGAAGGGTCGGAGCCAAAAGGGTCGAACAGTTTTTGTTTTCTGGAGAGGTGAACAGTTCTGGCGTGCCATCCTAATTTTTCCCGGGGGAGGGTTTGGTGGACATGACGTGTTTTTGTTCTTTGTGTCCTTTTGTGAGGCTCTGAGGCTCTGAAGTTCTCCGCACATGGCCATTGAGTTAGTTGCGGTCAGAGCTGTTCGGCGGCCCCGCGAACTTCTTTCACGGCCACTCCGGCCGGGTCCGGAGTGAGTTCGCACCCTTCGGTCCTAAAGCGGACTTCGGTTTTCCTGCTGCTTTCCCGAAACTCGCCAAGACAGGGGTAGGGCCCACTTCCCTAACTCGCTGTTTTTTCTGCGCTCCTTTCCCCTCAAAGCCCACAAAAACCCGCTGGGCCCGTCGCTTCCTTCGCTCCTTCGCGAGATCTGGGCGCCGTGCCGGACCTGGCGCGCGCTCTGCTGCTGCCCCAGGCGGCGCGCTGGGCCGCCCTGGCGCTGTGCCACCTGGCGCAAGGTGCGGGGTCCGCCGAAGGAAGCGGCCGACGGCCCATGGCCCGGGTGACACACCCAGGGAATTCTCGGTGGCGAGTGAGTGAAGACTGAGGAACAAATTAGGGATGTTTAGCGAGTTTTTGGTGACAGTGACAAGGAAGTGAAAAGTAGTGCAAAATGAAGTGGCCAAGAACTTGACCAATGTTTGACAAACTAAACTTCACAGGGTCTGCTCCAGTTCCTTTTTGGACAGCTCCAAAAGGCGATCGTTTTAACTGAACACACCAGCAGATTTTGCAACTGGAGGAGAAAAACATTGGGTGGCCTGGCTTTTGCAAAGCTTTGCAGCTGACTTGACAACCTTTTTCCAGGTTTGAGGCTTGAGACGGCATTTCAAAGTTGACGGCCGCTTGGGACGGCCGATTTTCTTTCCGCCGCCAGGGGATCCGCGACTGGTTGCTGCTGAGCTGCATTTGGCAAGAAGAACCAGCACTCGAACCAGCCCGATGTCGGGCAATGGGGGAAAGCAGGTCTCCCAAGAGAAAAAGAGTTGCACAGAACTGGTTGCACAGGATGAACAGTTCTGTGAAACCACGAGGGACACAAAGAGTTGCACGAGGGCATCCGCATGATCCACGTGGTCCACGTGGTCCACGTGGCATTTTTTTGGCGCTCCAATTCGACGAGCCACCCGCCGAAGGCGCCGGCGGTGGACGCGCTGGTGGCCCTGGTGCGGCGCCAAGCGCTGGCGCTGGGCGGCGAAGAGTCGCAGTGCGCGGCGGCGGCGGCGGCGGTGGAGGCGCTGGGGCACTTGGAGCTGGCGAAGCCGGCGCTGCAGGCCTTGCAGCTGCTGGCGGAGGAGGGGAACTGAAGGGAAGGGAGGTGCAAACCGACAAAGAGGGCGCAAAAGGAGGGAGGGAGGGTTTTGGCATGGAGAAGTTCTGGAAAATGAGGCTCTTGAGAACAAACACATATGCTTGGGCGCCCCGCGCCTTTGTTTAGAACTCACGAAGCCTAGTGGCGGCCTTGCGCCAGGCGCCAGAGGCGTCTTCCGACGCGGCGGAGTATTGTCGGGCGGCTGCCGCCAAAGTGCTCCGCAAGCACCGAGAGAATGAGCCAGAGGCAGCGAGCGCCGCAAACCTCGCAGCCGGAAAACCAGCGGACGGGCGCGCCTCGAACGGGCTTGTGCATCATGTCTTGCCAGTTCTTTCGGAAGCGTTGTGATGATGTTTGAATGTCCAGGGCTGCCGGGAACTCAATGTGTGGTCGGTTATGTAGACTTGCTTTTTTGGTGCTTCCATGCTGATCACATGGTCACATGGTCTCACGGTGACCCCAGTCACACATGCTGGCAACCTCTTCATCACAAAGACACATGCCCGCAATTGTGTCCAGACAGCTGAGTCGAGTTGCCAAGTACGGGTTTAGGGACGAATCAAGGGAGACAGCTGAAGATAGAGGACACCATGTTGCTCAGAGGCACGGACAAAACGAGTCTGCGTTGAGAAGTTGCAAGGCTGGAGCGGCGTGAGTTGTGCGGACTTGGATCGCTTGGCTCAACAGCCAAGATGGAAGCGAATCTATCACTCCATAAGTGCTTTGCGAGAAAATGACGTCCTTCATGCGCAGGCGCGAGCGCGTGGCCATTGTGAGCCGGGCTGTGTGTCGGGTTCGGGTCAGGGGTCAGGGAGTCAGGGAGTCGGGGAGTCGGGCCACGCGCGCGCAGTCTGGATCAACCGAGCAGTCCACGTGTGCGGGAGCCCAGTCCCTTCAAACCTTGGCCATTGCGGGCTGTGCACCGTGCCGAGTCAACAATGCCGCCTCCGCGGCGACCGGCTTGCGAGGCGGGATCGATGCGACCGGCCGGCGATCGGCGCAAGCGATGGGCCGGGGGGGTTGGCCTCAGGTTGACAGAGCTCGGGCCTCGGAACGGACCGGTTTGAGGTGGGTGTGTCTTTTCTGGGCCCCTAAATGGATTTTCTGGGTTTCCTTCTTGCCTTAGGCACAAGAACAAGGGCTCCCTCAAACAAGACATACCCACTTGGCTTTTGGGCTCAATGCAGTTGCATGTTATGCGCACCCGTGTATTCGTGCACTCGGCTTTGTGAGTGCTTGGTCTTTGCATTGACACAATGTCACTTTGATGTAGGGCCAACCAGCCTTGCCTTTGCCTAGGATGTGATGAAGGCAGTTAGATACTGTGTCTCTCGCCTCAGCATTGAAAGCCAAAGTGACTGCGTCAGGCGCGATGTCGATGATTTCCAATTGGGACCCTCAAAAGTGCTTGATGGACGTGAATCTGTACTAACATATGGGTCCGTCATTTTTTTGGGGCCCGTTTTGGTTGGTTTTGAAAAAAACAGACCCATACATATGGAGGTCTGAGATCTGAGGTCTGACAGAGTCCGAGCGAATGTTGCGCGAGTCGCACTGAGGCAGCTGTGTGCACGCAGGCCTATACCCAGGCGAGATTCTGCATGCTCAAAGTCTCCGATTGTTTAATCTCGCGGTGACTGCCGTTGGGGAATTGTGGCTCAATGTAAGGATGTTGACCCCATATATATATATATATATATATATAGATGTTTTTTTGGTAAATAATAGAGGACCCTATGAATAAACTGGGATTGATTAATATGGGGTCACCATTCGCCACCAGGACTGTTGAGAGTCTGACCACGGCACAGCTTGAAGCTGGAAGTTTCTTGGCTGCGAGGTTTGCGTGTTGCTCACTGCGCTGGTGCTGCTGTTCTTCGGAACGGCGAGGAGCTCGGCGGCTCCGTTTGAATGACGCGGACTTGCACAGCAAGTCTTTGATCAGACGGCGTTTTGTTGTCTAATTTCCCAGGGAGACTTAAGCCTGAAGTTCAGGGAATCCCGACTTCTTTGGTGATTTGGATGGGGGGTTGGAACATTTGAACCCCGGTTGAAACAAACTGCGTGGGAAGATACCTCCGGGCTCCTAACCTCCGAGGAGGTTGATTTGGGTGTGGCTCAAAATTAAAGAGCCAGGGTTGCGCAGGTTTTAGTCTCTTTGGTTCCATTTGCCAAGGGTTCCACTTTGGTACATGTTTTTGAGCCACAGCCATTTCTTGCAAAAGAGGGACTCATAGGACTCCTGCAACTCCTGGGCTTAAGTCTACCTTGAGGTAAAGAAAGGGAAACCTGTTGGTCCTTCGCACTCGCAAGGTAGAGTGTGCAGAGTGCCGGGCGCCCGGAGAGAAGAGTTTTTTTGTTTTTTTTGGGGGGCCCGTTGGTTGTCCCTCAAAACCAACAAACAAAGGTGCCCTGAAACAAAGACACACGCATTTCCAACTGGCCTTTGGCCTTTGATGAATCGCGATGTCAGCAAGTAGTTTGTCAGATTGTTTGCAATGGCGCTGACCAGATGGAGCTGGACATGGATGTCTGACTGTGGGCAAAATGAACGTAGATCGGAGTTGCACTCGGCCAAACCTGTGCACCTGGACCGAGTGCGTGGAGAACCGTAGCCGGATTTGGGTTCCCAGATGTCCCCGCGTAAGAAATGGCCAACCACACGTAGAGGCAAGTCTTGCGATTCTTTTTTGTCTTCGATAGTGGTCTTGTTGCCTGGCTTGTGTTATCACCCCCCCTCCACACGACCCAAACCCAGGAGAGTAAAGCAGTCACTGAACAGAATGTTGAGGGACAACCATACGCTAGATGGAGGAAGTTTCTATATTCATGTCATGCAAAAAGGTTTGGTAAAATTTCAGGGGCTGCCGCCCTGTGCCGCCGGCCCCTGCTTGCTGACAGGGGACGTTGTTATGACAATTATGACTACGCACTTTTTGTCGGGTTTAACGGCACTCTTAAAGCATATATGAAAAAGAAGAGCAGCACGATAATGATGATGTTTTTGATGATGCATTTTTTTTTTACCTAACATTGGGGATGCTGATAATTATTACTATGATGCTGAATGCATTCGCATTATCGCCAGCAGTTATGATGATTATTGTTACTTTGCACTTTTGGCATCACCAGTTGTTCTGATAATTATGACAACGCATTCCCTGCATCTCGAACAAGCCACAGCGAGATAAATTCGCATGATAATAAGCACCTTGTTGAATTTTACAAGAAGTGCCCCGGGTGTGTGGAAACTTGGGCAGGAAAACCATGTTGGGGGCCTTTGTTGTTCTCAAGACTTCGATGTGTTGCTGTGGATGCGAAGTGTGGACTCTGTGCCATCGCTTCGTCTTCGCGAGAAGCAAGCCGGTAGGAACACCTGATGGTGATGGAACCATGCACCCCCGGCATCACCAGCAGTTATTTTGTGATGATGATGATGATGATGATGAACATGATGAATATGATGAACATGATGAACATGAAAACGGTGATGAAAATGATGATGATGATGCTGATGATGATCATCATCATCATCATCGTCATCATCATCATCATGTTCATCATCATGTTCATCATCATCATCACATCATCATCATCATTTTCATCATCATCATCATTTTCATCATCATGTTCATCATCATCATCATGTTCATCATCATCATCATCATCATCATCATGTTCATCATCATCATCATCTTGTTCATCATCATCATCATGTTCATCATCATCATCATCATCATCATGTTCATCATGTTCATCATGTTCATCATCATCATCATCATCATGTTCATCATTATCATCATCATCATCATGTTCATCATCATCATGTTCATCATCATCATCATTCATCATCATCATGTTCATCATGTTCATCATGTTCATCATGTTCATCATGTTCATCATGTTCATCATGTTCATCATGTTCATCATCATCATCATCATCATCATGTTCATCATCATGTTCCTCATCATGCTCATCATCAAAAGCGTGGCACTATACGTTCCAAGTGTGCCGCTAGACCCGACTGGAAATGCAGAGGATGCGTTGTCATGATTGTCATGATAACTCCTGCTGATGCTGGGGATGCATAGTGATGACGTTGACTGCTGGTGTAGACCCGACTGGAAATGCAGAGGATGCGTTGTCCTGACTGTCATGATAACTGCTGCGGGATGCATAGTGATGACGTTAACTGCTGGTGATGCTGAGGATGCGTAGTGATGATTATCATCAGCATGATGTGATGATGTTATCATGCCCCATGGCACACTTGAAACGTATATGAAAAAGAAGAGCGCGATGATGACGCCTCCCCTTTGCTTTGGATTGATTCTGCACAGCCTGTGCTGTGCATCTCGGGTTCTAGATTCCCTCCCATGCTTGTTTACATGGCGCTTGGCTGGGTTCGGTGCTATTGGTTCCCATTGCCCATTGGCTTCATGTCCTGGAAGCCTTTGCTCTGAGGTGAGTCCCACTGCGCGGGCCCGGCGCGCTGAGTCGAGCGATCCCCAGAGCCGGGCCATGCATAGGGTCGGTTTTAAAGCTCAACCCCCACAAAGCACAAAGCACGACAGTACTACCCCACAAAGAAGGAGGTTCGCATTAAAATATATATACATACATATATATATATATATATAAAATCGGGCTCCACCACAGGGCGGCTTTTCCCGAAACACCTCTAGATATTTTGATACTACCCCCAGAAGAAGTCTAAGAAGTTTTTGGCTCCACAGGGCGGTCCTTCCGAACACCCCACCAATTCAATCTTTCGGGCGGATTCTTTTTGGAAGCCGATGGGTTGAAGACGCCAGGACTTCAAGGATTTCGATGCCAGCCCCAGGCGCGGCTTGTGTGCGCTTCGTTTGCCTCGTGGTCGGTTTTTTTTTGGCACTAGCATCTTCAGGTGATTGTTTTTCTAGGTCCCCACTTGGCCCTTTCTCACCCCTTTGTTGGGGGAGGGTTCCACGGCTAAAATGGACAGAAGAAAGGATACCCTTATTCTATCATCTGGAGGACCTAGATATAATCAGAAGTCGGATATCCTTCGGGACACCCAAAGGACACCCAGGGTCCATTTTGGGCCCTGTAAAAGGCCCTAAAAAGAAAGTGGGACACCCGCTAGCCCGTGGTCAGTTTGGGGTTTTGCTTTTCCAAGCTCCACCCCAAGCCTCGAAGACGGAACTGCGAAGTGCTTGCCGAGGGAAGACGCCGATCTTAGCTTCGAGGCAAGGGGATGTCACTCGAACGTGAGGCTACGAACTATGGAACCCCAAAGACTTACTGGAGAATTCAAAGTGGCCTGAAAAGCGGCACAAGGGGAAACCTGAAAAAGTTGGGCGTGGTGAACCTCGCAAGAAGCGAGGGTACCCAAAGTGGAACCCTCTCAAATGGAGCCCAGGATTAAAAGCTGCTGTCTCCTGGATTCATTTTGACCCACAAGTGGTGGAGATGTGACTCTGTCGGTTTTTGGCGCTCACCCGAGATTGAGGCGACTTCGGGGGCCCGGCGCTGAGTTGCTGAGTTTGGGTTGCCATCGATGGGTGGCTTTGCATTGCCAGGCAGAGCTCGAAGTGCAGGGCGCCCAGAGGTTTTTCCGTTGGTTCTCTGAAGAAACCAGCGGAAAAGAGTTGACCATGCCAGTCATTTTCTTCGAGGATGCCCCCCTTTTGGTGTGCTTTTGTCTTTTTCAGCGGCCGGGAAGCACGGGCCATGTTCTTCAGTTCGTCTTTTTCAGTGGCCGGTGTTTTCTCCGTTTTTTTCCGGTTCGGAAGCTCGGAGAGGCAAGACCTTGAAGGAACAGAGGGAGCCTGCGCCTCAGGGCGCCGGAACGGCATCTCGTGCACGCGCGTTCTTCCGCGACCGAGGCACCAGAGGGCCTTAGCGCGGGGCTGATTTTGTGTCACACGTGGCTCAGAAAAGGGTATGAACCATGGATTCATGGAAAAGACACAAGTCGTAGATGTTCAGCTCTCTCGATTTTTGAGCCACTCACAGTGAGGGGAGAAAGAGAGAGAGAGAGAGAGAGATATTTGGTTTTCGAGGGGAAAACCTCCGCCTAGCGGCCTGGCTGGTATTGTTGGCTCGAAGCTTAATGGCTTTGAGAGATGTGGCAACGTTGCTGGCCGGTTTCTGTGTTGGATATCGAGGCGTTTTAGCTTCAAGGCGCGTTTTTGGGTGCGTCACAATGTGTCGCTTGTTGCCTAAGCTGAGCAAGTGCAAACAGGCTTGGGGACACATGGGCGCATGCCTGTTCAGTTGCCATGGATTGTGTTGGGGTGAACAGGACTTGGGCAGATCAAGGCTGGAACCTGTACCTAGAATAGGATTTCCTGAAAACTACCGTGGAAGCACAAACTCGTGTATTCAAATTGGGCTGCGTCCAGGATGTCCAACAGTATGGGTGTGTTGTTCTTTGAGGCCTGAACTTTTGCTTCGGTTTTACAGGGAAGCCAAAAAGGAACGACCGGCCGAGGCCATTTTGGGACCCGCCGAGTCCTAAAGACGGCCACCCGGCCATCGCCAGGTGCGTTGGGCATCCACCCCGACGCGCCGCGTGTCACCCCCGCAATGTTCACTCGCCGGAAAGCAATGTATTCCCGCAGCCAAAAGGCAAGAAACCCAGCGCCCAAAACCAGAACTCCCCACAAGGCCAGTTTAGAAGGGGGACTTCTACTTGGTATCATTGATTTCTAGTCAGGCCTGTCCTAGATTCAAGAGTCGATGGATTTTGTGCTCTGGTGATATGTATCCATGTCCTCTATGTTGTTTTTCGAAGGAGGCGGGTCAAGACTCCTGGTCTGCGGACCATGCGCTTGACCCTTCCCTCGCTGGCGAGTGAGTTTGCTGAGCCCTAGCATCGCTTCGGATTCGTAGAAGTTGTATCTTAATTCAGCTCCAGTTCAGAGCCAGAGCAAATCGCAAGTTCATGGCCCTCTTCTCAACTCTTGGAGACACATAGCTCATGGCAAACCCCGGAGAGAATAGCCCCTGGATCACAGAAGAGTGTCCCCTTTGAATGGGGAACGTTTCGGACGGATGTATTTCTCCGGGGTCAATTTAGGCTTTGGCTTTGAATCTGGCCAGCTCCTCGATATCCCGATCTTCCTTTTGGCCCCAACAAATCCGTACACCTGGTCCAAAAATTCAAGTGCCATTGCGCCTCGAGCGCAACAGACAGCCAAGCATGTTGCGACAAGCCAAGGGCGCATTGAGATTCCCTGTTGCTCTACTCAATTTGGCTGTTGCGATCTTGGTTGGGGTTCCGGAACCGAAACGGTGTGTTGCACGTCTTGCTGCCGTTTGCCTGTTGAAAGATGTGGATCGATTTTCTGAGCGCCAAGTCTCAGCTCGAGAATCGGGCCGTCGGGTCTGAGGTAGCATGATCCCAGCCAGGGATACAAGAGGTCCCAGCTAGGGATACATTCGAACGGGGGCGCTTCGCAAGTTTCGGATGGCGACCATTTTCAGCAATGCGGAAGGCAAAGACACCTGGCGGTGATGTCTGAAGATTGGCCGAAGGTGTTGTTTGGGGTTGGTTTTCGGGGCAGTTGGTCACCGTGAAAATGGCCAGGGCGGTGGGGTTTGGACAGTTGGGGTTTGTCGGGAAGAGTATGGAGCGCCCCTGTGGAGTTTTGTTCCTGCCTTGTGGCTGACCTTGTCCATGCTGAGGGGAATCCCACATTCTCAGCGTTCGGCCCCATTTCGGCAAGGAGTCGGCCAAATTTGCACACCCAACTCAGAGTGACAAGCTCCTAGCGTGAGCCAGCAAGCTCTGTCGACTCCTACCTCTCTGATTTCTTCGCGCGCGTGCGAGGCAGAGTGTGGCTTCGTCCAAGGCCGCGGAATTGCAGCTTTAGGGAACCGATCTCTGGCATTCGGCGAGCTTCAGAAGCACCTAGACTAGGAACGCAGTAGTTGCCGTGTCTTTCTGTTGTTGAAACAGTTCAGATCGCCATTGGTACGTCGCCAAGATGAAGCAACCATGGCCACGGATTTGTTTTCTCTTTTTTCTTTGAGAACTACATCGATCACTTCCCCCGTCTTCACCTTTTGTCATCACTTTTCATCACTTTTGTTTGTGGGAAGTCTGTATTGCACATGAATGAATGCATCCCCCCTCACGCTGGAGATGCTTTTGGAGGTTTTGGCACTTGCGGTCCATCCTGAGCCAAATAAATGCATGATCGATATTATCTACCACATTCAAAGGCTTATTGGCTTATTGCTGCCACTGTTGTGAGAACTGCATATATCGTTTCAGCCATGGCTATGCAATCCTAAGCGTAAATTGCATAGTCAGGGATGACCAAGGGACATATTTTCTTGTTCCGCATCTCTAGATGGGATGTCGCGAAATCAAAGCCTGCCGTCCAAAAATCTTGACGGGGGCGCAGATACATTTCACGAGATACAACAAGTAAAAGCAATTGCATTCGTAGTCTTTTTGACTTTGTTAGCAACCAACTATGATTCGAATTAAGGTCAAGCACACCGATCTCCAAGTACCGACCGCCATGCTCATGTTGTGTTCGAAGCTCACCTTCAGAAGCGACTGATCTTGTTCTTCGTGAAGATATGGCTGAGTGCGTGTCCATTCCTTGTTCCTCATACTTAAATGCAGCCCGAAGCACAGTGGTAAAGAGGATGTTGTCAAGGAAACCGAACAAGGATACGGCACTTGTAATCCTACAAGATGTTACGATCGTAAGCCCAATGATCAAAACTGACCAGATATACTGAGGCATTGGACGAATGAGTTTAAGCACACTATTTAAGCATTCATATATATATATATACATAGGAACTATCAGTTTTGCGCTGTGAAGCATACATTGCCTGACAACATCTAAACTCGAAAGGTAGCAAGGTCACACAGTCCAAGCTAAAACAATCAGAAGGAATCATTGGAACAACCACACCTTTCAAGTTATGGAATAGATGATCGTCAGCATCCATTGAGCATGAAGTTCGGATTGAGCAGAAGACAACTTGAGACATTGTTTGGCCATGTTAATAATTGAATGTTTTCACATACCACAAGTTGAAATATGGTTTTCTCACAGACAATCAGGAGGATGACGCTTCCTTGTTTTAAAGAATACAAACACACTACTCTTGACGAGACTCTTCTCTTACTAGCGAATGGAAAATATTTGAACTGCTTGTATCGTGTAATGTCATTGCTTCGACTTCTTTCTTGAGGCAGACGGCTGTCAATGCTATTGTTTGGCTTATCCAATGTCATAATTCCTGATTTGGGTATGCGTTAAAATTAGAGCACTAAGGGAACGCAGGTTTTAGTCCTTGGTTCCATTTACCAAGGTTGCATTTTGGGTAACTTTTGACCCACAGCCATCAGCATATTCAGATTGTGGCCAGTTGGGGTCACCACAGCCTGAAGCAATGCTGAGATGGTTGCCGTGTTAGCCTGGACAGCCTCGATTGGCCGTGGACTGCAAAAGCGCGAGCCAGCGGGCCTGATCGGATTGTCTTCTTGGCGTTCCCACCTTTTACCAGGGTTCCAATGGCTACCACCTGAAAGGGTTGAGTTTGAGGATGGTAGCTCCATGGCCGGTTTCAGGGCGTGAAAAGGCTGGTTTGCGTTGCCACGTTCTCCAGGCCCGTCCATGTGGATTTGGATTTGGTGATTTGGCCACTTTCTCGGTCAGCTTGGCTCTCAAGTCCGGAGGGGGCTGGCACGATGCGCCTCGACCGAGATTAGGCGGAGAGAGAGAGCGAGTGAGCTGAATGTGCACCCAGGACGGTGTCAGGACGCTGGGGATTCTGGGGATTTCGATTTCGGTTTTGCTTTCAACAGAGAGAGAGAGAGAGAGCGCGAGTGAGGGCTGCAAGTGGAAAGGGTCAAGTTGCAAGTGGCAGGTCCATTGGCAGCTGAAGCGTTTGGGGATGGCCCAACCCGAGCCTTGCGCGGCCTTGAGCAGGAGACTATGCGCCGGTCAGGGAGGGAGATGTCGTGCCCGGGCCTCCAAGCTGGATCTAGCAAGTTAGCAAGTCCACAAATTCATTTCACCCACAAAAGCCCACCTGGAATAGGAAGAGTGAAGCCGTTGTTGGTCGATGTCGAGCAACTCGACGGGGAAAACCCGACTCTGAGGATGCCCGTGGAAGGAACTGTGCGGAGCCCGGCATCGACCCATTTGCCGAAGTCGGCTGCGAGTGACGCGCTGCAGGCACACAGGAAGACCACGTTCCGTGCCAGGGCTGCAAGAGTCTCCGGAGATCCCTTCAAAACCGGGCACAAAGGGTACGGAAAAGGAAAAGGACTCACCTAGAGGGGGTCTCATGGGGGATAGGGCAAAGGCTTTCCTAGACCCAGATCTTCCGCATGCTCCAGGCACTGCATCTTTCGATTGGTCGCCTTGCGCCCAGCATCCAGCGTGCCGAAGCGCGGGTTGTTGTCAGAGCCGAGGTCGGTGCTGCCGCTGTGTTGTTGCCTGCTGATGCTTTGCCTTCTGGTGCGCCATAGTCTTTTTCTTCTTCCTTTTTTTTCTTTACATTTTTCGTTCAGAAGTCGATAATGAGAGAACCCGACCCCCCCCCCTTCACCCCGCAAGCGGGGAACCTGCAGCTTTTTGTTTGGTCCCGATGTATACTCGCGACTCTCCAGGTACCGATTGGATTCCTGATAGAGGCGAACCACGCCTCATTCTCGGCAGATTCATTGCCACATGGTATCCAAGCGTTTGCCTTTCTCTCGAATTCGTAATGTCCATATCACCGGGTTTGAGTCTACCTTGGGTCGGCAAAGGCGAGGCGCCTGTTTTTTTCGGCCCGAGGCGCTTCGTGGTTCTGCTGGACACAGTGAGATTCATCACGGGTGCGCCAAATCGATCGCGCCGGACGAAGGGATGTCGCGACAAGGGTTCGAAGAGTTGCAAGAGCCGAGAGATGTTTGGACATCAATTTCCTCATGAGGATAGGATGCCCATCAAAGGGTCCGTTTCAAAAGTCACAAACATGAACTGCTGGCGGAAATCACAGGCGCTCGGGGTACTCGGAGCTTTGGTGGTGAACGGCGTTTGTTGCCAGGGGCGCCTTCATGCCCATCGCACCAGACCCCAAGCCGCAGGTGGTGGCGCATATCAGGGAGTGCCCCACATTTTCCGCCCAAAAACGCTCTCCGCCGTGCAGTGACGTTGGGAGACCTCAAGAAACCAACAAGAATCGATCAAGCCAGTCAGTGTTTTGTTGCAAGCAGAATCTCCGAGTTCAGTGAGGTACACTTACCACGAGGACCTGGGATTTGAGGATTCGGGGATTGGGGGACAGGGATTCTCGGACAGGATGCAGGGCCTGGGGACGACCATCACTTCCATGCGCACGACTTCCACATCCACCACGCGGCTTGGGAGTTCAAGTATTGGTTTCTGGGAGGCAGCACGTTGCCTGCCGCCATTTGGGGTCATTTGGGTGTGGCTCAAAATTGAAGAGCTGGGGCAAACCGCAGTTTTTAGTGCAGCCATTGAGGGCCGACCATTTTGGTCTGAAGAGCAGAGCAGATCGAGTAGAACCGAGGTATACCATCACGATGATGGGTCATTGCCTCCCCTCCGCTACGACTGCATGGCTGGGTTGGGCAATTGGCAGTGCCTTGGATGACAAAGCCACCTGGGAGGGCAAGGGAGACATTTGCAGCGATCTGCTTTGTGTGCTCTGAATGAGGGCTGGTTGGTCCGAGCACAAGAAGCAATGGCCTGGATCCCAGAGTCTGTCTGAGATTTTTTGTTTTTGGCGTTGATTGAAGGGAAAAGACCAAGGGGAACCCATTCCTAGAAGCCAGCTGCTGAATCTTGTGTGGGCCAAGGTGCTGCACCCACGACAATCCCAAGTACTGCGCCGCTTTCTTAAGCGACCATCGACCGTGCGATGGCATGAAACCTGGGGAGCGCCTTCCGAGGCGAGCAAAGTCATCGACTGCAGCAGCCATCCTTCGAAGCCCAGAGGGCATTTTAGCGCCGCTTCCCTTTTTCTTTCTTTTCTTTTCGCACGCGGCGAGCGGAACCGGCGTTTTTGTTTTTTTGTACTAGCCCCGCCTCAGGGCTTGACCCCGGCTGGTTGGTCGGTTGGTCGGCTGCGCGCATCCCCAGCATCCCCAGCATTTCTGGTTTCTTGTCTGGGCATGACTTCATGGTAGTTGACAGTTGCTCGGGCTGGCCGGTCGCATCGCCAGCATTACCAGCCTCACTCGCAATGGAACTGCCCATTGCTCGGGGCTGGTTTGGGGTGAGTGTTGGGCTTGCTGAGGTCTTAATGAGGGCGGGTCTTGGCTTTGTTTGAGGTTCGTGTAGGCTCGGCAAAGGGCTGCCATGCAGGATGCGGTTGGGAGGGTTTAAGGTTGACTTTGGGTCGGTTTTGGCTGGGGCTGATTTGTGCTAGGTGTGTGGCTGGTTTAGCCGTGGCTTTCGGGTTGCTTCAGGGATGTGGTTATGCAAGTTTTGGGCTGGGATTGGTGGTTTGGGACAACGCCCCACAACCAATCCCAAACCAGCCCAAAACTTGCACAACCACATCCCTGAAGCAACCCGAAAGCCACGGCTAAACCAGCCGCACACCTAATCAGCCCCAGCCAAAACCGACCCAAAGTCAACCTTAAACCCTCCCAACCACATCCTGCATGGCAGCCCTTTGCCGAGCCTACACGAACCTCAAACAAAGCCAAGACCCGCCCTCATCAAGACTTCGAGTGAGGCCAGTTAATGCTAGCGATGCGCCGGCTACCCGAGCAACTGCCAGCTACCATCAGTCACGCCCCGAAACCGGAAATGCTGGGGATGCCGGGGATGCTGGGGCCTTGTGCTGAGCCGGGGCTAGTAAGCCGGGGCTGGAAAAAAACCAACAAACACATCAACCGCGACGAGCCGAGGACGTGGTCAGCATCGCAGAAGGCGTTGTCAGGATCCCAGGGACGCGTGTCTTGTGACAGGGAGAGATTGAAAACTGAGGTGTGGCTGGCATGACCATCATGGGTCGGTCACGGACCAGCTTCACCATGGAGTGGATCCCTTCTACCATTGGCCCAGCCACAGCGTTCACTATGTGGATGATAGTCGCTGCTTGATAGAATTTCAGATTGGCCTTGGTTTTGACAAGCAGTGGAGTTTCCGCGTGTTGCGTGGTCTTTGCAACTTTTCTTCGAACAAAAGCTCAAGAAAAGGGGTGCGGCTTGAACATTCGTGTTGTTTGAGGCCACCCTTTTGGGGTGCTATGCCAAAGTGAAGTCCAAGAACCACACCGCCCGTCGATTACCTGGACCCTCAAAAGGTGCCCTCAAATCTTAGCCCCAAACTTCTGGGCCAAATTCCCCAGTTACGGGTTTCGACAGGGAACCCCCCGCTTCGCCGGGGTTTGTCCCCATTTTTTGTTGGAGTCCAACGCAACTTCAATCGAATGCATCGAAACGGATCCTCTCGCCGAGACCATGGGGACCACTGGTACTACGGGATGGGTCACGGGCATCCTGTCGAGGCCAAGGGCACCGCTTGAGACGGCTTTTGATCCACGTGTCGGTTTTTCTCCTTTTCTTTCTGACCAGTTCCGACGTGTTTTTTTAGCTCCCAAGGAAACGTGTGTGTGTGTGTGTGTGTGTGCGGAGTGGCAGAATACCCTGTCACCACAATTGAGAGCAGGGTGTGTGTGTGTGTGTGTGTGTGTGTGTGTGTGTGTGTGTGTGTGTGTGTGTGTGTGTGTGTGTGTCTGTGTCTGTGTCTGTGTCTGTGTCTGTGTCTGTGTCTGTGTCTGTGTCTGTGTCTGTGTCTGTGTCTGTGTCTGTGTCTGTGTCTGTGTCTGTGTCTGTGTCTGTGTCTGTGTCTGTGTCTGTGTCTGTGTCTGTGTCTGTGTGTCTGTGTCTGTGTCTGTGTCTGTGTCTGTGTCTGTGTCTGTGTCTGTGTCTGTGTCTGTGTCTGTGTCTGTGTCTGTGTCTGTGTCTGTGTCTGTGTCTGTGTCTGTGTCTGTGTCTGTGTCTGTGTCTGTGTCTGTCTGTCTGTGTCTGTGTCTGTGTCTGTGTCTGTGTCTGTGTCTGTGTCTGTGTCTGTGTCTGTGTCTGTGTCTGTGTCTGTGTCTGTGTTTGTGTTTGTGTGTCTGTGTCTGTGTCTGTGTCTGTGTCTGCGTGTCTGTGTCTGTGTCTGTGTGTGCGTCTGCGTCTGCGTCTGCGTCTGCGTCTGCGTCTGCGTCTGTGTCTGCGTCTGCGTCTGCGTCTGCGTCTGCGTCTGCGTCTGCGTCTGCGTATGCGTCTGCGTCTGCGTCTGCGTCTTCGTCGGCGTCTGCGTGTGTCGGCGTCGGCGTCTGTGTTTGTGTCTGTGTCTGTGTCTGTGTCTGTGTCTGTGTCTGTGTCTGTGTCTGTGTCTGTGTCTGTGTCCGTGTCCGTGTCCGTGTCTGTGTCTGTGTCTGTGTCTGTGTCTGTGTCTGTGTCTGTGTCCGTGTCCGTGTCCGTGTCCGTGTCTGTGTGTGAGGGTACACTCCAGACCAAACGAGACATTGCAACTGTCGGTGTCTCCTTCTCTCTCTCTCTCTCTCTCTTTTTTTTTCTCTCTCTCTCTCTCTCTCTCTCTTCACCAGCTTGATATGCCTTCCTAGCGACGTCCTTCCTAGCGACGTTTTTTGTTTTTGTTTTCCGCATCTCATTCAGGCTTAGGCTGCGAGGGTTGGAGGCTTCGGCCTACGAGGGGGTGTTGGCTGGTTGAGTTGGGGTGTTGGCTTTGCTTCGCTGCCAATGAAAGCGGTCAAAGTTGGTCTGTTGGCTTTCGGAGGTTTTGCCATGTCCTGCTCGGGACAACATTGTTTTAGCCAAGCAATTAAAGATTCCAATCTGGTTCCGCAGGCCCAACACATCTCGGCTTTGCACCATGTGTCTGGCCATTGGTATCACGGTGATGAGACCTATGGCGGCTCTGGATCCAACGGTGGCTTCGTTGAGGGCGGCTCTGGATCCAACGGCGACATTGTCGAGGGTGGCTCTGGATCCGACGGGTGGTTGGCGAGGGCGGCTCTGGATCCAACGGCGACATTGTCGAGGGCGGCTCTGGATCCAACGGCGACATTGTCGAGGGCGGCTCTGGATCCGACGGTGGCTTCGTTGAGGGCGGCTCTGGATCCAACGGCGACATGGTCGAGGGCGGCTCTGGATCCAACGGCGACATTATCGAGGGCGGCTCTGGATCCGACGGTGGCTTCGTTGAGGGCGGCTCTGGATCCCACGGTGGCTTCGTTGAGGGCGGCTCTGGATCTAACGGCGATACTGTCGGAGGGTGGTTTGGGATCCGACGGTGAAGCAGCCAAAATAATGGCCCAGATTCAACGGTGGTTTGGAGGTTGCGTTTGATCCAACGGCATACTGTTTATGGGCGTTTGGATCCAACGCGGCGCTTGTCGAGGGCGTGTTTCTGATCCAACGGGCGATACTGTCGGTGGCGTTTTGATCCAACGGCGATACTGTTTCCAGGGCGTTTCGATCCGGATTGGCTTGGCGAGGGCGGCTCTGGATCCAACGGCGATACGGTCGGCGGGCGTTTGATCCAACGGCGACATTATTCGAGGGCGGACTGACGGTGGTTACAGGCGTTCTGATCCCACGGGTGTGTTTCATGCATGGGCGTCTGGATCTAACGGTGGCTTCGTTGAGGGCGGCTCTGGATCCAACGGTGAGGGCGGCGATGGTTCCATTGAGGGCGGCGATGCGACCATTTCTGCTGGTGAGGAAGGCGGCATTGTTGAGGGTGGCGATGCTACCATTGAGGGTGGCGATGCTGCCATTGAGGGTGGTGATGCTGCTGCCATTGAGGGTGGCAATGCTGCTATTGAGGGCGGCGAGGAAGGTGCCGTTTCCACTGGTGAGGAAGGCGGCG